>CACSLK010021763.1:307652-317944 GCA_902706635.1 Striga hermonthica | reverse complement strand
TAAACATGGGGAGGTAAATCGGATAATTATAATAAGGAGTCCCAAATGTAATTTGGATAGGTGAGGGGAGTGCAATAATATTATTGTGGTGGACTTTAATATTATTAATATATTAATTGTGGGGTTGCTCCATAGTATTAATATATTAGAAGCCCTTATCCTATTCTCCTTAGGGTCCCTACTGTAGCTCTATATATACAGCATTAGGCTCATGGAAGAAGAGAAGAATTCCACAATTTGAAAAAATCGTCTGCCCCCTCTCTCTCTCTCTCTTCCTAGGAGTAGTTCTATTTCTTGTGCTCCACTGATACAAGATCTAGATAGCTGTTTGAGAATACAGTAGAAGATCTTAAGGTATATACGGGATTCCAATCAGATCTATCATACATCCAAACTGGAGACCAAAACCAGCAAGTGACCATACCACAACGACCAGGACGACGAGACGAAGAGATCGCCGTCGAGATCACCGCCAGCCGCCGCCGCACGCGCCGCCACGCGCCACCGGAAGGGAGCAGCCGCTGGAACTCAATCGCGCGCGTGAGAGCGCCTGGAAGCTTCGTTTTCCGACCGATGACCGCCGTTGACTTCGCCGTGACGTCAGCTTTCTGGATTTGTCAAGTTTGTTCGATTCCGAGAAGATTTGATTTGCGGTCATCTGTTCGGGCCAGACAGATCTACATAAATTTTAAGCAGTAATTTTTCTTCATCAAACCTTTAGATCCGCTGCGCATAGGTTTATGTTGAATGTTTGTCCGTGATTTGTGCATATCGAGATCCTCATATGTCCCAACAGTCCGGTCCAGACCGGTTCTGTCCGGTTCAGACCGGTTGGACCGGTTCAGCCTATATTTTAATGTTTTAAGTCCCGATTCATGTTCAAGTCTCATTTTCAGTTAAGTTCAGGTTCAGTCAGTCAGTTTAGTGTAATCAGTTAAGTTATCAGTTCAATATTTTCAGTCTAGTCAGTTAGTCAGTTCAGTTCAGTATTTCAGTTGAATTTTCAGTTCAACCAGTTCAGTCATGATTAGTCATGTTCAGTCATGATCAGTCATGTGCAGTCAGTTCAGTTCAGTTTAGCATTACCAGTTTAGTTCAATTTTTCTCATCAGTAAAGTTAGACCCCAAGATGGTTCCAGTTAACTATTCAGATCGAGTCGAGCATCTTAACAGCTATTTTAATCCGTCTGAGCATAGTACTTAGTATTTTTTTATACATGTCAGTTTTGCAGGCAATCAGCACTTACATTTTCAGATCAGCAGTTCAGGTGGGGACTCAGACTAAGTACTACATTGGTTATAATTACGCTACCATGTTTGAGGTATGTATTATTAGTATCCGCTCGGAATGGTCGTCGGTCCATTCTGAGTTCTAGTGGCCTTAATGTGCCCACTAGAGTGTGCACATGGTGTCCGACCTATGCCGGCAGATGTTCAGTTTCAGACAGGTGATGTATATCACTAGATCAGTATCAGATTATTCAGTACCGGTATCAGATATCAGTTATCAGTTTCAGTTCAGTTCAATTATATATGGCAGGATCATGATATTGTTATTATTTTCACTGTTTTACTTTAGTATGAGTTTCTGCGGAGCACAGTGTTTTAGTGCTCACGGCCCCACGTTATTCATGTTTTTCAGGTCACAGAGTCGGAAACGAGGAGTGACCGGGCGATGGATTCAGGACTTTTGTTTATATGTATATATTATGTTTGGTTCGCTATGATTCCGCTACAGTTTTCAGTACTCTAAATCGACTTTTGACCCGACGTTAGTCTGTTAATATAGTATATAACCGTTTTATGATTAAACTCAGAAATTAACGGTTTTCAGAATAAGACAGATTTTACGGTAACACTCCGAATCAAATTTCGCAAAAAGAAACATTTTATTTTATTTAGAAAATTTGCGAAAGAGCGCACTCTGGTTTTCATGAAATAGCGGGGTGTTACACATACCGTTACGTCTGACAACGTCTTCACACTGTTTCCAATGAGAAGAATATCATCCACGTACAGCATTAGAAACACCACCATGTTTCCATCACTTTTCTTGTACACACAGTGCTCATCCGGACATTGGGTAAATCCATACGATTGGACAACCTTGTCAAAACGGATGTTCCAAGACCTCGAAGCCTGCTTTAGCCCATAAATGGACCTCTTCAGCTTACAGACCAGATGCTCTTGGCCCTTTGCAATGAATCCTTCTGGTTGTTGCATATAGATGTCCTCGTCCAAATTTTCGTTAAGGAAAATGGTCTTAACATCCATTTGCCAAATCTCATAATCCATATGAGCGGCCACAACCAAGAGAATCCTGATGGATTTGAGCATGGCTACCGGCGAAAAAGTTTCCTCATAATCGATCCCTTCTTTCTGAGTGTACCCTTTCGCAACAAGCCTAGCTTTGAAGGTTTCAACCTTCCCATTTGAATCTCTCTTTCTCTTATAGACCCACTTGCATCCAATGGCCCGAATGCCACTGGGTGGCTCTACAAGATCCCAAACCTGATTAGTGTCCATTGACTCTATTTCAGATTTCATCGCCTTTTGCCAAGACTCTGCGTCCCCATCTTGGAGTGCCTCATTGTATGTCCATGGGTCGGATTCAAGAACATCCGGGACGGACTCAGAAGACTCTCCAAGACCCATGAACTGTTCGGGTTGCCGGACAACCCTCCCACTACGACGAGGTCCTACCTGCTCAGGTGCATCGTCAGCGATACGTGTTGCAGTACTTTGTGGTGTAACATCTAGCGCATTTCGGTATTGAAGTACTCACTCCCTTTAACTCCTCAAGAACATGTCGACTACTGGGCTTATGATTTAAGACATAGTCTTCTTTCAAGAACCTAGCATTCGTGCTAACGATTACTTTCTGGTCCTCGGGACTATAAAATAGACCACCTTTCGTTTCCTTAGAGTATACCACAAACAGCCTTACTTCTGATCTCAGTTCCAACATATCAGTATCGGTTCTCAGCACATGTGCTGGACTACCCCAAATCCTGAGATGTCTTAGATAAGGCTTATGCCCAGACCACAACTCCAATGGTGTAGATAGTACTGATTTAGAAGGTACTCTATTCAGAATGTATACCGCTGTTTCTAGGGCATATCCCCAAAATGAATCTGGTAAACTACTATAACTCATCATTGCCCTAACCATTTCCATAAGAGTCCTGTTCCTCCGTTCTGCTACGCCATTCTGCTGAGGCGTGCCAAGCGCAGTCAACTGGGACGTAATCCTATTATCCGTCAAGTAGCTCCTAAATTCATTCGAGAGATATTCGCCACCACGATCTGATCGCAATGACTTGATACTTTTTCCTGACTGCTTCTCCACAACTGCCTTATACTCCAAGAACTTCTCAAAGCATTCAGACTTGCGGTGCAGAAGGAAAATGTACCCATATCTCGAGTAATCATCGATAAACGTAACGAAGTACTCGAAACCACCCCTCGCTTGAATACTCATAGGACCATATAGATCGGAATGAACTAGCCCTAACACATCTTCGGCTCTATGCCCCTTGGAACTAAAAACCCTCTTAGTCATTTTACCTTCCAGGCAAGACTCACAAGTTGGAAAAGCCTCGACTTCTAACGACCCCAAGGGCCCATCTGCTACCAACCTTTGAATCCTCCTAAGGTTAATATGACCAAGTCTTAGATGCCAAAGATATGTTTCGTTCATTTTAGAATTTTCCTTTCTCTTATTCAGATTAGATAATGAATTATGTAATTGTTTCTGTTGCAGTCGAGATGACTTCGATTCTAGAATGTATAGATTGTCAACTAATGAACCAGAACATATGAACTTTTTGCCAAAACGAATAACAACTTTATTATCAAACGTAGCGGAAAAACCGTTCATAAACAACTTAGAAACCGAAATCAAATTCTTTCTAAAACTGAGAACATAAAGACAATCTTTCAAAACTAGAAACCTATCTAAGCCAAAATCTAAATAGACATCTCCCACTGCAACTGCTGATGCTCTACTAGCATCGCCCAAGTAGATGGTAACTTCTCCTTCCTTAAGTCGCTTGGTTTCCTGGAACCCCTGCAATGAATTGCAGAACTGATCAGTGGCCCCTGTATCTACACACCAGGTACTGGTAGATAACACCGCTAAACATGTTTCAAGGACTAAAGCAAAAGGAGTACCTTTTTCGGGTTTCTTGGGAAGAGGGCAGTTTGCCTTCCAGTGTCCTTTCTGGTGACAGTTGTAGCACTTGCCTTTCGGCTTCTTCACCTTTTGTCGAGGTTGCGCGTCACTCATGACTGCCTTGCCCTTTCCTGCGGACTTCCTCCTCTTCTTGCCCTTAGGAGCCTTAGAAGTGGAAGCTTCTCCCCGCTGGGCTACCATGGCTTGGGTCTTCTGACGAAACAGGCCCTCTGCCGACTGAAGTTCAGCAACAAGTTCCGGAAGAGTCATCAACATCTTATTCATGTTGTAATTCAACTGAAATTGCTCGAAGCTCTTCGGCAAAGACTGGAGCACTATATCGACCTGAGTTTCTCCATCAATAAAATCACTAAGAACCTCCAGCTCATTCAGTTGGGCCATCATAGCAAGAACATGTTCCCTTACGGGAGTGCCCTCGCGCATGGTCATGTTCATCAGAACCCTCATGGCCTCTTGTCGGGCAGCCCGTGACTGATGACCAAATAACTCCTTGAGATTGAGGAGCATATCCGCTGCAGTGTTCATAGACTGATGTTGATGTTGAAGTACATTTGACAACGATGCCAAGATGTAACACTCCGCCATCTCGTCAGCCTTTTTCCACCGAGCATACTCCTCTTTCTCTTGGTCTGGTGCATTGTCAGCAGGCACAGCCGGACAAGCCTCAACAGTAGCAAGTTTGTACCCTTCAACAGTTAACACTATATCCAATTTCCTTTTCCAGTCAATATAATTGGGACCAACGAGTTTGTTTTCTTTGAGAATTACGGACAACGGATTGAAAGACATTTTGAATTCCTGGGATCATGCAAACATAGTCTTTACTCAGTCAAGTAGTTTCGAATTTATACATCAAATATTGATCCCATTAAACAACATTTGAATAAATTCACCAACACCTCAAAACACCGAATCCCCGCATGCCACTGAATGTGGACGTCTACGGTTCAAACATTCGCAAGAGGAGGGATAAATCCCATTAGCTTAACATACTGTCGAGCAATACTTAACTAATAGTCGGTTTCATCTTTTGGCCAGCGCAATTAACTTTTTAAAAGAATAACTTTATAAAAGAATAAAAACGACCTTGTCCTTTGGGACTATCGTAATTATTTGCACTTTAAGCGTAACCCATTAATTGGTACTAAGTTTACTACCAAAATTATACGTCCACCTTTGGGTGACCCGTACGCTTTTGAAATAGCTCACTATAACCATCCCGAAGGAGATTCGTCCTTATGAACTATGAAATAAAACGTCCTTTGGGCTCGATTTAAATCACTTCACTGACAAACCTATAATGGAGGCCTTGGATGTAATTTATTTCAACTAATTACACACTTAATATAATTTATTATTTTATGGGATTTTCTTAACATGTTTGTATTTGCACATAAGCAATCACGTAAAACATGCATGATTAATGAGCAATAATAAACTAGGAACTATAATCCAACTATCATGGCCATTAATCAATCTCCAATGTTACGGAGAAAACACAGTCCTGTCCTTGTCGAGTGTGTCTTCCGCTTCAAGTATTGGAACTCCCCTTTCGCAGTGACTCCCACTGAATTGGCCGTCTCCGGGAAAGTCGCCATTGGATCAACACCATGGCATCCGGGTACGTGTTTATGC
This sequence comes from Striga hermonthica, assembly GCA_902706635.1. Classification (NCBI taxonomy): domain Eukaryota; kingdom Viridiplantae; phylum Streptophyta; class Magnoliopsida; order Lamiales; family Orobanchaceae; genus Striga; species Striga hermonthica. The sequence goes on along the minus strand of CACSLK010021763.1, from coordinate 312,114 downwards.
CTCGCCCCGTCAAGGTTGGTCCACGCCCGCCGGATCAATAATGAATAATATAAACAACATTTACATAATTCATCCTATGACCCACGCAGGAGCTGTACATGAGTTTCTATGAAAGCAATAAATTATGCGGTGTCCCACCGCGCGAATAATTTATTACAAGCATTCACCAACCCAAAAAATTCCTTGACATGTCCAAGGCTTTAAAAACAGCGTACATTCAACATGAATTAAAATCTATACATACGGGCCACAATAGTCGGATTCGAAACACCTGCAAAAACTTATTGCAATTTCTAATCTACTATGCCGCTGCGTCCGTACGCACATAATTCATGTAGACAGGCAAAGTCTATAATTCAAACTGTGCACGAGTTTGCATTAAGCCTGGGCTCTGATACCAGTTGTTGAGTTCTGTTAGGAATGTCAAACAACATGCACAGTATTGAACTTATCGAAATAAATCCTAACACAGCGGAATCTGTAGTTAGGATATGGACGTTTACCTTTTAAAATTTTTGCCGACTCTGAGACGATGTAGAGTAGCGTTGGTGAAGTTCGTCTGAAGACCACAACCTAATGGGCAGATAGGTTTGGTCTTTAGTTGATTCTAATCAACTCGTCAAATGGATCACGGTCAAACGGCACGCGGGTCTCGGTCGTCAGGTGCAGCGGGCATCGTGCGTGTCGGGCGCTGGTCGCTGGCAGGTACGCGGATCGTAATGGTCGAGCACTGGCAGTGTGCGTGTTGCGAACGTGCGCCGGCGGGACTCCTTGGCGGTCGCGAACTGGCGCTGGACGTGTACGTGCACACGGGCAACACTCCTATGCGGACGCGGACTGGGTGCTGGGCGTCTGGGGTCACGCGTACGTGCTGGGCAAGACTCCTGGGCGCGCAAGGTATCGCGCGCGTGCTTCTCGCGTACAGCAAACGGACGCGATGCAGGCGACGGAGCACACGAACTCCTCAGCAACACACGAGCAAGCAGGTGGTGAACGGGTGGTGCGTTGGGACTTCGCGTGAGGACAGGGCGTCGCTGCTCGTCGCTGGGCGTCGTGCGCTGGGATCGGCGATNNNNTGCTCGCGGTGGCGTGCAGTTGCGCTCGACTGGGCTCGGCTGACTTCCAGCGGTTCATCATGGCGGTGGACGGCAGCGATTTCGTGATGATGATGACCGGAAATATATACGTATAAAGGCTCGAATAAATTGTACCCAAAAGCCTTCAACGGATTACCTAAACACATACTTCGATTAAACTTGGTGGAGCGTTTAATCGAATCTCCCTAACTCTCGAACAATGATATTTCTCGTGTGTATGTAGGTGAGAAAATCGGCCAACATCAACTTGTAGGAGAGATTGAGACATGGTGTATTTATAGGCTCTATTAGGGACCTTAAGGAGGTGCTAAGTATGGGCTTATTCCATTAGGCCATAGGAATCCTAATTATACTCCAATACTAATTTAATCTAGGAAGAAAATCTCCTACTAATCTCCTCCTTTCAAGAAGACTCCTAAGTGTCTTAACAATAGAGAAGATCCTTGTAGGAATATCTTTCCTAATTAAATTAATAACCATGGAATAAAATTAATTCCTAATTTAGGAAGCCTAATTTTACTCCAATTAATAATATAATATAGGAAATATATTTTCTACTAATCTTCACCTTCTAGAAGACTCCCAAATCTCCTAATCCCAAGAGAAGATTCTAGTAGGAATTTTATTCTCCTAATTAATTAATTAATACAGATTAAAATTAATTCCTATTTAATGGAATTAAATAATAAAACATCCCACTAGAGTAATATCATTGCTCTCCCCATTTAGCCACTATTTTACCAATAAAATTGAGCCTCCATGATTAAATATTAATCTGATTAATCGATTTACCTCCCTATGTTTAAGATATAACGTCCGTTGATTAATTAAATTACTGACAAAATAATTAATCAACTTCTTGTTCATTTCCGAAATTAGTACCACTCAGCCTTTAACCATTATGTCAGACAATCGTCTACCTGCAGGGTTTAACATAATATTCCTTTCTAAGCTTATTCAGGGGACGTCATCAATCCAGCGCACTGGAACGTAGTGACTGTAAATAATTTATAATAGCACATCATATAATTATTCTTACTTACCAAACTACCTCGTATGTCATCTCAACAGAATAGGAATCACTTGGTAAATCAAATAAATAAGAAATAAAAATATATGCCTATTTTATATTATCTTACAGCTTAAGAGAACTCATCAATCACTGAAAGTCTAGGTTACGACAACGGCCAGTGAGTCTCATATCCGTATCCTTCTGCGGTCCTGTTCAACACTTAACATAAGTGTTAGTGTAATCCTTCAGTCAAAGACCAATTGAATCGAGAATACACTACAGTCTTTTTCCAAGTGGGGTCTCACTGCCAGTCTAGAATGTGAACAAATAGTTTAGTCTTATAAGGAACCGATAGGTGATCTTTCAGTTCGAAACTCTTCGAACCACACTATCTCAATATAAGACATGGAGTATGCATTGCATTGCATAAATAAACTGCAAACATATGTACTTTGACCGAAACATGAATGCCAAATCAAAATGGAATTGATAGAAACTTCCAAACATAGCTTTTACAGCATACCTCTAACAGATTAAGGATCTGAGTGGTACTAGTTTCAGAAATTAATAAGAAGTTGATTAATTATTTTGTCAGTAATTTAATTAATCAACGGATGTTATATCTTAAACATGGGGAGATAAATCGATCAATTGGATTATTATATTTAATCAGTGAAAACGAATTAATTGTAATTCGGAGCTAAATGGGAAGAGCAATAATATTACTCTAGTGGAATGTTTTATTATTTAATTCCAAGATTAGGAATTAGGAATTAATTATATTCCATAATTCCCTAAGGATGGGAATATTCTTTCTTGAATATTACCTAGGGTTAGGAGACTATGGAGTCTTCTAGAAGGTAATTAATTATTAGGAATATTATCCTAGATGGGAAAAGGAGATGGAAGATAATAAGGATTCATAAACCTTAAGGAATAAACCCATATTTAGCACCTCCTTTAGGTCCCTATTGTAGCCTATAATACACTAGGTCCCCTAACCTCTTGGCATAGCTTTACACGTTTTTCTCCCCGAAGGGCTGGAGAAATTCAGCCTCTTCAAGCGAGAAAAAAAGATAGAGATTCTTCTTCGAGAGAAAATTCGGTCAGCACCGTAAGGTCTTAGAAGAAGATGATCAAGAGGTTTTGGGAAATCTAATAAATCGCTCCACTAAGATTTATTAGAGATTGTGTAAAGGTCATAAAATAGAAGATTTTAAGGTTGTTATTCGAATCCCGTCGAATATATACACATTTTCAACTCGCCGAATTTTTTCCCAATTTTTAGTCCAATTCCCGCAGGCAATTCGCGCCCAGGTTTTCAGTTCGCGCACGAGCCCAGTTCACGTCTTCCGTCCGCGCTCAGGTTCTTTATCTCGTGTCCAGGTTCCATTGTCACAACCATCGAGCGTGGTGCAGTGGTACAGGCCATGAGTTCCGTGTGAGAGGTCGCGTGTTTGATCCCTTCTCCTTGCGTAAATAGAAGACATTTTATTGTTCCAGGCGTGCGAGCTTTCTGGCCCGCATCAGGCCCGTGCGCGGCCCAATCCCGCTCACAGCTCCTGGCCCGCAGAGCCCGCGTGTAAGCCCGCACTCCAACCCGATTTCCCTCACAGATCAGCCCGCGTGTAGGCCCGATCAAGCCCGCGTGATGTCCAGCTTGTTGGGTCGGCCTCTCAGCATGTCTTCTTCGGCCCAACTCCGTCAAGTGCAGTCCAACTCCATTGTGCGTGGTACAGATGCACTTCACTCTGCCCAGCGACGTGGTGAGCAACCCAGATGCGTCCAGAACACCACCAGCGCGGCCCAGGCATAGTTCAACCGGTCCAGGCAGCCCCAGACCGGCCCAGACGCGGCGAGCGAGTTACAAACCGGTCCAATTCGGTCCAGCAGCCCCGGTTGGTGTCCATGGCAGTTCTCGAGTGTTGTAACAAATTATTTTTATTTTTACTGAGTACTGAATCAAAAGATTCGTTCCCCGGGTCGATCTCTCGAGGAAGACGGTTCGGAATCTAGCGTTGGTATTAATCACACACGAAATGAAAATAATTCCTAAACACTCTAATCACGATTAATTTGGTGAATTAACTAAAACAAGCTAGAACTAGAAAAGTAATTTAAAGAAATAACAATTAAATCTCTAGAGAAAAGGAAGAAGTTCTAGGGGTCGGGAAATCTCATCAAGTTTCAAACTATGTTCAATAATTATTTGTTCAGTTACGAGATTTAACAAGCCTACACATCTAGAGGGCTATGCTCAATAAATCTTCGTAACAAGAGCACATACATAAACGATAAACTCATTCAAACAAGCAACACATAGACAATACGTTTCCGAACAAGTCTACTCTAT
>CACSLK010021763.1:267014-277719 GCA_902706635.1 Striga hermonthica | reverse complement strand
CGGTTACATATCATATTTCAAATATTTCCTACTAAGGATGCCGACATGCCGGCACCGCGATTACCTTATGCAAATCAGCAAACAAAATACAGCTATAAAGAAAAAAGACAGAAAATCAGTTTCAGACTTCGTCAGTTGGCTTCTCCACATTCTCCCCGGTGCCGCTGCTTTCTCCAATTTCGGTCCCTGAAGACAATCGCTCCAAGACCTGTAATTCCTTCATCTTGGCAGCAGCTTCAATGGCCCCGTCTGGCACCGGAATAAAATCGTCGCGAGGGTCAGCTAATTTCTCCGCATCGTCTCCAACCGGTGTGACCACTTTTACAATTTCCACCTTCTTGTCGGCCGACCTCGTCTTCTCTTCAATATAAGCTTTGACTCGGCTCTGAATCTGCTCCGGAGTCATGTCGTCGAAGTGCTGTTCGACCTCCACCTCGGCCAAAGTTGAAAGGTACACATCGGCCAGCTCCTTCCTTTTTTCCTTCTCCTCCTCCAAGATCATGTTGACATAAGCACGTCGGAGGAGAGCAGCCCTATCCTCGGAGAGTGGCGGCAAATCTGGGTTTGCATTTATTTCTTCTGAACGGCGGAGCATCCACACGCAGAATTCTCGTTCGTCTTCATCAGCCGCCATGTGCATCCCCTTGATCTCCGAGTCAAAACCATACTTCTCTAATTTATGGAAAAGGAACAGGCGAAGGTCGTCGATATCGTAGTAGCCGGCATCGTAACGCTCGATGATCCACCTCAAATTCAAGCATGTGTTCATTTCAATCTCGAGGTCAGGACCACCGGCTTCATCCTCTTCACCGGCCTCATCAGCATCCACCTCGGCATTGTCCCCGGACTTCCGTTCCACGATAACCGAATCTTTCCCGGCTTGAAAACCATTCTCGTACATGAACTCACCGTAAGACGACTTCTCCCTTTCAAGTTTGGCCAACTCGGCCTGGTGAGCGTCTCTTTGTCGACCTACCAGTTCGCGAGTTTCAACACATTCTTTCCGAGCTGCATCGTGATTAGCCTTCTCCTCCGACAAGGCCTTCTCGGTTTCTATCAGTTTGACCTCGGAAGTTTTGAAGTGCTGCTCCACCACGGCCAAGCGCGCCTTGAGATCCGCCACTTCGGCCTCATAGGCCTTCTTTTCATCCGACAAGGTCACGGTCTCAGCTTTTTCCTTCTCCAACTCGGCAACCTTCTCGGCAATTTGGCCCTTCAAGTCGGCCTCCATTTTAGCCGATTCTTCCTTCAACTGGACGATCACCATGTCGCGCGCGGCTAAAACGTCCTTTTTCCCTTCCAATTGAGATGCGACCCGGTGATGATCATCCTCGGCCGCCACTAAACTAACCAAGGCCCTGCCAACACATGCCTTAGCGTAGCTCAACTTGTCAACACTGGATAAAGAGGAGACCCCCACTTCGGACTTGGGGTCCCAAACCATCAACGGAACCCGGGCAGCATCTCTCGCATTCTCTGGCATTTCGATCCTTGATGACATATGTGGGGACTTCACCGACAAAAAAGTGGTAAACCAATCCTCCACAACACCCTCGGGCACCTTAACTCTGGAAGCCCGTTCCTCGTCAATCGATAAAAAAGACTTCTCAAACAAAGGAGAATCATCCGTACCTTTCTCAGTCGCCTTACGACCGGAGTCGTGCTTCTTCTTAGACCTTTTCTCTACCCCGGACGAAGCACCGACGTCCGCCATCTTCACCAATTTCATTTTCTTCTTCTTCTCTGGTTGCTCCAACTCAAGCGACTTCGGGGAAACTGGTGGCACCTCGGTATGAGCAACCTCAGTAGTAATCATCTCGGTCCCAGCTACGATCGGCTCCGGATCAGCTTGGTTAATCGCCACAGCCTCCACTACCGACAACACTTCGGTAGTCGTCACCTCGGGCACGGACTTCGGACTTTCCGGCATGGCAGCCGAAGTGGCACTTGACCCCACCTCGGTCGACTTCTTCTCGGCATTCTTTTGACCAGCTTTCTTTTTCACCAACGCGCGAACAAGATCCCTCCTCATAGCGTCGGTTAATCTCAAATCGCGGCTCTTACCAACTTTAGATTGAAGATCTCTATTCGGAAATTTACGCCTAAACTCCTTGGCTTCCTTGACAGAGTTGTAGCCCAGAAAACCGAGAAGAGGATAATATACTGCATACCGACAAGGAATAAATGAAGTTACAAACAGCTGTTCTATATATACAAAAAATTCAACAACATATTTACTGGTTAAAATTCTCTTACCGGGGTCGAACTTCGATGTGGTGACTCCCAGAGACAAACCAGCCGCTTCAAGTTTCGAGTCTATTACGAGCTTGCGATAATCCCTCTCTGCTTTATCCAAACCAGCCAAAGTTATCAACTTCCCACCGAATTCTGGACTTAACTTCGGTTCTTTTTGCTTCGTCTCTTTTTCTACAACAGAGTAAAAGTTCCGACCTGTTAGTACACAGAACAATACCAAAATCAGAAAAGTATATCCGAGTTGAAAAACAGATAAAATAAACTCACTGGCTCCGGAATGAATCAACATGGGAATTGTCATCCCATCAATTCAGCGCTCATGAAAGAAGTCCACTGACTGCCACTCTCCACCGATCCACAACCACTCCTCCTGGAAACCGTGGAGACTTTCCGGAATCTCAGTCACTATTTCCCCAACTTTGACACCGTGTTGCGGTTTCGCCCCGGCAAAAAAGCAACAAGAAGACTCGGCCACCCTCCTCTTCGGACTTTGTTTAAAAGCAAAAATGCTCCTCATCTCATCGCACGAAGGAAGTCCCTCACCCCTCTCGTGCAGCAACACCATCAACCCGATTATCTTTTTCCAGCTATTCGGCGTAATCTGGCACAACGGTAACCCCCAACTTCGGAGGTACTCCGTGATCAAGTTTGGCAACGGGAACCTTAATCCCGACCTCAAACTCTCCGCAAAAACGCCCACGCAACCCGGAGGTGGACTTGTTATTCTCTCCCCGGGATAAGGAGCAAAGATTTTTACCGAGGGGGGAATCCGAACCTGTTCCCTCAACATTACGACATCAGCGTCGGTAAGAATACTGGGCTCGCCAATGAAATCAATCGCCGGATCGGGCCACCTCCTCACCGGTCTTCTCCAGTGAGGCACCGCGAGGTCGGTTGCATTGTGTTCCACTACCAAGTCACCGTCCTCATCGTTTAACTGGATATTCAGATGCCTTACCGACGGGTCCCACCGGTGGTATTCAAAGGCCAACTCGACCAATTCCGAATCATGGTAAACATCCAACGGAACCGACTCCGTACTCGATGAACTTGCCACCGCCTTTCCCTTCCCTTTCGGCGCCATCGCACGATTGAACAGAATACAAAAGAAATGACAAAAGAAATTGAAGAAAAAGCTTACCGAAAATGTCGCACGCACACAGCAAGCAGGAAAGATTCCTCAGAATTTCAGATGAATTCAAACAGCAATTGTAATATGAAAGCTCGAAAATAAAAGCAAAGGTGAAGGAAACCCAATCAGATATTACTAAACCCTATTTATAATCGTCGATTTGTGACCGTTGAGTATCTTCATTGGGGGCGCGTCGAACCGACGCGACCTCTAATTCTAACCGACGCCACCTCTTCATCTGATGAGACACCTACTGTTACACGTGGCTACCTATTAAAGTCGACCGTTACCTCATTTAAGACCATTACGGCGCGACCGTTCGGTCTAAACATTTAATCGTTGACCGTTGCGACTGTTCACCTCTTCTGTCACAACTGCCTGAAGATTTTTCAAAATTCACCAAGTGTCTTCACCCCGGCGTACAATCTACACTTCGGACAGATGATTCACTTCGGTTACATCGGTCGGAAGACCGAATAGGATCCTCCGAAGACAATAGACCGCTTTCCGCCACCGACTTCATACCGATCCAGGATCTTTGAATGTCTAGCATAACAACATCAATGACCATCACTCCGTATGCCCACCGATGTTGGGGGCCTCTCCGTTATCATCCGGATCGGTAAACCTACATCAAGAGATTCCAAACGTCACATTAAGAGGAAGATAATCATTGAACCGACGTGATTGTAAACACCACCCCGGTTCAGGCGACGAACCGGACCGAACTACCGAAGACCGAAGTGGTCAGCATCTACCGAAGTCAACATCTACCGAGGTCAACATGAACCGAGATCGTCACCTCCTTAAGCAGGTGACAAGGTGCCTACGAACAATCCTCCTGCTCCACAAGATCCGTCATCATTTATGTGGGACCCTCTGCCTCAAACCGCCCACAAAAAGTAACTTTATTCGAAAAAGTAATGCACAGATCCCAATGTATCAACCCGGAATTACTATAAATAACGGGCCCATGACATTTGTAGGGGGATCTCTCTCCGAACCGAAAAAACTTTACTAAGCAACACGTAAAAGCCCATCACGGCTCTTCACCTCGGTTCACCTCGGACCGGGGCCATTGTTGATTTAATCTTACATGCTGTACGTCCAAATCATTCAAAATTATCCACTTAATCATAAGTTACATCGTTGTTAAAAATCACATAACAACAACATAGTGAGGCAATATGTGACTAATATATCTCTGACTTTGATTTGTTTCCTTCAATTAGCTATTGAATTGTAAATGTATTTTAAAACTTGATAACTTTTATATTTCTTATCCGTTTTACATATATTATATATAAAATTAATCATCTTTTGATGATCTTCGAGTTGACACCCATATTGTATATATGAAATAAATAAATTATATTTATCTTTATAATAATAAAAAATAAAAATATTTATTAAAATTTATTGGAAAAATAAAATTATTAATCAATTGATATATTTATTTTTAATGTAGTTATATGTTGTAAGTTAAAAATTATTATAATATAACACAAGTAAGTCGCACAAATAAAAAGGGTTATACTAAATATAATATATATATATATATATATATATATATATATATTTGTAAAATGTATTTAAATTTTCAACTACTTTTTCTCATTAATTTTAGACTTTAAGAAAAAAATTAGCAAACACCCGTGTAATACACAGGTGTTATACTAGTATATATATAATGAAGAATCATTTATTAAAAATAGTAGTTAAATTTTTTTAAAGCATTTAATGTATGCGTTTTTTGAAAATATTTTAAATATATGCATTAATTGCTTGAATATGCATATTTCCATATTAGAGATCAAATCAAATGTAATAATAATGATACTTTCCTTGTTTATTAACATATAAAATATTTTATTGATATTCATTATAATAAATTACAAAATTGTTTTTTTATAGATCATGTTAATAATATTTTGGTCAAAGTAATCATAAAAACATATTTTAAGTTATTATTATATCTTTTAATAAATATTGACTTTTTATTGAAAAATATTTATAGAAAACCGTAACAGGTTAGGTAATTTTTTTTCTATTTAATTAGGAAAATTCACGTTAATGAATTAATATTTACCAATATATTTTTTTCTTAAACTTTATTTCGTTATATATAAAAATTGTTCTTCAAATTAAAATAATTTACTATTTAAGAGAGAATGACTGTATACGTTAAATAATTTTACTAATGGTCATATTATAAAACTAAAATATAATAACCATTCTTTAGAATTTCAAACATGTTATTTTTATATTATGTCAATCATGATTAATTTATTATCTTTTTTTTTTTTAACTTTGATTTCTCTTCATAATAAAATTCTTATAAAATATATTTTCATTGCATAGTATAAAACCTTATGATGCAAATTAGTAAAATATCTTGAAAATTATAGAAGGAATTTAATTTTTAGAAATTGTTAATCAAAGTTGTTTAATTATTATAAAAAATTAAATACTAAAATAACATGTGTGTATATTTTGTAAAATACTTATACACAATATTTTATTTTGAATTTATTTACGTAATTTTATTTTATTACGTTAATAAATAGTATTAATATACATTAAACTATAATGAAAAATAGTAATTTTTACTATATAAAATCAAAAACAAGAAGAAGACTACTTATATAACTTTTATAAAAGAAAAACTATAATGATATTATATGACAACAAATTCCATAAAATGAACCAAGACACGAACAAAAATGAACGTAAATTTTTGTTTGAATATTTAATTAAAATGTTAGAATATATAGTCGAACTCAAGCTCAAAAACTTTAGCCTCGGCTCGATTCGATTTGATAACATCCCTAACTCTTTGTTGACATTCTAAAAATTTTACTAAGTGTTAGTTAGAAATCCCCAAGTCAATTGAAAGTCCAAGTTAATTTCAATTGAAAATACGTCACTCAAAATACAAAATATGTTCCTCACTTCCTCTTTAAAATCTCTCTGAAAATCTAAACTCAATTGAAAATAATATCACAGAATTCCTTTCGCACAGATTCGCACTCAGAATTCACACAAGATTTGCACTCAATTAGCACTCTCAGTCTTACAATTTTTCGGCATCAGGTGAGTTGCGAACTTATTTTCCACAGATTCCTACCGCGTAGCGACCTATCCTTTCACAGATTCGTCTCTGTATCTCTATCCTTGAAGCAAAGGTAATTTTTTTATGATATATTCATGGATTCATTGTCCGAAAATAGCAATATTGAGTATTAAATTATGACGGGAAAGAGGACAATTCTTGCTCCTGCTTGTTTGACTCATTCTGTCTGTTTGTTTGGGTCAAAATTCATCTAAATTAAAGTCAGCTGTTTTCAGTACTTCAAGGTTGTTTATATGTGAAAATTATTGCAAACCTGATTAATGTGATTGCACCTAATTATATATTGAATTACAACTTGTTCGTCATCGTGTAGTTATTCAATGAAACTGAAAAAAATACATTAATGTGATTGCACCTAATTATATATATTACAAAAAGTTATATTATTCTAATTCGTATTAGATTTACAGTAAAATTAATTCTTTATTCATATTTAATTCGATTAAGACAAGCGTATATAAAAGATTCGACTTGAACTTCACTTTTTAAATTATTTAATAACATTAAAATATTATTATATTTTTACATATGGATATATTAAATACAAAAATATTATTAGTTGAACAAATTATACATATAATATAGAAAATATTGTATTATTACTATGGTAACTAACACATTAATTTTAAGGAAAGCTGAAGGCAAAGATTTGATCAGGCAGTCCGTTCGTCTCCAGAGTTCTCAATTTTCATCTTTCTGATGTCTTAGTTCATCTCAAGTTTAAATCACCTCAGGCCCCAAATCCTTCTCCAATCCTTAATCGCCCTAATCCCAGGTCCTAGTTGTCTCCTCCGCTAATCTCAGCTCTCACTTGTCAAGAAGCGTGCGCCTGCCTGGGAGAAAGCAGCTAGATTGATTCCTAAACAGCTAATCCCATCTCAAGTCTCTACAAGGTACACGTTTTTGTTTTTTTTTTGTTGTTTGTTTAATCTGGGAGAAAACAACTAGATTGATTCAAAAACAACTAATCAATGTCGCTTTGTTAACTGCCTTCTCCCCCTCATTTGTTTCCTTCGAACTAGACGGCGTAAACTACCTTGTCCAACTCTGGTTTTTCCTTCTTTAGTTAGTCCAACATCTAATGGAACCGTATAATATAGGCCTTTGAAGCGGTTTAATAGAAAGCAAACATTCATGTATTAATCGCGGTTTCGGTTATTGTCATTTGCTAATTCAGCTGGTTCGGTTTTGCTATTTCGGTTTGGTCGTACACCCGTAATTGGGCTAGAGTTACATGAATTATGTAAATTTGCTTGGTTCATTTTAAATCCATCTCATAATTTGTTGTTATTTTCAATTTCTACATGAAAAATTGATGATCCATTTTTTTTTAAGATTTGTTTTAGGTCGAGCAAGCAATGGACAAAAGTTGGATGCGAGAAGCTAAATGGTCTGAAGCTTACTTGGATGGAGTAAACACATTTATGAAATTTGTTGAATCTCATATGGGAAAGGAATGTGATATTCGATGCCCCTGTACAGACTGCCTGAATTTATCAATGAAAGAGCAAAAAACAGTGGAAAGTCATATCATGATGCGTGGGATGGATCCGGGGTACATCACATGGTTTTACCATGGTGAACCAAGTTCGAATAATCCAGAAAGTGCTACTGATGGAATCAATAGAGAGTCACCAGATCACAATGATGAAGATGAAGATGATGGTATTAGTGACATGCTATTTGAATTTGCAGAGAAATACCAAACCAGTACGAATTCCAGAAATACTAAAAGTACCGATGGTGTTCCAGCATATCTCGAGTCATTGATGATAGATGCGAAGACGGAGTTGTATCCATGATGTAAAAAGATTTCAAGGACTTCATTTATCATCCAATTACTCCACTTGAAAGTGTATAACAGGCTGAGTAATAAAACAATAGATATGATTTTGAAGTTAATGAAGTTAGATGGCGAGACACTTCCAAATTCTTGTTATGAAGCCAAAAGATTTTTGCGAGATATGGGATTAGGATATAAATGCATCCATGCTTGTAAATACGATTGTGCCTTATTTTGGCAGGAGAATGAGAAATTGGAGATTTGCCCTATTTGCAAAACTTCTCGGTGGAAAGTCAATGATGGTATAGGAAAAAAGATACCACAAAAGATCTTAAGGTACTTTCCATTGACACCCAGACTTCAATGGCTTTTCATATCTCATAAAACGTCTAATAAGATGGTCTGGCATAAAGAAAAACGCATTGATGATGCTTACATGAGGCATCCGGCAGATTCTATGGCATGGAAGGACTTTGATAGAGAGTTTCCTATGTTTGCCAAAGATCCTAGAAATATCAGACTAGCTTTAGCTGCAGATGGTTTTAATCCATTTGGAAACTTGAGCTCCACTTATAGCATGTGGCCAGTGATTCTCGCCCCATTGAATCTCCCCCCTTGGGACTGTATGAAGCAACCATATTTTATGTTGTCGTTGCTTATTCTAGGAAAGAACTCACCAGGAAAAGATATTGATGTCTACCTACAACCATTAATTGAAGAGTTGACAGAATTGTGGGTTAACGGAGTAGAAACATATGACGTTTCTCGTAAAGAAAATTTCCAAATGCAAGCTGCTGTTTTGTGGATGATAAATGACTTTCCAGCATATGTTGATCTATCTGGGTGGAGTACTAAAGGGTATATGGCTTGTCCAGTTTGTAATGAGAACACTTATTCTTCGAGATTGAGAAATAAGATATGTTACATGGGGCACCGACGTTATTTACCGAAAGATCATGCTTGGAGAAGAAGTAGGAGATTCAATGGAAAGAGAGAATATAGTGAAGCACCTAGAGATTTAACAGGAGAGGACATCTTAATGCAAATAGAGAGATTACAAAAAACGATTCCAGGAAAGCATAGTAGCAAAAAGAGAAAAAGGCAGCCGGAGGAATTGAACTGGACAAAGCACAACATTCTTTTCAATTTGCCTTACTGGAGTAAGTTGAAGTTAAGGCATAACTTAGATGTAATGCATATTGAGAAGAATATATGTGAGAGTATATTAGGAACCTTGATGAATTTAGATTAAAAAACAAAAGACACTGTCAGGGCAAGACAAGACTTAGAAGATATGAAAATTCGAAAGGAGCTGCACTTAACCAAGAGAAGTGATGGAAAATATAATATTCCTGCTGCATGTTATGTTATGAATAAAAAAGAAAGACAGGATTTTTGTGAGTTTCTCAAGTCCGTTAAATTTCCAGATGGGTATGCATCAAATATCTCTCGTTGTGTGAGTTCGCGTGATCAAAAGATATCTGGATTGAAAAGCCATGATTGTCATGTACTCTTACAACGAATAATTCCCGCTGGAATTCGGGGGTCATTAAATAAGGAAGTGTGTGATGTATTAGCAGAGTTGGGTCATTTTTTTCAACGTTTGTGCTGCCAGAAGCTGAAAAAAACTAAACTGGAACAAATGAAAGAAGATATAACCATTATATTGTGTAAACTTGAAAAGATATACCCTCCTGCTTTGTTTGACGTCATGGTTCATCTGTCTGTTCATTTACCCAGTGAGGCATTGCTCGGTGGCCCCGTTCAGTTTAGATGGATGTATCCCATTGAAAGGTAATAAGTTAAACTATGGTATCCTTTATCTTTATAAATTTGGATAATGTTTTTATTGATTGTAATGTAAAATATTTTTTATTAAATTTTACAGGTTCTTAGGTGACTTGAAGCAAACCGTGCACAATAAAGCTCATCCAGAAGGTTCAGTTGCTGAAGCGTACATAGCAAAAGAGTGCTTGACTTTTTGCTCTATGTATTTGCGTGGAATTGAAACTAGATTTAATAGATATGAGAGAAATGTTGATGTCATGATTGATGATAGCCTATCGATTTTCTCACAAAAATGTCGGCATTTTGGAGCAACAAGCTTTGTGGAATTGTCAGAAGAGGAGTTTAATATGACTCAATGGTTTGTCTTTCAAAATTGTGAAGAGATTGAACCATATCTTGAGTAAGTGTGCTAATATCGTACGCACAAAAGACGACATATAAAATATAAGTATTTATAATTTTCTAACACATATATATTGTTACTTGTTGTAGGAAGCACAAGGAGGAACTTCTATTGGGTGGTTGTGAAAATATAGATAAAAGCCATAAAGAGCTATTTCCTGCATGGTTCAAAAAACATGAAAGTTATCTTGTTAATTATATATCTGTATTT
>CACSLK010021763.1:175431-189177 GCA_902706635.1 Striga hermonthica | reverse complement strand
GGATGAGATAGAGTCGCCTGCCATCCCATTGTGTATCGAGGCTTTCCCTTCCTCCTCAGCTCTCATGATCGTAGAGCCTTCCCCCACCTTACCTCACTCATTTGCCCACCAGCTCGACCCCTTCTGACCCTCCCTTCCACTTCCCCCTCATCCCCCGTTAGCGAGTCTGGTCCGTCTTTCCCACAGGGCCAGGCGCAGAGCTCCGAGGGCTTGGAGCACCTACAGCTCATTCTCTTACCCCAGGAGTTTCTCCCTATACGAGAGGGACCCTTCCAGGAGGTCCCAGAGCACCGGAGACCACAGAACAGATCGATGACTGCGCAGCTCTCTACTGGCCGCGTTCTGACACTACCAGACATACAGACACAGCCTAACCACGGACAGCTCCAGTTAGGCGGTCCCAGTGATGTTTGACATGTCAGTCACATCGCTTACATAGAATGCCCGTAGTCTGGCTAATAGGACCACCCTTGCTCTTGTTAGATCTGTCATTCGTGAGCATAACCTTGACTTGCGGCTTTCTTAGAGCCTATGACTCATGACCCTTCTTTTGAGGCATATTCTCGTCGCCTTGGCTTTCATGCCGGGATGGGAAACACCTCTAACAAGATTTGGTTTTTCCACTCGCGTGACTTTACTTGTCAGATCCTTCGAGATACTGATCAAGTCTTGCACGTGAAGCTCACCGCCGCCCATCTTCCCGAGCCGATCTTCCATACCTTGGTTTACGCCAGTTGTGCGAGGGTTAGTCGCTATGACCTCTGGGACACCATGCGTGAGATTGTTGAGAGTATGGAGGGATTACCGTGGATGATTAGCGGTGATTTCAACATATTCTTGCATCCCGATGAACGCATTGGTGGTGTATCGGACCGCTCTACGGAGATATTAGATTTCTCGCATGCTGTATCGGATTGTGAACTCATTGACGCTGGTTACTAAGGGGCTCTCTTTACGTGGGAGACGACCGGAGTCAAGGAGAGGCTCGACCGCGCTCTCTACTCAGAGGCGTGGACGAGGGTGTTTGCGACCACGGTTGTAACGCACCTTCCTCGAATTGGATCCGACCATGCCCCCGTACAATTTGGGCTGTTTATTGGGAGGACTTGTCCAAGTTTTGAGCCAACAATAAGGTAAGTTTGGGCCTGATATTTTGATTGTTAAGGAGTGTGTTTCGCTTGGTACAATTGGGCCGAAAATAATATTTAGGCAAAATCAACTTAAACACTTAGCACATAAATTAAACTTAGACATAAAGTTACACATAGGCACAAAACAAGAATTAAGAAGAAGAGGACATCCTCTTAAATTCTCGATTTTTGATTTGGTGAATTAATTAGGAAAATTAAACGGATGAGAACATCTATTTAATTCTAATAAACTTCACAGGGAAACTTGTCGAGCATTCGCTAACTCGTCTACGAATGGGGCACTACATTAATATTAATAATTAAACAATTAATGACAATTAGACAAATAATCAAATAATAATAATAATAATTCCAATAAAATATCCAAAAAATCTAAATAATCGAACGGCTCAGATTCGAATCACGCGATTAAACTGAAATCGTCGAATTTCGAACGTTTTTAAAATAAAACGATCGAGAACATAGAATTTAAGTCGACATTGCGACTAATAAAATAAATATAACCTTAAAAATAATAATCGATAAATAGAATATTCCGAGAAATTCTATAAATCGAATGGGGCGTTACACCGAGGATCCCATTCCCAGGCCGACTCTTAGAGGAGAAGGATCGCACGATAATCTGAGACCTCCATGGCGATGTTGGCTAGGACCAATGTCGACCTCTCTCCTCCCGATGTGCTGAAGAAAATACCGGCATATGCATGATTCTTCAAGAAAGTTGCCACGAAAAAGAAGCGGTTCGAGAATGGTGAAGAGGTGATAATCTGTGAGGCAGAGAGTGTCTTCCAGCACGACTTACCGAAGAAAGAAAGAGACCCCGATGGCTTTGTGATCAATATAGCTTTCGAGTGGAAAAGATGTTTCCGGAATGCTTGACCTTGGAGCGGGCATAAACCTCATGCCACTTTCTGTCTATCGGCAACTTGGGCCCGGCGGCATGAGTCCTACCAGGATGCGCTTATAGCTTTCCAACCTCTCACTCCGTCAACGAGAAAGAATTACGGAGGATGTTCTCGTTCGAGTGGGGAAGCTGATAGTCCTCGTACTTTGTCGTGCTTGATATGAGGAAAGTGCAATAAAATGGTAAAGAGCCCGCCATCCTCCTCGGACGACCCTTAATGGCGACCACCAGCACGATTATTGATGTGAAGAAGGGGACAACGAGCATGACCGTGTTGTGAGAGTCCATTTAGATTTTCATCTGAAAGACTCGATCCAAGCCACGGGTGGAGTTTGTGTAAGAGTGTGCATTCCTTAGGGCGATTGAGCAACTTACTTAGGAAGCGTGTATGCGAGAGCACGCGAAGAGGTTATTGCAGGACCGTTTCTATGTTTAGGGGTGAGCAAAACTGAGCCGAAACCAAAAAACCAAACTGAACCGGTGCGGTCCGGTTCTGTTTTTTAAGGTTTCGATTTTTGGTGCGGTTAAGATTTTGAAAAACCGCACAAATTTCAGTGCCGTTTGGTTTTTGGTCCAATGGGTGCGGTTTTAACCGAACTGCACATAATATGTTTTTTTTTAACAAATACGTTAACATATTTGTATTTTACATATACATGCTCATTTTGGGCCTATGGTTTGGGATGACTAACATTAACAATAAATAAGTAAATTAATAAATAAAAACAACAACAATTAAAAATTTAAAATATGACATTACATCTAATTTGTTGCCCTAATTTTTCACTTTGAGTTCAAATTTTTGGTCTATGGTTCATTTTATGATGATGAGGATGTAAGATTCATTTTAGTTTGGCTTTTTTCTTTCTTTTTTTTTTAAATAAAAAAATTTGCGATTAACCGAAACCGCACCGAGTCGAACCAAAAATTTCGGTGCGGTTTTTGTACAAGTTTCGGTGCGATTCGGTTTGGCTAAATTCATATTTTTGGTTTTTAGATTTTTTGCGGTTCAGTGCGGTTTTGCACCAAACCGCACCATGCTCACCCTTATCTATGTTGAGAAATGATGCCATACCGATCGCCACACTACCCCTCCCCAGCCGAGTTCGATGGAGCTGCCCCGATCCCAATGGGGCGATAGATTTGATTTGTTAGACGCTCGCAGATGCTCGAGGCCTGACTACCACTACCCTCCACCAGCACCACCAGATTCACAGTGACTTGTCTAGTCACTATGCCCTGTACGTTTGTACTTTTCCCTTCTCTTAATTTTCGTGTTTTTGGTTTAGTTTCTTTGTTTTTTATGTTGGTTGATTATGTGGGTAAACTTCCCTACAAATGATGATCGAAAATGGGGACATTGTTCGATTTTATGTGTGGGGGAGTCTTTGCATGCTTATGTGTCTACATCGTTGACCAGTTCTAGTATCTTTGTATGTGAATTAACTTTTGTGTTTGTCTTGTGTCAGTTTGTGTGTTTTGTGAGTATGGACTTTGGAAATTCCAATATTAGTTAAGACATGTTTGATGAAATCGATGAGTTGTGATGTTGGTCATATGCGACATAGTGTGATGAAATGCATGGTCGATTACTTCGATTGGCATTCATATATTTACCTAGTGAGATTTGAGCCTTATTTATTTCTTGAGATACATCAGTCGTGCTCTTGTTTGATTAGAACTTGTCCTGAGTCTGCGTTGAAATAAATCGATTGGAATTGTGAACTGTATATATGATTAAGGTGTTTATTATATTTTTATATCTTTGTCTTTCTCTACAAATTATTCCCAGTCTTCCTTTTTTTGAGCCTTATTTGATTTTTGTTGATAACCTCGTGATGATGACGTTGTTGGAGTTGTGGGTTAAGAAATAGAGGGGATGATTGTTGGAGTTGTTTTTATATTTAAAAAAGGAAAGAAAAAAAAAAGAAAAATAAAATACAGCCGAATGGATTATAATATATCCAATAAGGTTTACACAAAAAAAAAAGACATACAAAAAAGAAAATAAGATGGGTGAAACGTGTGGTTTTAGGAAAAGTGTGGGGGAGGATCCGGTATGTTTGAGCAACCGGCTGGCTGAGTTTATGATTATTGAGGTAAGGTGTTTGAGTTATGTGATGAATTCGAGCCACTTAGCCTATATTTATCCTACCTAACCAAAGAGCCTACGTTTCAACCTTGAAAAACTTTTGATGCACTAGTTTCAATTTTAATTGGGTTAGAGTAGAAGTTAGACACTGGGCAAACATATGATTAAACTTGTTATCGACCAATTTGAGTGCACCTATCTTTATATGTATAAGAATTTGAGTTAGGCACTGTAGCGCCCCATTCGATTTATATAATTTTTCGGATTATTCTATTAATCGAATTTTATTTGTGAGATTATATTTACTATATTGGTTGTGATGTCTACATAAATTATATATTTAAGTACTCAATCGTTTTATTGTAAAACGTACGTCGATAGGTTATTTCGGTTTATCGCGTAAACCAAATTTAATCCATTTGATTTGTGGATTTTTCGGATTACTTATTTATCAAAATTTTATTTATTTTCCTTCACTTCATTAGTTTTTTTATTAAAAAATATTGAGTGTATAATATAATTATATATGCTCGTCCACCTTTATTTATCGTTCGCCGTTCGAATTTTCGGTTTTATCGAGTAAGGTTATTCAAGTTCCGTTTTCAATATTTTCTGAACTGACCTTGAGACCATGAAGTCCAGCCCTTAAGAAACCATGGTTCGGCCCCTTTGAGGACCCTAGGACCCGCCCTACTTGGTTCATGAGAAGGAAAATTATGGACTCAAATTGAAAAACCAAACCTTTTAAAATTCAAATGATATTTGCCCTCATTTATGGAAATATATTGGAGCGGATAATCCACCTCTTTCACTAGGACACAACCTCCTCAATGAGTGCCAATTAAGCCCATTTTTTTATGGTAAGGAATCCCTTAATTTCCTTGGACATCAAGAGAAGAATTTCCTTCTCTTTTCCCTATTATTCCACACGCATATCAGCCACATTCCCCTTACTCTATTTTTTGATTTCCTAATATCTTTTCTTCCCTCTATTTCACTCAAGAAAACCCTCCCTCCTCTCAAAATTCCGTCGCACTCATCGCTACTCCCCGCCGGTGAATCGTTCTCCCGCGTAAGGCCCTGCAAGGAGAACCCGCGACCACCACCTCCGAACGAACGAATCCAGACCTTGATCAGTTCATCCCCATCACGACCAGCAGGCCGAGTACCGTCCTCAATCGCCACTGTACGTCCTCAATCGTTCAACCACCGTGACAAGAACCCTGCCGAGCCCGTGTACGCGCGCCCCAACCCCGTTCAACCGCTCGTTCGTTTTATTTCGTGTGTATTACTTCAGAACAGAATAAAATGGCTAAAACCCCTCTATTTGCATGTGTTATATGTGATATGTTAAAGTCCGATGCTTGGTTTTTGTGTTTGTGTAATACGCGTTGTTGAATAATTGTCGTTTTGCGTCCGTCTCTTCGGTTTAATGTCAAAACTGAAGGACATGGTCGATTTTCGTGGAAACCCTGGAGTTGTAGGTTTTTTGGAGTGTTCTTGACCTTTGGTGAAGGTCTTATGTCATTTTGATGATTTTACTATGAGTTATGAATTTTTGAAGTTGATCGTGCTGCTGGATTTTGCAATAATCATGATAAACTGAGTTCTGGTTATTTTGATTTGAATTTTTTATATGTATTCCTCTTTGTTGATGAGTTATGTTATGTAAAATTTTCAGATTAAATCTCCTCCTGTAGCTATGTGAAATGTTGATTTTGAATTCTGGTCAGAATCTTGAAAAATAGAGATAAAATCGAGTTTGTTGAATTTTGATGTTGTAGCGCCCCGTTCAATTTATAGAATTTATCGAATTTATTTATTGGTTTATATTTTATTGTATTGGTCTTGTCGTCGTCAACATTTGGCACTTAAAGTATATGTTTAAGTACTTGTTCGATTTGCTCTTCAACGTTCATTGTTCGGCAGTCCTCTGATTTAAGTTCATTCGTCGACTTCCGTTTGGTTTGCACGAGCATTCATCGTTCGTGTCTTTATTGTTCTGTAAGTTGTTGATTTTTCGTGCGCCGACATTATAAATTATATTCGTTCATCCATCATCATTCTTTTATCATCGCTCGTCGTATCATTCGATAATTTCGGTTCAATCACGTGTTATTATTTTCGAGCCTTTTAATCAATTCTCGGACTTTGGACTGGGCCATATTGTTTTTGTATTCGGCACTTTGTGACATAATAATTGGGCCCTTGCTTACAGGAGAATTATCAGCCATTCTATTTTCTATGTTTTGGGCTAATACATTTCTTGTTCAAAATTCAAATCGAGAAACAAAAATTGGCAAGATTAATCAGCCATTATTTTCCCATTTTGACCAATTATTATTTCCTTAAGTGAGAAATTCAAGACTTGGCTCTTTTTGGTAAATTTAAATCAACCTTTTATCACCTCCTTTGACCGTCCATTATATGTTTATTATGTGCATTGATGGATTTTATTATTTGTATAAAGATCATGTTATTACCCTTAATTTCCCCTCAAGAAGCTCCTACTATTTCCCATGGCACCACACGTTTACAAAATTCAAAGCCCAATCCATTGCTTTTGAACCTCAGTAATAACAGCAAGAAAACACTCTCAAAATCATATGCCAATCCAACCTGCAAATCAAATATCAACCACACAGTTACTAGCTAGCCCCACCACGATTTTGTTTACCTCAACTGAGAGACCACACACAGCCACCCCCGGCCGAAAGCTGCAGCCATCACAAATACTGAGAATCAACCTTGAAGACCAATATTGATAAATGGATTCATCCAACACTTGGAACGTCGCCAACACCGTCGCCCATTGTACTACAGATGCGGATATGTCCGTCACCAGCCGTTCGAGCCACCGTAAGCCTTAGTCGCGCACCGACCATTTGCCGCTAGAGCCGATAGAATCGTCGACGATCGTGGGTCACTTCAAACGCAGGCCTCTCGCCGACACTGACCACCGGCGCTACCAAACTAAACCACCGACAGCCCTAACGTGAGCCGCGAGTGGCAACCCCATGGCCACCGGGGGACCAAACCACCAGATTTCTGTCCAAACCGCGAACGACCACACCAGGACAAGAGGGAGGCGTGACGAACAGCAGGCAACCTTCATACCTGGCATTTTTTGAGCTCCACGTCGAGACCCCGCTACGAGGGGATCCTCGTCCGCATCGAGCCGACATCCCTATTGTACAAACCACGCATCCCAATTGCACCCCAGATTGCTGACCTCCTCGTCAACGGAGTGCCTCACAAAGTCCACCAGTCATGCCTTTGTCGGATCCTATGAATCTAAGAACCGTGTTTGTCGAATTATTGAAACACAGAGAGAGAGATTGGAAGAGAAATTTTGGTATGTGAAAGAAGAAGAAATAAGAAAGAAGGAAAAGAAAGTGACAGAGAGAGACGGGATAGAAGAAAAGGAAAAGAAAGAGGAGAGAGGAAAGAAAAGGGGAGAAAAAAGAATAATGAAATAAATATGAGAAAAAGAATGTTGAGCTAGAATTGTTGGTGGGCTTACAAGAATTATTTTTTATCCTAAATGTGTGTGGGCCAAGGAAGAAATATCATGGACTAAATTAAGATTCGGTATCGGAAGGATCATTGACTCAACCCGTCAAACCTCTGAATCGTGTCTCCTTGCTTATCGATTTCCGAAGATCGGGACCTTAGGAATCGAACCCCTCGTCTACCACTCGATCATAGCATCTCTTCTACCCGTTTCGCGTCTCCCCTTCGGAGTACGGTAATGGGTGACTTACTCCAGACTTGTTTTGATGATGTGGGATTTTCTTTGATGTATATATGTGAAATATGTGATATGTTGGAGTCCTATACTTGAGTTCATGTTTTTTGGAGTTTATGTGTTGTCAAATAAATGTTGTTTTATGTTCGTCTCTTCGGTTTGATGCCAAAACCAAAGGACGTGGTTGGTTTTCGTGGAAACCTAGGATTTTTGAGTGCTTTAATGCGTCCTTGACATGTTAGAAAAGCCTGGGGTCGTTTCGATGCATATTCATTGAGTTATGAATTTTTTTGAAAATGATCGTGTTGCTGGATTTTGTAAAAATCATAATAAATTGGATACTCGGCCAAATTACTTAAAATTTTATATGTAGTTCTCTCTGTTGATGATGTGTGTTTTTCAGATTAAATCTCCTCCTGTAACTATGTGAAATGTCGAAAATGAGTTCTGGTCAGAATCTTATAAATTCATTATAAAATCGAATTTGTTGAATTTTGATGTGAAATTTTGTGAAGTGTGTTATTCTATTATCATAATTGTTGTGTCAAAATTTTATTTGAAAACTCGGAGGTTTGACTGGAGAGCTAGAATTTTCACTCTACGGCTGTATTTTTGAAAAATATTATTTGACTGGTTAAGGGAGGTTTAAGGGCCGATATCTGGTGTATATGTGTAATTCTGGGTGTTTTATATTTTGGTGAAGTTTCATTGAAAATGGCCAAGTACTTTTTGAAAAGATCGGGTAGTTATAAATTCTAGTATGTTTTTCCAGCAGCACCCAACCGGGTCTTGTTTTGGATATTTTTCCAACTTGGTTGACTTCCTATTTACTTATTACTATGTTTTGCATGCTTCATGTGTTCTAAGTGATGCTACATGGTTAATCGAGTCTAGTTGGTTAAGCCGAGGTTCCAAACTCCTTTAAGAATTACCACGAATCACTTAGTCGATATAATTTTGCGAAGTGAAGGTCATGGTATATGACTCTTAAATGATGGGATAGTGATTGATAAGAATATCATGATTATGTAGGTGTTTGAAGAGTCGAGCCCTCGACCTACGTGTCTGCTTGGTGTGTGATTCTCTACTTCGGTATCCAGGTGGGTTTTATTTGAAAATTTGGCTATGATGTAAATGTTATCACTGTTATTATTGCTTTGCTTGTGGTATGATCAAAGTATGCATGTGGAACTTGTAACCTTCGATGTGAGATGTGTCGGCCGTCGAACGGTTATCCCTGTAGCTATAGAACGTACCCGATGGGTAGTCTCCTTTAATATTGTTGGCAGTCAGGGCGTGAGCCTTGGTTGGTGATCCTCGTTGTAAGACCAAGGCGTAGGTCTTGGCCTCGGGGTGGATTATTGCTCCTGCTGGCCGAACACTCGTTGTAAGTCCTTAGCGAAGGCGTTCGCTATATAGTTCGACAGTAGTCTATCGCTATAGGTGTGCACATGAGACGATTATTGATTATTGATAGGAGATGGAACGATTATTGATTCGTATACATGCTGCGACCATACCTTACTGATTATTAATTATTGATTACTGTTTCATTATTGAGAATAATGTTTACTGCATAGTGGTGAGCACTGTTGTTTCCTCTTGTGCTCACCCCCACCTGCTCTTCATGAATGCAAGTTAGTACTGCAGGCACGACGGAGGGATGCGAGTGGTGGTCATATTATGTGATATTGCTTCCGCCTTTGAAACTGAATATTATTATTATTGTTCTCCTCATTATTGAATATTGGATTATTGACAGGGAGTGTACTCCCTAGTTATTATTATTAGATTGCTGATTGGATATTGAGGTTTATTATTGGCAATTGAGTATTGATGATTGACTGAATATCGATGATTGATAGAATATTGGTGATTGATTGAGTAATGAGATTTTGTTAAGCATTGACGTTTGTTTGAAAATGAGTAGCGCCTCAAATGGTTTTGAAATAAATTTGTAAAATTTATTCTGGATTTCGTCAAATAAAAGTGGGGCGTTACAGTTTGGTATCAGAGCTGGTCTGCATTTCTGTAGAAAGCTTAATATGAAATATGTGAACTCTGGGAAATATTTGGATTATATGATGTGATTATGACCACTCGCTTCCGTCGTGCCACACCAACTCAGGTATGAGTTCATAAGTGATATTGAATTGCTTATATGATATATACGATATTATGTGATGTAAACTGGGGCTTAGGAATGTATCCTCCTGCTTTTAACATTCTTGAAGTCTAAAGGTGTTGCAAACTTTAGTCTTATGAACTGGAACTCCAGTGGTATGGAGTTAAGTTCTTTATTTAGAAGTTATTGGTTGAGAATTTCAATATGATGGTTGAAATTCCTGTGTTTTAATTCGTTCGTTTTTTATTGGTTGGATTTGAAAATTCGTTGGTTAGTCGGGTATATATTGGTTCGTATACTCGTTCTATGTGTCAGTTGATTTTCTTGAATTTTCCGTGCATATCCGGGAACAATTTGAACCGATGTTGGAGGCAGTGACTCGTCGACTCATGGAGGCGAAGCAGTCTTGTTTTTCTTTTTTTTTTTTCCTTAAATTTTGTCTTCTTGTAGACTCTTGTAAACCTTTTCTTCTTCCTTTTTTGTATGACAAGCAATTTTGAATTGTGCTTGAAGCTTCTTTTTGTTATCCAATTTTCGTATTTTGAGAATTTCGCTTGATCTTCCCATTCCTAACATAAAACTTTAGATGCAGTGATTTGACGCATATCTAAGAGTGTTTCTTTTCACCTTAAAAGATTATGCAAAAATCTTTTAAAGAGGATAGTCGAGTCCAGAGCAAGCACATCGTGAGGTGCAGAACTGTCCTTGCTTTGAATTTTGTCCATTGTAGAAACTCTCGTTCTTCTACTTCTTTCAGAGTTTTGGAAGAGCTGACGTGACGGCCGACGCTGTTAGTCGGAAGAGTCGAGGTGAGCTAGTTATTGTATCTCTCGGAAGATGCTGCTGATTTGAGATTATTCCCGACAGAATAACCGTATTAGAATTTCTTTGAGAATTCTCGTCTATCTCAATCGTTGATCTCTTCGCGTATTAGAATGTGTTGTTTGGAAAGGAAGTGAACTTGGAACTCGAACTTGCACCTTGCTATTTTTGAAACCCTTGAACTTTTGAAAAATTGTGGAATGCCTGAAATATATATTGTTTTGTGGAACCCAAAATTTTTGAAATTTGGTAAAACCATCCCTTTGGATTGTCTTGGAAAGTAAATTTCTTTTGGAACCTTGGACTGAAAGCCGGCCCTGACTGGGTGTTGCCACGCGAAGTGATGGCTGAGCACGCACACTCGTGGTGAGAGACGCGAGGCCAACCATGGGGCCAACCGTTGACTCGCACGAGAGCTGCAGCCGTCATCACCATACGCACGAACTCCCAGAGCCAGCGGATGTGGCCAAACCTCGAACATACAGCTGGCCTCCGAGTAGGTGTGTTCGCACGCGTCCCAGCGCCACGCTTATACAACGCCAGCGAGCGTGCCGCCTCTTGGGTGATAGTGCACTAATCCCGAACCATCAATTTCATTTCTTTGTTTGACTGGTTTGTAGGTTGAGCTATTTTGGTTACCCTGAACCTTGAACTGAGAGCTCCAACTTCCACTAAATCGTGTATGAATCCTTAATCGATGGCATTCGATTAAAGAGTTTAGTCGATGAAATCCCTATGCCTTACCCGAGAGTTTCTCGAGTCGGCAAATAAGGAAGTTCGTGTTGCTATTGGATGGAGCCTGATGTTGTGCATAAGGGCTACGTTCGACTTGTGGAGTCGATATATTGAGAGTATGATCATAATGGGGTTGTGCTGTCTATATGTAAGATACCGTGTCGATGTCTCTGATAGAGACACACGACCCGTGATGAAATCGTGAGCAAGTTTTCAGTGTGCCTCGGGCACGATGCTGAAGCTTGGCGTCACATATCCACCTCGATGATGAGGCAGTCGGAGTACGCTAGCAATACGCCAAACAACCTGTTGAGGTCTTATGTGTTGTTAGGTACAAAGCAAATTGGTTATACTCATGGGTATAGGTGAAGCCGGACTGGATCCCTTGCAAGAGGATGTACGCCTGAGCTGGGGCAGGATCGATCACCCTCTTGTGCAAGAAGGTAAACATATGAGAATAGGGCGAGTCGGATTGGGTCCTGTATGTGAGGACAAGCCTTTTTGAGTTTAGGCCGATAAGACTCACGCCAGTGGAGTCGAGTTTCGAATGGGATACTCGAGCCTCATGATTGGGGATTTTTCGTTTGAGTCTGTCGTTGTACCTTCGAATACGTGTTCTTTAGTATTTCCGAGGACGGAAATCTTTTAAGGAGGGTAGACTGTAGCGCCCCATTCGATTTATAGAATTTATCGAATTTATTTATTGGTTTATGTTTTATTATATTGGTCTTGTCGTTGTCAGCATTTGGCACTTAAAGTATATGTTTAAGTGCTTGTTCGATTTGCTCTTAAACGTTCGTTGTTCGACAGTCCTTTGATTTCAGTTCATTCGTCGACTTCCGTTTAGTTTGCACGAGCATTCGTCGTTCGTGTCTTTGGTGTTCTGTGAGTTTTTGATTTTTCGTGCACCGACATTTCAAATTATATTCGTTCATCCATCATCATTCTTTTATCATCGCTCGTCATATCATTCGATAATTTCGGATCAATCACGTGTTATTATTTTCGAGCCTTTCAATCAATTCTCGGACTTTGGACTGGGCCATATTGTTTTTGTATTCGGCACTTTGTGACATAATAATTCGACCCTTGCTTACAGGATAATTATCAGCCATTCTGTTTTCTAAGTTTTGGGCTAGTACATTTCTTGTTCAAAATTCAAATCGAGAAACAAAATTGGCAAGATTAATCAGCCATTATTTTCCCATTTTGACCAATTATTATTTCCTTAAGTGAGAAATTCAAGACTTGGCTCTTTTTGGTAAATTTAAATTAGCCTTTTATCACCTCCTTTGACCGTCCATTATATGTTTATTATGTGCATTGATGGATTTTATTATTGGTATGAAGATCATGTTATTGCCCTTAATTTCCCCTCAAGAAACTCCTACTATTTCCCATGGCACCACACGTTTACATAATTCAAAGCTCAAGCTATTTCTTTTGAACCTCAGTAATAACAACAAGAAAACATTCTCAAAATCATATGCCAATCCAACCTGCAAATCAAATATCAACCACACAGTTACTATCTAGCCCCACCATGATTTTGTTAACCTCAACTGAGAGACCACACACAGCCACCCTCGGCCGAAAGCTGCAGCCATCGCAAAGATTGAGAATCAACCTTGAAGACCAATATTGATAAATGGATTCATCCAACACTTGGAACGTCGCCAACACCGTCACCCATTGTACTACAGATGCGGATATGTCCGTCACCAGCCGTTCGAGCCACCGTAAGCCTTAGTCGCGCCACGACCATTTACCGCCAGAGCCGATAGAATCGTCGAAGATCGTGGGTCACTTCAAACGCAGGCCTCTCGCTGACCCTGACCACCGACGCTACGAGGGAATCCCCGTCCGCATCGAGCCGACCTCCCTGTTGTATAAATCATGTATCCCAATTGCACCCAGATCACTGACCTCCTCGTCAATGGAGCACCTCACAAATTCCACCAGTCACTCCGTTGTCGGATCCTATGAATCTAAGAGCCGTGTTTGTTGAATTATTGAAACGGAGAGAGAGAGATTGGAAGAGAAATATTGGTCTGTGAAAGAAGAACAAATAAGAAAGAAGGAAAATAAAGTGACGGAGAGAGACGGGAAAGAAGAAAAGGAAAAGAAAAAGGAAATAGGAAAGAAAAGGGGAGGAAAAAGAATAATCAA
>CACSLK010021750.1:5237-23517 GCA_902706635.1 Striga hermonthica | reverse complement strand
GAAGTCGAATAAATTAAGAGTAAATAGGGGCAAAAACGAAAAAATAATCAACGTCTTCGGAAAGGCTTATTTTCGAACACGACACAATTATTTGATATGGATAACATATATTTCTCGCACCATCGCATTTCGAAGCAAATTCATATATATTTAAAGAAGTCGAGCAATATAAGAGTAAATAGGGGCAAAAACAAAAAAAAATAATCAACGTCTCCGAAAAGGCTTGTTTTCGAACACGACACCATTATTTGTTATGGTTAACATATATTTCTCGCACCATCTCATTTCAAAGCAAATTCGTATACATTTAAAAACTCGAGGAAAATAAGAGTAATGGGGGCAAAAACGAAAAAACAATCAACGTCTCCGGAAAGGCTTGTTTTCGAACACGACACCATTATTTGATGTGAATAACATATATTTCTCGTACCATCGCGTTTCGTAGCAAAATCGTATACATTTAAAGAAGTCGAGGAAAATAAGAGTAAATAGGGGCAAAAAGGAAAAATATTCAACGTGATACGGATAGGACGTGAGACCCGTTGGATATATTGATCCAAGAACCAAACGTATAAAATAAGCAGCGGAATCCCATATCGGGGATCTAGTTTGATCGTACCTAGAGCTTAAAAACCTCGACCCGTTAGCTATTTATTCAGCTGAGAACCTCGGTATGGTGAACACCACAAGATCTTGCTCAAGTATCTTGATAAGTTCTTAAAAACAATTGAAACTCTACAAAAGAGAATTCAATCTCACAATAGTGATTTCCTAATAATCAGCAAAATTCATACATCATCTTAAAACATAAAATGACCTTTTTAAAGGCTACAAAAGGGCTGATGAGTTAATCCCGTTTTTGGGACTCAAGACAAAATAAAGACACAACTTTGACCTCATAAATAAGCTAACATGAAGTTTGAATGACCCTTTGACTTCTAAGACAACTTAAGAGACATTTTGGTCTCACAAATGCTAAAAATAGATAAAATAATAGACTCTCCAATTGAGCTTCATGACATGGATGAAATTTAGTCTTCAAACCATTGATCAATCTTTATGCGAACAATCTGGCCCATCAACTTGAAGAATATTCATCAATTTGCCTTCCATCGGGATTTGGTTCGACTCCTTATGAAATTCAGCAATAAGAACACTAAAGGCTTCCTTCATTTTTTTAGCCCTTGCCCTCGTGATCGGTCCCCCGTTTATTTCCAACTGATCTTCTTTACTTTGTACGGAGAGCTTCGCATGGTCCCCATCATTCCCTTCCTCTTTAAAAGGATTCGACCTCGAATCTGAATCATAATGAAAAGGAGAAAGATAAGAAACATTAAATGAGGCGCTCACATTGTACTCACCTGGAAGATCGAGTTTGTAGGCATTATCGTTGATCCTTGCAATTACTTGAAATGGCCTGTCCCCCCTTGCTTGCAACTTTGACTTGTGCTTTGCTGGGAATCTCTCTTTTCTCAAATGCAGCCAAACCCAATCTCCGGGTTCAAAGGTAACTCGCTTTCGCCCTTTATTGGCTTGTTTTGCATATTGCTCGGTTTGCTTCTCAATGTTCAGCTTCACCTTCTCATGTAACTTCTTGATCATTTCAGCCTTTTTTTTCCCTCATCCACACTTAGTTCTTTTCCCTCAATCTCACACATTTCTTCTTGGTTTTTCCCTCCAATCTTTTTTTCTCTCAAATTTTTCCCCTCATTCTTTTATTTCTTTTTCTCACTTTCTCTCAATTTTCTTGATTGAGACATTTTGAACTGATCTTCTTGCACTTGCTGTGGATTCAAAGAAACAAGTTGAATGCTCCGGTTTTCATGCTTCAAACTGTAACGGTTAAGAAAACCATCATAAGTCACTCTTCTGTTAAATTGCCATATTCTACCCAAAAGGATATGGCTAGCATGCATTGGCACTACATCACATAGGACCTCATCCTTGTAGTTGCCGATTGAAAATGACACCAACACTTGTTTCGTCACTCGAATTTCTCCACAATCATTTAGCCACAGCAGCTTGTATGGATTGGAATGCTTTGTGGTTGGTAAATTCAGCTTCTCCACCATTTCACAACTAGCGACATTAGCACAACTCCCTCCATCAACAATCAGCATGCAAACCTTCCCAAGAACTAAACATCTCGTATAAAAGATATTCTCCCTTTGTTGTTCAGCTTCCTCCACCTTGATTTGCATGTTAAGAGCTCTTCTCACCACCAAAAGCTCTCCATGTTCAGGTGTGGTCTCCTCGGCTTGCTCGTCATCGCTGGATTCATGCTCACTTTCAGATTCTACTACACCATTTTCCCTCAAGATCATGACTCTCTTGTTAATGCATTCGGAAGCAATATGGCCAAAGCCTTGACAACGGAAACATTTGATATCACGGCTTCGAGATGATGACTCGACAGCCTTGCCTTTATCAACCATACGACCCTTAGTATTAGAAGTCTCATTTTGGGTTTTAGAAGCTACCCCAAAATTTATCTTCGGACTTCCTTCTTTCGACTTGCTCGATGGGTAAAGGTTCGACGAAAAACTTCGTTGAGAGGATCCCTTCGTCCTTAGTTTTCTTTCCACTTTCATGGCTGTATGCGCCATATCCTCGAGTTTTATGTGGTGCTGCAACTCCACAATGTTTGCAATGTCCCGATTCAGCCCACTCAAGAATCTCGCCATACTGTCCTCTTGATCTTCATCAACATTCGCTCTTATCATAGCGATCTCCATCTCTTTGAAATATTCATCCACCGTTTTCGTTCCTTGTGACATAGTTTGGAGTTTTCGATACAAGTCACGAAAATAATGTGAAGGGACGAATCTTTTACGCATGATGGACTTCATTTCACCCCAAGTAGAAATAGGCCTCTCACCATATCGCCTTCGGTTAGTGGTTAATGGATCCCACCAAACAATAGCATAGTCAGTGAACTCAATCGCAGCAAGCTTCACTTTCTTCTCCTCGGAGTAGTTATGACACTCAAAAATGAGATCTGTCTTCTTTTCCCACTCCAAATATGCCTCCGGATCACTTCTTCCTTTGAATGTGGGAATATTCAGTTTTATGCTTCCCAAGTCATGATCTACTTCATTATCTCGCCTTCTCCTTCCTCCTCTATTGCCACGGTGTGGAGGCTCATGAAACTCCTCCTCGTCAGAATCAGGTTGATAGAATTGATTATTATCGTGTCTTCTATGATCTTGTTGTTCCAACCTCTCCAAACATTCGGTAATGCCTTCGAGAACACCTCCAAGCCTTGCAAAATGTTGCTGCATAGCTTGAATGGTAAATTCATTTCCCGCATTGGTTGAATTATCCTCCATTATTCAAATCTCACAAGTCACTCGTGTATCACTCAATATAGCCCTCACAACACTCGTGTTTCACTCGTAGGCTTTTACCTCACCTCTAATGAGCTCACACACTCTTCCCTTTTACCACTCCGAATTCTTTTTCGTAGGTTCAACCAAAATAAACCTATCAAGATCAATTTCGTTGAACAATATAAGGACTGATTTTTTTTTTGTACAAACTATTTTTTTTTTAACTAACAGATTTTTCTCTTTTTTTTTTGTTTTTTTGCAATTCTTGTATAAAAATACAAGGAACTTTTTTTTTTCTTTTTTTTTTTCAATACAAGATAGATAAAAGAAGATATAAATCAGATCAATACCAGATCTCTCTGATACCAAACTGATACGGATAGGACGTGAGACCCGTTGGATATATTGATCCAAGAACCAAACCTATAAAATAGGCAGCGGAATCCCAGATCGGAGATCTAGTTTGATCGTACCTAGAGCTTAAAAACCTCGACCCGTTAGCTATTTATTCAGCTAAGAACCTCGGTATGGTGAACGCCACAAGATCTTGCTCAAGTATCTTGATAAGTTCTTAAAAACAATTGAAACTCTACAAAAGAGAATTCAATCTCACAATAGTGATTTATTAATATTCAGCAAAATTCATATATCATCTTAAAACATAAAATGACCTTTTTAAAGGCTACAAAAGGGCTGATGAGTTAATCCCGTTTTGGGACTCAAGACAAAATAAAGACACTATTTTGACCTCATAAATAAGATAACATGAAGTTTGAATGACCCTTTGACTTCTAAGACAACTTAAGAGACATTTTGGTCTCACAAATGCTAAAAATAGATAAAATAATAGACTCTCCAATTGGGCTTCATGACATGGATGAAATTTAGTCTTTAAACCATTGATCAATCTTTGTGCGAACAATCTGGCCCATCAACTTGAAGAATATTCATCAATTTTCCTTCCATCGGGATTTGGTTCGACTCCTTTTGAAATTCAGCAATAAGAACACTCAAGGCTTCCTTCATTTTCTTAGCCCTTGCCCTCGTGATCGGTCCCCCGTTTATTTCCAATGGATCTTCTTTACTTTGTACGGAGAGCTTGGCATGGTCCCCATCACAACGTCACCTGAAAGGCTTGTTTTCGAACGGCACCATTATTTGATGTGAATAACATATATTTCTTGCACCATCCCGTTTCGTAACAACGCCATCTTCAAAAACCACGAGATGAAGTGGGACCCGCTGACAAATGCCACCCGTCAAAAGTAGCTTTATGAAAAGAGCAATGCACGAATCCCGATATGTACCCCAAAAGTTACTATAAATATCGAACTCCTGATATTTGTACGGGGGGATCCCTAAACAAAATTTTTTATCATGAAACACGAAACAGATCAGAGAAGCTTTCCACCTCGGTTCACCTCATACCGGGGCCATTGTTGAGTTTTTATTGCATGTTTTACGTTCGAATCACTAAAGTGAATCAATTAAATCTACTCTTGATCGTTGTTAACAATCGCATAACAACATTTCTGCGCTAGAGGAAGGGCTCATAAGTTGTTTGAGGTTAATCTTCAACCCTTGGCACTTAAGCCACAACGACCACCGTAAACATGTCTCATTCTGATCACCATGGGCATACGTCGCATGAGGGACACAGTCGCAGCAATCACTCTACCAGGCGTCCCGCGGCTATACCCAATCTTCCTGATTATACTAATCTCTTTCAAAATCTGGAGTTCGTACGTGGGTTTGCCGCCTTAATGACCCAAACTGCTCCCGGGATGTCAACGACAGTGTCGGGACAATCTATCATTTTTGCTACCCCTGCAAACCCGAGAAATTTGTCTACCCGACGAGACGACGGTGGACTGCGTCTCACGCTACGTCTCAGCCTCGAAGTTGAACATCGCATCTACACCCGGATCGTGTAGCGCGGCATCCAGAGACAGCACGCACTCCTCCGGTAGTCCCTCATGAAGAAACCGCTGAAAGTCAGTCGGGACAACCACGGCGCTCTCCGCCACTTGCGCAGCCTCAGGTTCATTCTCATCCGGCTCGCACAGACCTTCGCCAGCAAATCGAAAGAAACCGGTCAGCTCGCCAAGAATCAATGGAATTAGAAATGTTACGACAAAGAATCGTCGAGCTGGAAAGTCGACAGAGGGCACAGGAAGATCCTCCACGGCGAGCCTCCACTTCGGCACATGTATATTTAGAAGCCGATTCTCCTTTAACACCCAAGCTCACCTCGGAACCCGTACCAGGGAAAGTCAAAGTCCCTCAAATCTGACAATATGATGGTACGTCAGATCCTGACTCACACCTCGGTTATTACATATCGTGGATGGATCTCCATGGGGCCTCGGACGCACTTCGGTGTCGTATGTTTTCTCTTACTCTGGGGCCTCGAGCTCAAAAATGGTATCACTCTTGGCCCCCTCATTCTATTTGGAAGTAGCAACAGCTGAGGTCAGCTTTCCGATCTCACTTCATTGGGGCCCAAGTCTGTTTAGTTCCAAAAGAATCTCTTGCAAATGTAACTCAAAAAGACGATGAAAGTGTCAAGGATTATATTGCTCGATTCAATGACCGAGTTCAAAATATGGAGCCACGTCACCCCGAAACCTTGCTTGTTATGGCTATCGCGGGGCTGAAACCGAACTCTATTTTTCGCTGGACATTATGTCAGAATAAGCCAAACACCTTTCAAGAATTCCTTGCCCGTTCCCAACAACATATTATTGCCGAAGAAGCGATGTCGGTCCCCGATTTTAATTTCAACCCGAAGTCATCCAAGTCGGGA
The DNA here is from genome assembly GCA_902706635.1 of Striga hermonthica. Lineage (NCBI taxonomy): Eukaryota > Viridiplantae > Streptophyta > Magnoliopsida > Lamiales > Orobanchaceae > Striga > Striga hermonthica. The sequence continues at coordinate 17,382 of CACSLK010021750.1, read as the reverse complement.
ACCGACGACAGGAAGAAAAACAAATCTTTTGACAAACAAAGTAAGGGTCAATTCCGAGGTTACCCCCAAGGAGACGCCAACGACCCCGAAATCAGGGCAGCTCAGAAACAGTATGCTATCGACGTAAAATCCGGTTATCAAACCGTGCATTCAGCTAGGGCTTCCACCATATATGAAGAGATCAAAAGAAAGGGTATTCTGCCCGATCCCAAAGCACTTCGGATGCCTGAGGAAAAGTTGGATAAATCTCGATATTGTGACTATCATAAATCACTGGGGCATAACACTGACGAATGCCTAAGTATTTTGGCTGCCCTTTTACGTTTGTTCGGTCATCCGCAACTCCGGAAATTCTATCGTAACTATGATATCCAGAAACGGGGCAGGGACGTCAAATCGAATCCTATGACGAAGATGAGGATGAAGACCGAGGTGTTGCGCCAAAGCGAATTCGGCAAGGAGAAAAAGAAGTGTTCATGTTCACCTCAGAGACACTTAACATTGAGTCATCCGAAAGTTCCCGAGGAATTAAACGAAACCGATCTCCTAGTCCGATGCAAATAACGGTCCACAGAGTGAATACTAATAATTCCTGAGGTGCCTCGTCCTGTCGACAAATCAAAGCCTATGCTCGGCAGGCCTATAATGTGGGTAAGCAAGTTTTTACCACGGATCTACGAGACGTTCTCAATGCACGAAATTGCCCCATTACTTTCAACATGGAAGATGCAAACCATTTCACTCACCCTCATTCTGACGCTCTTGTCATCACCGTTCCAATATGTGGGATCCCGGTTCATCGTGTCATGGTTGATACTGGGGCCTACTCAAGCATTCTAATGCTAAAAGCTTTTGACAAAATGGGTCTTGACCCAGCGGATATCTGACCTTGCAACGATCAAATACAGGGGTTTAAAGGAAGCATCTCGAAGCCCATCGGTGAAATCACCTCACCTGTCAGATTTGGCACGTCCGAACATGTAAGCAAGCTTGTTATGGAGACCTTTAAAATTCTTGATATCAACAACGAGTATAACGCAATCATCGGAAGGACTGCTTTGTATAAACTCCGAGCTGCGGTTTCCATTTTTCATTATGCACTTAAATTCCCGACGACACGAGATGAAGGGACACATTATGGAGACCAAAGAGAAGCTTGAGAACTTATCACTTCCATACCATCCGCCGGAGTCCATTCCACCACTTCGGTCAACGAAGAAAATTCCTTACCATCAGTCACTTCGGACAATACAGTTTCTGAGGAACCGAGTCATGGAGTCGTCGTCCCTATCACTTCTGACCCTTTATCTGAGGACCGAAGTAGACGACCCGGAAAGGAACCAATACTAGAAGAAGATGAGTTGGACCCAAGAACCCAATTCAAAGAGAAAAGCCGAAATGATCGAGTCGAACCTGGGGAAGAAATTGAATTAATTTATGTCGACGAACTGACATGTCAGAAGTCATTGCGAATTGGGAGTCATCTCCAAGAACCTCTCCGGTCTGAACTCATCTCGTTTCTTAGAAGTAATTTTGATGTTTTTGTTTGGAAACATGAAGACATGAAGGGCATCGATCCCGATGTTGCTATCCACAAGCTGAATCTCGACCGAACTGTCAAACCTGTTGTCCAGAAACGTCAAAAATTGGGGCCAGACCGTCAGAAGGCCCTATAAGAGGAAGTCAAAAAGCTCATAGACAACAAGTTCATTAAGGAAGCCAAGTATCCGTCTTGGGTATCTAATCTTGTCCTTGTAAAGAAAAACAACGGCTTATGTCGTTTGTGTATAGACTTCTCTGATTTGAACAAAGCATGTCCGAAAGATAGTTATCCACTTCTTCATATTGATTACATGGTAGACGCTACCTCGGGACACGAGCTGATGAGCTTTATGGACGCTTATTCTGGATATAACCAAATTCCCATGGATCCCGAAGACTCGGAGCACACCTCGTTTTATTCTGCCCGAGGCTTATACTGCTATACAATGATGCCCATCGGATTAAAAAATGCTGGAGCCACTTATCAACGTCTCGTCAACAAGATGTTTGCCAATTTAATAGGTCATACCATGGAAGTTTACGTAGACGATATGCTTGTCAAGTCGGTGAACGCGTCCAACCATGTCACACATCTTCAGGAAATGTTCAACATTTTTCGGTCTTATTCCATGGTCTTAAATCTGAAAAAATGCACCTTCGCAGTCAAGTCTGGGAAATTCCTCGGTTACATGGTCAGTCAACGGGGAATCAAGGCTAATCCGACCAAGATCAAAGCCATTCAAGATTTAACTCCCCCGACCTCGGTCAAGGGCGTTCAGGCCCTAACTGGCCGACTTGCCGCACTTAGTCGGTTCATATCCAAGTCTACAGATCATTGCGAACCTTTTTTCGAAGCCATAAAAAAAGGAAAATGTTTTGAATGGACCGAAGAATGTCAGCAAGCACTCGTCAGCATTAAAGAAACTCTCGCATCCCCTCCGACGTTACAGAAGCCAAGCCCGGAGGAAATACTGTTCTTGTATCTTGGAGTTAGCGATACATCAATCAGCGCTGTCTTAATACGCGAAGAGGGGGTGCTCCAATTGCCCGTTTATTATGTCAGCAAGGCTCTTCATGACGCTGAATTTCGCTATACTCCTATGGAAAAACTAGCGTTTGCACTTGTCACAGCTGCTCGGAAATTACGGCCTTATTTTCAAGAACATTCCATAACTGTTCGCACATCATACCCACTACGACAAGTTCTCCACCGACCTGAAACTTCGGGGCGAATGACAAAATGGGTCGTCGAACTCGGACAATTCGACATCCACTACCAACCGAGGACAACCATCAAAGCACAAGTCCTGTCCGACTTCATTGCCGAATTCACTCCGGCAGTAGGGCTGTGTAATGATGACCAACCGTGGGTCCTTTATATCGATGGGTCCTCCACAGCAAACCGAGCAGGTGCAGGGATAGTTTTAGCCAACCCGGAAAACCGATTATTCTGTCATTCGATTAATCTGTTTCCCGCCACTAGTAACGAAGCCGAATATGAAGCTTTGCTATCTGGACTGAATTTAGCTGAATCCATAAACGTGAAGCACCTTAAAGTTTTCTCCGACTCACAACTATTGGTTAATCAAATCAATGGTTCATATGAAGTAAAGGAACCTCGGTTGACACCTTATTTATCCTTGCCGAAACAGAAATTATAAAAATTCTCAGTCGATGTTGAACACGTTCCTCGAACCCTTAACGTACAAGCAGATGCATTGTCTCGACTAGCCTCAAGTACCGGGATGGAGAGTATGGAGTATGTCCAAATTGGCCAGCAAGAACAACCGTCGACCTTCCTTCCCGAAGTTGTAACCATCAATCCGGCAACATCACCAAAACCTCCAACTTGGATGGATCCTATTGTTCAATACTTGGAAACTGGGACTTTACCTCTGGACCCTAAAGAAGCTCGGGCACTTCGGATTCGAGCAGCTCGGTATACTCTGGACAATGGAACCTTATTCAAAAGAGGGTATTCGGTCCCGCTTCTAAAATGTTTGACTGACTCCGAATCGGGTATGTTCTTGAAGAAGTGCACGAAGGAATTATTGGAAGTCACCCTAGTGCACAAGCCTTATCCTACAAGATTTTGCGACAAGGATATTACTGGCCGACCTTAAAACTCGATGCTGCCACATGGGTCCGTAAATGCCCGAAGTGCCAATTATTTGCACCCAACGTTCACCAATCCCCCGAAGAGCTCAAATCAATCTACAGTCCATGGCCTTTTGCTAAATGGGGAATCGACCTCATCGGTCCCCTACCAACCGGAAAAGGCAGCGTCCAATTTGCTATTATTGCGGTTGATTAGTTTACTAAATGGGCTGAAGCCAAACCCTTGGCCACGATAACCGAACAAAAAGTTGTTGATTTCATATGGAAGTCCATCATTTTCCGCTTCGGAGTACCGAACTCAATTATCACTGACAACGGTCGACATTTCAAAGGCAAGCGGCTTGAGGCTCTTTGCGAAGAATATAACGTCAAACATTTCTTCTCTTCCCCTTACCATCCACAATCCAACGGCCAAGTTGAAGCTGTTAACAAGCTTATAAGGAATGGCCTCAAAGTCTGACTTGATGCTGCCAAAGGGGCCTGACCTGAAGAGTTGCCGCATGTCCTATGGGTCTATCGAACAACTACAAGGACTTCTACTGGCGAAACTCCATTCTCGCTAAGAAGTCGTGGTCCCGGTCGAACTCGGTGAACCAACCTACCGGATTCAACATTTCACCAAAGTGTCCAACTCGGATAACATGAAAACTATTTTGGACCTGCATGAAGAACATCGCATTCGTGCCGAAATCAAGAATGCTGCTTATAAACACAGAAGTGAGAGGTATATAAACTCCAAATAAAAATCCCGATCATTCCGAGTTGGTGATTTAGTCCTCAAATGGATCATGGGGCCAGACCCCGGTCCAATGAAACCGAAGTGGGAAGGACCTTTTCAGATCATTGAGGTCTTACCCCGCGAAGCATACCGGATTGCTCATCCTGATGGAACTCCACACCAATATCCATGGAATGTTGTATTCCTAAAGAAGTTCTACCAATGAATGATCCGAAGTCAAACGGACAACTCCTTTTCGATAGTGTCTCCTTTTGACTTTTTGAAGGAACGAAACCACTCTGGCGATGTAACGAAAGTTTAAAGACTTTCACTTTTAAAATCCGAGGTACAGCTCAGTACCGATGTAAAATATTTTGACACTCGGTTTTATCAATATTTTGTACCGATGTAACATTGCGACACTCGGTCTCGCTGACGCCCCGTAATACATCCAAGTCCCACGCATGATTTGGTTGGGGTTGAAGCTCGTCCTTGTCACTTCAGCAAACATGATTTGACGGGTCCCGCTAACAACCGAATACGAAATAAATAACTCGGTTGGGGCCACTTCATAATCGGACTCTGACGAAGTTCGGTGAACCCTATTTGTCTTATGCACGGCTCGGAATGTGTTAAGTTCTGCAAATTCTTAGTAAGTTTTCATACGGAATTACACTATTAGCCGAATTTATTAAAGAAGATCAATGTGGAACTCGGAATTCATTTTTATCAACAAAGCCCACAACTTGGTTAAAAATATGAATAAATCCGAGTTGAAAGGCAAGTCTTATGTATGCACCGAGTTCATTACACTTGGTCTAAAAATTGCTGACCTAGCACAGCAAAATAAATAAAATTGAAATCACGCAAACATTCTTAATTCATATTATTAAGTCGGGAAATTTCACGATTACATATTTCCTACTAAGGATGTCAACATGCTGACACCCCGACTACATACTTCAATAAAATAAACTAAAAATATAAAAACACAAGTCTTCAAACAGCTTCAGGCGGCATCATCTTTAGCACCTCCATCTTGGCCACCGCCGCTACCCTCTCCGGCTTCTGCTTCTGAAGATAATTGTTTTTGGAGCCGCTCCAAGACAACTGCTTCTTTTGCCTTGGCCGCGACATCAATAGCTGCATCCGACACCGGTACGAGCTCGTCACGCGGATCTTACACTTCGTCGGGTTTTCCCTCCACCGGTGTGACAACCTTAATTATTTCGACTTCCCTGTCGGTCTACTTGGCCTTCCATCGATATAAGCCTTGACAGTAGTCTGAATCTGCTCGGGGGTCATATCGTCGAAATGTTGTTCGACCTCCACATCGGAAAAAGTCGTGACATAGATGTCTGCCAGCTCCTTTCTCTTCTCATTCTCCCCCTCAAGAATCATGTTGACATAAGCGCGTTGGAGAAGAGCTGCCCTCTCTTCGGTGAGTGGAGGCAAGTCGGGGTTCACCGCCATCTCCTCAGCCCGGCGGAGCATCCATTCACGAAATTCCCGCTCATCTTCGTCAGCCTCCACGTGCATGCCTTTGACCTCCATGTCAAAGCCATATTTTTTGAGCTTGTGGAATAAGAAGAATCGCAACTCGTCGATGTCATAGTAGCCGACAGTATATCGCTCGATCACCCAACGGAGATTGAGGCAGGTGTTCATCTCTATTTCAAGGTCGGGTCCGACGACTTCATCATTTACGCTGGTGTCTGCGACCTCCACCTCGGCATCTTCACCGACCTAAGTAGCTTCCACCTCGGGAATTGAATCCTTTCCGGCTTGAAAGCTGATTTCATACATAGCCTCACCGTAAGATGACTTCTCTTTCTCAAGTTTGGCCATCTCAGCCTGATGTGCATCCCGTTGTCGTCCTACCAGTTCGCGAACTTCGGTGCATTCTTTACGAGTCTTATCGTGCTCAGTTTTTTCCTTCAACAGCTTCTCTTCTGTTTCCTCGGCCTTGGCTTCTAAAGCCTTTGAATGCTGCTCGGCAAAGGCAAGGCGCGCCTTAAGTTCTTCCATTTCGGTTTGAAGGGCCTTTTTCTCCTCGGATAATGCCGAAATATCTTTCTGCGCCACTTTCAGTTGTGCAGTCTGTGCAGCAAGTTCAGCTTTCAAATCGGCATCTGCCTTAGCCGCCTCCTCCTTCAAACATACAATCATAGCATCTCGTGCAGTAATGGTGACCTTTTTCCCATCCAACTGCGCCGCTATTTGGCTGTGATCATCTTCAGCAGCGACCAAACTGACCAGAGCTCGACCCAAGCACGCCTTAGTGTAGCTCAACTTATCCACACTGGACAAAGAAGAGACTCCCACTTCGGATTTGGGGTCCCACACCATCAGAGGCACACGTGCTGCACTCTTTGTATTCTTCGGCATGTCAATCCTCGAGGACATGTGAGGAGACTTAACTGATTGAAAAGTGGTGAACCACTCCTCAACCACACCTTCGGGCACCTTCACATTCGCGGCTCTCTCGTCGTCGATTGACAGAAATGACTTCTTGAACAAGGGAGATCCATCGATGCTCTTCTCTGCAGCCCGACGTCCAGAGTCATGTTTCTTCTTTGATCTCTTCTCCCCTCTGGAGGAAGCCCCCGTATCATACATCTTCACTAATTTTCTCTTCTTCCTCTTCTCCATTTGTTTGGACTCCACGAACTTTGGAGGGGATGATTGTTTCTCCGGCTCTTCTCTCGGCACCTCGGAGTGCGTTAGCTCAGCCACGGCCAACTCGGTTCCCATTACATTTGGCTCGGTCTCAGCCTGATTAATTGCAGCAGCATTCACAACTGATAGCACCTCGGTAGGTGTAACCTCTTGCTGTGACTTTGGACTTTTCGGGATAGCCGCCGACGTTGCACTTGCCCCACTTCGGTCGGCTTCTTGCCAGTGGTCTTCTGGCCAGCGGTCTTCTTCACCAAAGCACGGACTAAATCTCGCCTCATAACGTTAGTCAATCGCAAATCTCGGCTCTTACCAAACTTTGATTGCAGATCCTTATTTGGATAACGACGCCTGAAGTCCTTGGCGTCCTTAACAATCCGGTAACCTAAAAACCCGAGTAACGAATAGTCTACTGCACCAAGACATAAGACAGACAAAGTCATCAACAATTATTTTACGAGTATTGAAATATTAGTAAAACTACAGAATATCAAAGTTCTCTTACCGGGGTCAAATTTTGAAGTAGAGACTCCAAGAGATAGACCAGCAGCTTCGAGCTTCGAGTCTACCACGAGTTTTCTATAGTCCCGAATATCTTTATCCAAGCCAGCAAGCACAAGTAACTTCCCGCCGAATTCTGGACTAAGTTTCGACTCCTTCTGCTTTGTCTCTTTTTCTAAGTTTCGACATTAGAGAAATATACAAGGAATAAAGAACAAAATAAACTCACTTGCTCCAGAATGAATATTCATCGGAATTGTCATCCCGTCTATCCGAGATTCATGAAAAAACTCTCAAATTGCCATTCACCTCCGACCCACAACCATTCTTCCTAAAAACCATGGAGAGTTTCCGGGATGTCAGTTATTATCTCACCGACCTGTAGACCGTGTTGCGGTTTTGCTCCAGCAAAAAAATAGCATGAAGACTCTGCCACTCTCCTCTTCGGGCTCTTTTTAAAGGCGAAGATACTCCTCATTTCGTCACACGACGGTAAACCCTCACCTCTTTCATGTAGTAACACCATCAGTCCAATAATTTTCTTCCAACTGTTCGGTGTTATCTGACATAACGGTAACCCCCAACTCCAGAGATATTCCGTAATTAAACTTGGTAATGGGAACCGCAATCCCGACCTCAAGCTCTCAAAAAATACGCCAACACAACCCAGAGGAGGACTGGTTATTCTCTTCCCGGGGTAGGGCTCAAAATTTTTTACCCAGGGTGGAATCCGAACTTGTTCTCGAAGCATCACCACATCGGCATCAGTCAAAATGCTCGGCTCACCTTCGAAATCGACCGCGGGATCAGGCCACTGCCTCACTGGTCTCCTCTAATGAGGTTCGCCGACATCGGCCGCATTCTCCTCCACCACGCAATCGCCGTCCTCATCGTTTGACTTAATGTCCAAGTGCCTCACCAATATCGGATCCCACCGATGATACTCAAAAGCCAATTCAATTAATTCCGAGTCGTGATACACCTCTAATGGAATCGAATCCATACTGGACGAACTTGCAACGGCCTTACCCTTACCCTTCGACGCCATCGAATAGAACGAGAAATGTAATACAGAAAAATAAGCAAAAAATCGACAACAAAGCTTACCAAGAAACCAGTGAACAGACAATCGCGCGCAAAGAACAAATCTCGAAGTTTCAGAAGAATTTCGACAGAAGTTAGCAAGAATTCAAAAGTGAAAGCGAAAGTGAAGAAAGTTCGATTAAAAATCTCGACGCCCTATTTATAAGTCCCGTTCTGACCGTTGGGGTCCTCAATTAGGGGCGCGTGCAACCGACGCGACCCCTATTCCCAAGCGATGCAATCCCTTCACCTGACAAGAACCTACGCACGTGGCACCCTATTAAAGCGACCGTTATTTCATTTAAGACCATTACGGCGCGACCTTTCACACTATTCATTAAATGCCCAACCGTTACGTCTCTTCAGATTTTTTCCAATACCGCCAGCCATTTGTTGAAATTTCACCATGTGTCCTCACTTCGGAAAACGTTCGTCACCTCGGATTATATGATCCACTCCGGTCATTCTGCATGTACAAGCACATCCGAATGGGCATTTCCACTTAGCTTATTACCGAGTCAGAATCACTATTTATTTTGCGGTACCGACGAACATCACTTCGTATGCCTGCCGATACTGGGGGCCTCTCTGTTATCATTTAACTCGGTAAACCAAAGTCCGTAGCCGCGAATTGCGCGTTAAATGGATTACTACCAGCAATGACATGGCCAACAGTTATCCCGGTCTGCATACTGAACCGGCCAAGCCATAGAAGACCGAGGTGATCCTCACAACCGAGGTCATTATGAACCGACTATGAACCGAGGTCACCACCTCCTAAGCTGGTGACAAGGCGCCTACACGCCATCTTCAAAAACCACGAGATCAAGTGGGACCCGCTGACAAATGCCGCCCGTCAAAAGTAGCTTTATGAAAAGAGCAACGCACGAATCCCGATATGTACCCCTAAAAGTTACTATAAATATCGAACTCCTGTTATTTGTACGGGGGGATCTCTAAACAAAATTTTTGATCATGAAACACGAAACAACTCAGAGAAGCTTTCCACCTCGGTTCACCTCGGACCGGGGCCATTGTTGAGTTTTTATTGCATGTTTTACGTTCAAATCACTAAAGTGAATCAATTAAATCTACTCTCGATCGTTGTTAACAATCGCATAACAACATGAATAACATATATTTCTCGCATCATCGCGTTTCGAAGCTAAATCGTATACATTTAAAGAAGTCAAGGAAAAGGGGCAAAAATGAAAAAAATAATCAACGTCTCCGGAAAGGCTTGTTTTTCGAACACAGAACCATTATTTGATGTGAATAACATATATTTCTCGCACCATCGCGTTTTGTAGCAAAATCATATAAATTTAAAAGTCGAGTAAAATAAGATTAAATAGGGGAAAAAATGAAAAAATAATCAACGTCACTGGAAAGGCTTGTTTTCGAACACGCCACAATTATTTGATGTGAATTACATATATTTCTTGCACCATCGCGTTTCGTAACAAAATTGTACACATTTAAAGAAGTCGAGGAAAATAAGAGTAAATAGAGGCAAAAACAAAAAATAATCAACGTCTCCGGAAAGGCTTGTTTTCTAACACGTCACCATTATTTGATGTGAATAACATATATTTCTCGCACCATCGCGTTCCGTAGCAAAATCGTATACATTTAAAGAAATCGAGGAAAATAAGAGTAAATAGGGGCAAAAATGAAAAAATAATCAAAGTCTCCGAAAAGGCTTGTTTTCGAACAAGGCACCATTATTTGATGTGAATAACATATATTTCTCGCACCATCGCGTTTCGTAACAAAATTGTATACATTTAAAGAAGTCGAGGAAAATAAGAGTAAATAGGGGCAAAAACAAAAAAATAATCAACATCTCCGAAAAGGCTTGTTTTCGAACACGACACCATTATTTGATGTGAATAACATATATTTCTCGCACCATCGCGTTTCGAAGCAATATCGTATACATTTAAAGAAGTCGATGAAAATAAGAGTAAATAGGGGCAAAAACGAAAAATTAATCAACGTCTCCGGAAAGGCTTGTTTTCTAACACGACACTATTTTTTGATGTGAATAACATATATTTCTCGCACCATAGTGTTTCGAAGAAAATTTGTATACATTTAAAGAAGTCGAGGAAAATAAGAGTAAATATGGACAAAAACGAAAAATAAATCAACGACTCTGGAAAGGCTTGTTTTCGAAAATGACACCATTATTTGATGTGGATAACATATATTTCTCGCACCATCGCTTTTGGAGGCAAATTCGTATACATTTATAGAAGTCGAGGAAAATAAGAGTAAATAGGGAAAAAAACGAAAAAAATAATCAACGTCTCCGGAAAGTCTTGTTTTCGAACACGACACCATTATTTGATGTGGATAACATATATTTCTCACACCATCGCGTTTCGAAGCAAATTCTTATACATTTAAAGAAGTCGAGGAAAATAAGAGTAAATAGGGGCAAAAATTAAAAAATAATCAAAGTCTCTGGAAAGGCTTGTTTTTAACACGACACCATTATTTGATGTGAGCAACATATATTTCTCGCACCATCGCGTTTTGAAACAAAATCGTATAAATTTAAAGAAGTCGAGGAAAATAAGAGTAAATATGGACAAAAACGAAAAATAAATCAACGTCTCCGGAAATGCTTGTTTTCGAACATGACACCATTATTTGATGTGGATAACATATATTTCTCGCACCATCGCTTTTGGAGGAAAATTCGTATACATTTAAAGAAGTCGAGGAAAATAAGAGTAAATAGGGGAAAAAACAAAAAAATAATCAACGTCTCCGGAAAGGCTTGTTTTCGAACATGACACCATTATTTGATATGGATAACATACATTTCTCGCACCATCGCGTTCTAAGCAAATTCATATACATTTAAAGAAGTCGAGGAAAATAAGAGTAAATAGGGGCAAAAACGAAAAAATAATCAACGTCTCCGAAAAGGCTTGTTTTCGAACGCGGCACCATTATTTAATGTGAATAACATATATTTCTCGCACCATCGCGTTTCGTAACAAAATTTTATACATTTAAAGAAGTCGAGGAAAAAAATAATAAATAGGGACAAAAACAAAAAAATAATCAACGTCTCCAGAAAAGTTTGTTTTCGAACACGACACCATTATTTGATGTGGATAACGTATATTTCTCGCACCATCGCATTCCGAAGCAAATTCGTATACATTTAAAGAAGTCGAGGAAAAAAAGAGTAATGGGGGCAAAAACGAAAAAATAATCAACATCTCCAGAAAGACTTGTTTTCAAACACGACACCATTATTTGATGTGGATAACACATATTTCTCGCACCATCGCATTTCGAAGCAAATTCGTATACATTTAAAGAAGTCGAGGAAAATAAGAGTAAATAGGGGCAAAAATGAAAAAATCATCAACGTCTCCGGAAAGGCTTATTTTCAAACACGACACCATTATTTGATGTGAGTAATATATATTTCTCGCACCATCGCGTTTCGAAACCAAATCGTATACATTTAAAGAAGTCGAATAA
>CACSLK010021720.1:27651-47489 GCA_902706635.1 Striga hermonthica | reverse complement strand
TCCCACCTCCACCCGTGTGGCCACCGACCCCGAACCCGCAGTCGGAGGTTCCTCCACAGCAGCCACCGAGATGGTGGACCGCATTCCAGACGCAGTATACAGCTGATATCCGCTATATCCATGATCGCTTTGGTGCCCAGGACACCAGATTGGCCGGTTTCGAGAACCAGCAGCACACATAGTGGGTCGGCTGGGAGACCCAGCAGAGGACTCAGTGGGATCGTTGGGACACCCAGCAGCAGACCCACTGGACTCATATGGGCACGCAGTTCGACAGTTTCACCGAGGGTCTCCGGTCTATTCGCAAGTGGCAGGACCAGCAGGATGCTAGATTGGATAGCTGGGATCAGCGTTTCATCCAGTGGGACACCCGCTGGGGCTCCAAAACCAGTCAGCCTTACCCTCCACCACCACCACTGGACGCACAGTGACTTGTCACTGTGCTTTGTATGTTCTCTCTTCCCTTTCTCTTTCATTTTTTGTGTAGTTTGTGCTTTTCGTGTCGGTTAATTATATGGTCTACTCCCTTTCACTACGAATCGACAATGGGGACATTGTCTGATTTTAAGTGTGGGGGAGTTTACGTGCTTGCGTGGCTATGTGGTAAACCATGTCTAGTTTTACTTTTTTAGGGTTGTCTTTATTTTCTGTTGCATGGACCAGTCTAGTTTAGGTTTATTTGTTCTTTTGAGAGGGACATTGGTGAATTTCGAGATTGGTTTATGATTGTTTAATGACGTTGGGAAGTTGTGATGATGATCTTGAGTGGCATATTTTGATTTGTGGCTCGATTTCTTTGATTAACACTCATACATATACACCCGGTGAGATTTTAGCCATATTCATTTCTTGTGAGATATTGGTCTGAATGTTGAATAAATCAGAACTTGCCTTGAGTCTGCTGTGAAATAAGTTGATTGGATTTGTGATAGGTGAACATGATTAAGGCATTCTTTGCTAACTGTGTATCCTTTTCTTTCTTACGAGAATAATTTTCGCTAGTCACCCCTTTGAGCCTTACTTCTTATTTTCGTTGTTGACCCTGTGTTGATAATGTTTGGAAAGTGGATGGTGATGATTGTCGAAGTTGTATATATATATAAAAAAATATATAATAAAAAAACCTAACGGGTTATACTCTAAGTGCTCCAACCGTTCAATTACCTGTTACGGGCAATTAGTACGGGAAACCGGTCTAGGAGACTCGGGCAGAAAACCCAATGGGTAAAACTAGATAAGATGTCCATAAGGTTTCAAAAAAAAAAAGAATGATAATAATGTGGTAGCGTGTTGGCTTTGGTGAAGGTTGGAGAACCGGTTGAAACTGAAGGAGTTGTTGATTATGGTCAAAGTGCTGAGTTGTGATATATCCTATATTTGAGCCATTTGACCTATATTTATCTTACCCGACCCATTAAGCCTACATTAAACCCATAAAAGTCCTTTTGATTCACTGTCTCATTGATTTGATTGATTTCGAGTAAGGGTTAGACGATAGGCAAGCGTATGATCGATTTGACTGACGACCAATTTGAGTGCTCCTGTCTTTTATTTTTGCAAGAAAATGAGTGAGGCATTTATATCATATCTCCGTACTAGAGAGATTGTGTTATCATGTGATTGATTTCATTGTCATGGTGTGTTCTCGAGGTCATTGGAATTATTTTCAACTTAGTTGATCAATTTGAGACTTTTCTCGTTAGAAACCAGTGTCCACTCTCTTTTGCTTGTTTTGATGCTTTTTCTTTTCTTTGTATTGTTCGGGACGAACAATGGTTTTAGTGTGGGGAAGTTGTTCGTTCCATTTTTGTTAGTGTTTTCGTTTCTATTTTATGTTTATTTTTCCCTATTCTAGGTATTTCTTTTTGGCTTTTGGTCCATTTTGAGTCTCGTCTTTCATTTCCTTTGTTTTGTTCGTTTTTTGTCTTTTTTGTTTCTTTTCTCCAATTTTCCGTGCATTTCTTGTCGGTGGTGATGTGCAGGATGAGTGGTTCGATGAATGTCCATGAGTGGACTACTATATAGATGGATGAGTTGGGGTCGAGTAGGAAAAGACAAAATTCGATTCCGTATCTGAATGCATGCGTACGAGGCGGAAAATTGTCACCTTGCAAGAAAACAGCCTTCACCATGGCCCGCGACTATGCTCCCGGGGCCGTGGAGAACAAAATTTGTACTGCCCAGTTTTAGTCGCCGCGGCCCGCGAAGGTTCCTTCACCGCGGCCGCGGCGAACAAAAAGTCGCAGACGAGCAGCACTTCAGAGCAGGCTTTCCCGCGGCCTCGGGGACTGGTCGCGGCCGCGGAGCTTCTTCGCCGCGGCCCGTGAGATGCTCCGCGGTCCACGGAGGCCGGGACGTGCAGAATTTTATAACCAGATTTTGTAATCGTTTTAGGGAGGTTCTAAGCTAGGTTTTGATTCTTTTGGGGACGAAAAAACTTCCAGAACTCATTTTTTTTACTTTGTGCTCTTGGGGGATCAATCTAGAGGGTAAAAACTTAAAGATTTGACTCTTGGATTCGGTTGTTCTTGTTTTCGACATTGGATTCGTTAATCGTAAGCTTTACTTTCATTTTCTTTTGATTGAGATGGCTTTGATTATTGAATATGTTGATGTTAAATGCATAATGAGTAGCTAAATTCATTAGCTAGGGGAAGGGGATTATCGTTACAGTTCAATTTCGTTTTAATACTTGATAATTGCTCATCTTTCTGAGTTGTGCTTAAATTAGGGTTTAGATGCTTGATGACCATCTTAATCTAATTAATCGATCTTGAAACTGAAAGGGGATAAATCGTTCGATCTAGGCTCGTAAAGAGTAGGCTTGTTCGGTAACGTATTGTCTATGTGCTAATTGATTTGTTAATGATTTGTTTATGTTTATTATCTTGTTTTGTGAGATATTGAGAATGAATCTATAGATAAGTTAGTTTTTCGAGTCCTTTAGTCGAGTGATTGATTGTTCGTTAAATGCATTGAGAAACGGAAGCGAAACCCCCGATCCCCTAGTTCCTTAAATCATATTTGTTCTTCGTCCTGTCTTGCTACTTTTCCTGCCTTATTTAATTATTTGCAGTAGTTGATGATTCAAAACCCATCCAATTATTTGAATTAGAATGTGCAGGAATTTTAGTTCTTTTATTACTTTTAATTGTGTTTGAATAAGCATGCTTATTAATACGGCTAACCTTCCTTGCGATACGACCCGGTATTCGAATCTCTCGATTTTGCTCCGGTAAAAATTTCTACAACAGGCGATAAGCGAGGCACGTTGGGCGAACACGGGGCGCCGGACGACGAGCGTGGGGCGCAGGGCGACAAGCGCGAGGCTCCAGTCAAGACCAGTGTGGCAAGCCTAATCCTCGCAGGAATAGGTAAGGCGCGAATACTAATCCCCGCAGGAATAGGAAAAGCAGTTGAGTGTCGGAACGCGCGTGAAAGATTAGTGACGGGAGTAATCCTCAGAAGATCAGGAAACGTAACCAGGAGCATATTCTTAGTAGGAATAGGAATAGTGGATATGAGCTCGAGGCATGGTCCTACAAGGAATAGGAATGGCACATGTGGGGCGCGCGGCCTTAAGCCTCGAGGCGAGAGGACATGCACGCATGGGCGGACGAGGCGTGCGACGCCTCGCACGCCGAGGCCTAGGAAAGCGAAGGGCGGCGTGCGAGAAGGGGTCCTAGGCGGCAACTTGGAGTGCAAGGCAAGGATTTGGAGTGCAAGGCAAGGATTTGGAGTGCAAGCCAAGTAATTAGGAGATCTAGTAGATTTAGGATTTTATGGTAGTAGATGATGTTAGGATATTTACTTACCTTAGGGTTTAATATTTTATTGCTTTATTAGTTTCCTAGTAAGATTAGAACTAGAGGTAATTAGGATCTATAAATAGAGGTCTTCCCCCATTGTTTTACAATGTCCAGAAAATTGATGAGTGAATAGAAAAGGGGGAACTTGGTGTTCTAACGTGTGTTAAGCAAGGCCGTAGTGCGTGTTTACATACAAGTGTCGGAGAGAAGGCCATTAGTGAGTCTTGAAGTCACGGTGTCTAAGAGAAGGCCGTAGTGCGTCTGTTAGTCTCATCTATCGTGTGTAGTCGAAGGCCTGAGTGCGTCTGTTAGTCACATCTATCGTGTGTAGTCAAAGGCCCGAGTGCGCGATTACATATAACCAAATAAACAACAACCGCGATCAACACTCTGATCACTCATCATTTGTACTTTCATTGAGAGGGTTTCATTGAGAGGTGCTGATCAAAGTTTTTGTCTATCTATCTTTTCTCTTTTTTTGGTTCTTCCTTTAGCTGAGGGGGCTGAATTTTTCCTTGTTTTGTTCGAATTTTTCTTATTTGTTTCGTGAGTGTCGAGTCAAAAAAAAAGTGTCATCCTAGTTTGTTTTGATTTTATTTTTAGAGTCTTAAAAAAGAGAGAGAGAGTCATGATGTTTGAGCCATTAAATGAGTTGGATTGGGAGGATCTCGAATACCTCGAAAGTTTGGAGAGGGAATTAACCCCTCCGGAGCAAGAGTATTTGGAGGAGATGTACGAGCAAAAGGAGAAGTATGAAAGACAACTCAAGATTATGGAGAAAGAGCAACAATCCGAGGCCGATGAAAAGTTCCTAGAATCGTGCGAGTAAGAAGCCGAAGTGGTCGAAGAGGGCCTTGGTGAGGAGACGTGCGTGGAGGACGAAACGATCGACATCAAGAGTGAGGGCTTGGTCGAAGGCGATGAGGAACCTACGTTCTCGTTCGAACTTCTAGGAGACTTTGAAGAGGAGTCGTTCGTCGCGGTTGATGTCGAGGGTGAAGTCGAGGTCGAGGTCAACGAGGACCGTGAGTGGCATGTGCACGTGATCGAAGAAGAAGTGTCCGAGGTTTGGATGGTCGAGGATGAGCCCTTGAGGGCAAGGACATTCTCAAAGGGGGCGGGAATGATGCGGAGGTGGGTTTCAAGCCCCGATGACGAGAAGGTCCACGATCCGAGACGATCCGAGGAGGCTGAAAATAGGGCCAAAATGATGTACGCATGGCCTAAAAGACGGGTACGAGCTCGTATGCGAGGTCGCACATGGAGGTGCGCGAAGGCACGTGAGAAGATGGTCCATAGGCATACGACGTTCGGGCGCAAGAAAGGGCGCATTCAAGAAGGGCGCGCACACGCGCATTGGCGTAGACGCGCATGGCGCATGGAGGTTAGGCAAAGTGGCGCGCAGGGGGTGGATGTTGGGTGGTTGATGCGTGCGAGGGACTGCTGTAGATGGGCGAGCGCGAGCGAGCGCACAGAGGCGCTGGGCAACAAGCGAGGCACGTTGGGCGAGCGCGGGGCGTCGGACGACGAGCGCGGGGCGCAGGGCGACACGCGCGAGGCCCAAGACAAGACCAGGGTGGCAAGCCTAATCCTTGTAGGAATAGGCAAGGCGCGAATACTAATCCCCGCAGGAATAGGAAAAGCAGTTGAGTGCCGGAACGCGCGTGAAAGATTAGTGACTGGAGTAATCCTCGAAAGATCAAGAGACGTAACCAGGAGCATATTCTTAGTAGGAATAGGAATAGTGGATATGGGCTCGAAGCATGGTCTTACAAAGAATAGGAATGGCGCATGTGGGGCGCGAGGCCTTAAGCCTCGAGGCGAGAGGACATGCATGCATGGGCGGACGAGGCGCGGCGATGCCTCGCACGCGGAGGATTAAGAAAGCGAAGGGCGGCGTGCGAGAAGGTGTCCTAGGCGGCAAATTGGAGTGCAAGGCAAGGATTTGGAGTGCAAGGCAAGGATTTAGAGTGCAAGCCAAGTAATTAAAAGATCTAGTAGATTTAGGATTTTATGGTAGTAGATGATGTTACGATATTTACTTACCTTAGGATTTAATATTATATTTCTTTATTAGGGTCCTAGTAAGATTAGAACTAGAGGTAATTAGGATCTATAAATAGGGGTCTTCCCCATTGCTTTACAATGTCTAGAAAATTGATGAGTGAATAGAAAAGGGGGAACTTGGTGTTCTAACGTGTGTTAAGCAAGGCCGTAGTGCGTGTTTACATACAAGTGTTGGAGGGAAGGCCATTAGTGCGTCTTGAAGTCACGGTGTCTAAGAGAAGGTCGTAGTGCGTCTGTTAGTCACATCTATCGTGTGTAGTCGAAGGCTCCAGTGCGCAATTACATACAACCGAATAGACAACAACCGCGATCAACACTCCGATCACTCATCACGCNCGCCGTGCGTTCGTCGTCTACCTCGCGCACGTGGCGCGCCAGCCCCCAGCACTCCTACGCCTGCTTGGCTTAGGACGTCACCTGCGTGCGCTCCACTTGTGCACCCTACGCATCCCACGACTTCGCCCCTTAACGCTCGCGCGTCCCAGCCACCTACGCGGTTGCTGCCCATGCTCGACTCCCCAGCGCCATCCTCCTGCTCGCCCAGCAGCTCGCGCGTTTCTGTCCATCGTTCACCCAACGCCCAAAGCACGTCGTTGTTTGCAACTCCCTTGCGCGCATCATGGCCCGATGCGTGCCCGCGTTCAACCGACGCCGTCCGCTCGTCAAATGGTCCTTGTCCGCCAATTGGGCTTAGCCCGCCTCGGCAATCCTCGATCCGTACGAACAGTCCACTTGATGGTCCCGGCTCGTCCCAACCTTCAATGCACCTACCATCCGTTTTAATGCAATCACCTGCACGCCACATCCATCCGTCCTCCATTCTTTGCTTACCTTTTCTCTTGGCCTCCATGCGCCACGCGCGTTTCTTCCTCGCACAAGGCCTACACACATGACTGGGCTTCTTAGCCTTTGCCTTGCATCGCCTCTTGGCCTTGCGTTTCCTAGCCTTCAGCTTCGACCTTGGACCACATCCTTTCGACCAATCTCTCACACATAAGGGACGATAAATAGGGCTTTGTGGTTCCTCCAGCATGTTCTCTAGCCATATATCGAGGTCCTCTTCAGCCTAATCCTCCACGTCGCTAGGATCGATGACCACTTCTGTATCATTCACCTCCTCTTCAAGACCTTCCTTGTCTTCAAGGATAATGAAATTTAGCGCACCTTCATCACCACTGTTCTGGACTTCGGCCACTATAGCTTCTCTGGCTTCTACGAGTTGTCGTTCGTATTCTTCTAAATCCCTTCGCTCGTGAAGCTCCTCCAAATATTTTTGCTCGGTCAAATTCCTTTCCAACCCCTCCAACATTTCAAGATCTTCCCAATCCAACCCATCTAAGAGTAAGAAGAGCATCTTTTTTTATGACTCTCGAAAAAATCAAACAAATCTATATATAATTTTTTTCTTTTTTTTTTCAGACACTCACTCACGAAAAGAAGAAGAAAAAGAAGGAAAATTTTGAAGAATATAGGAAGAAAAATTCGGTCCCTCAGCAAAAGGCAAAATTAAAAAAAAACATAAAAGGATAGATAGACAAAAACCTCGATCGGACACTCTCAATGGAAGCACCAATGATGACGGATCGCGGTTCTTGTCTATTGGTTGTGAATAATCGCGCACTCAGGGCCTTCGACTAGACACGATAGGTGTTACTTCAAGACGCTCTCAGGGCCTTCTCTCTGACAAGGTTGTATGATAAACACGCACTAACGGCATTGTTTAAACACACGCTTAAACCTAACGTTCTTTTCTATTCACTCATCAATTCTGGACCTTTAAAACAATTCGGGATCATCCCTATTTATAGATCATAATTATCTCTAGGCCTAATCTTACTAGGGATCTTATTAAAGCAATAAATTATTAAATCCTAACACTACTATATATTCTAAAGCAGTAAGGAAATAGAATCCTACTACTACTAATTAATCTTTCTCTCCAAGTAACTTGAGCTCCAAGTCGCACGCCCAAGCCACCGCCTCTCGCGCGTGCCGCTCGTCCGGATGCCTACTCCTAGTCGCGCGCGGCTTTGCGCGCGCGCGTCTCACCCGCGTTACTCGCCGCCCCTGTCATGCCTAGTCCTTTGCGGATTGGGCCTCGAGCGTCTGCCCCGTACACACACGCTGTTTGTAACACCCTGCTATGTCATAAATATCAGAGTTAAATTTTCGCAAAATCTTTATTAAAAATATTTATTAGTTTGCGAAATCATGATTCGTAGTGCTACCATAACTATAACTTTACTTTGAAATCATTGAATTTTAGTTTTTAAGAAAAATGGATTATCATAATATAAACAATCCGATTGGACGTCGGATCAAAAGGCTAAGTTTGACAAACAGTAAAAGTCAGCGGAAATCGTAGCGTGGCAAAATATTTAACTCCACTGCGGGAGATAGTAACAACACTGCTATGCCAAATTCAAACATATAAACAAAATCATGAACCGCCCGCCAGCTCAAACCTCCGATTCGACTCTGTGACCTGAAAAACATAGATAAACATGGGGCGTGAGCACTAAAGTCCACTGTGCTCCGTAGGAACTCATACTAAAGTAAAAAGTTAAAATAATTGCAATATCAGGATCCTGGTATATACATAAACATAGCATGATACCGGTAACCATTGCCATCACATGACCGTTGCCTCATAACCGTTACCTCATATGCCAGCATGAAAATGCCAGACACCATGTGCACACTCCAGTGGGCAGACTTGGCCACTAGAACCCAGAATGGACCGGCGACCATTCCAAGCGGATACATAACATAGCATGACATGATACATACCTCAAACATGGTAGAGTAATTATAATCAATGTAATACCCAGCCTGAGTCCTCACCTGAACCGCCGATATGTAACTGGAAGTGCTTATGATCGTGATCTGTTCAAACTGTAACATAATATAAACAAATACTAAGTACTATGCTCAGACTGATTAAAATAACTGGTTAGTTAAGATGCTCGATTTGAACTTGACATGATACTTAGACTTAACCGATATAACCGGAACCAGTTTAACACGGAACTGGACTGACATGAAATTACTGAACTTGACCGGACCCAAAATTTAACTGAAAATTGGAAATAAACATGAACTACAACATTAAACATTAATTCATGAATTAAACCGGTCTGAACCGGCCGGTCTGAACCGGCCGGTCTGCAGTCTGGCCGGTCCGCCGGCCTGCTGTGGCCGGGCGGTCGGCCGCTGGCTCAGCCAACCGGCCTGCTAGGGCCTCGGGCGTGGGCGCTTGCATGGACTGGCTCTGCCTAGGCATGGTCGGGCCTTGCTGAATGTGCACGGGCACGGACTGACATGGGCCTGGGCATCCGCACACGCTGGCGTGCCACTGGGCACGACTGGCATGGCCTGAACATTGTTGGGCTCAACAGGCTCTAGCCTGGGCTAGATGGATGTAATCATGTGCGCTGGCGTGCGCCTGGTGCAACGCGCGCACTGGACAGGGCCATCGGGTGCTTGCTGGGCTCAGCCGACGATTGACCGAACGCCTGACTTGATAATTGGCGCTGCCGAGCGCTATGGGCGCCGGCTCTTGCACGACTGGGTACTGCCGGGCGCTACCGAGCACCGCGACAGGCAGCTGAGTATGTGAACGCGCGTATGGGCGCTGGCTGGCATGAACGGGTACCGCGCAGGCGCTGCCGTGAAACCTTAGCGGTACTGGACACTCGGGCGTGTTGTCGAGCACTGCCCAAGGTCGACTGGTATGCGCTGTTGTACGCATTGGCGTGCGTGGGGACCTGTCGGCGTGCGCTAAGCACTGGCCGACTGTCGACTCCTTCGGGCAGGGCTATGCGCGACGCCCGAATGGGCATGCACGCACGTCACCCGTCCGACTGCTGACTGCCGATACGCTGTGGCCGCTGCGTGCGGGCAGCGTGACTACGACCGGCCCGTTGCCGGCCGTTCGGCGACTTCCTCCGACCATTAAGACATGAATTAACATGACTTAATATGGAATGAACAAAAACACATAAATTTCTCATAGGATCATGAACCTAACTTAATTCGACCGACGAGACGCGGACGACCGTAGCGTGCGCTACATGCGCGGACTACGGCTTTGGCCGATTTCTTCGGCAATTTGACAACTTCTCCCTACAGTTGCTACATAATTGATCATTATACAACCAATAATGACTAATAGAACATGAATTGCTCAGGGATTGCTGAATGAAAATGAACGTGGCTCGGTATAGCTTCAAATGGTATAACCGTGAGTAAACATGGCCAGTTCATGAACTTGGTAGCTTTATTTGAACTTAACATAATCATATTAACTTAGAAAAAGGATCAGGACAAAATTACCTCTTTGATTGCTCGAGCAATATTGCAAACCTTCAAAGATCACTCGGTCCTAGCTTAAGTGCGCGTGCGTGTGGTAAGAAAAAATCTTAATCTTGCTTAACTTTTGCTTAGTGTATAGCTTATGTATAAGCTATATTTTCCACTAAACTCTGATTTTATAGAAGAGGAAAAATGGTAAAATTTTGGGTGAAATTGGAGTCAAGGGCGTGGCCAATAGGCACACGCCACTTGCCGCGCATGGAGAGGGCTTGGTGGCTTCTTTAGCTTAGTCATTGCTAGGTGGCACTTAAGCTCTTGACTTAGACATCACATGAGAGTTATATGAATGCCACATAAACTAAGTAACAATGATGAGGGTCATGTGAAGTTGTCCCAACAACTTACTGCAATTAAGTGTGCTAAGCTTCCCTTAAGCATGCTTGTGCAAATTAAGGGCAATTGCTTGATAAACTAAACATAACCATGCTAATGCCATGCGGCAGTGATTGGGTGTGCATGAATGGCGCGGACGCTCTCGGCAATGCGAGACTTTTGAACGGACTCATGGTCAATTAGATCAATTGATAAAATGCTTAGCGCATGATCAAGATGATTAAGCTCGGTAGCATTTTATCAAGAAATTAAATATGGATTACATATACATACGAAATTAAATACTTAGAAATTATTCCGAGCATAAACATGAATATTACGGAACTAAACACGTAATTTACATTAATAACATAATGGGCTATTACAATCTGCCCTCCTTAAAATATTTTCGTCCTCGGAAATACAAAACGGAACGTAAATACATAGAACATAAGAAAATATATACATCAGAACTGAAAATTGGGAAAACGAGCGCAAATATCAACCTCCTGCTCCCAAGTGGCACCGCGGCGATCCCATTGGATACGAACAAGGGGAACATCGCGCTTCCTGAGCCGAAGAACCTGGCGGTCCAATACAGCTACCGGTTTCTCCTCGTAAGATAAATTTGGCTGAATATGAATATCAGTATGTTGAAGTACATGATCTGGATCGCACACGTACTTGCGTAACATGGATACATGGAAAGCATTATGGACGTTGGACAACTCGGGAGGTATGGCTAATCGATAAGCAAGTTCGCCCATTCGCTCGAGAACTTCGAACGGGCCAATGAAACGAGGATGTAACTTTCCTTTCTTCCCGAATCGAACGATCCCTCGGAATAGACGAACCTTAAGAAAGGCTCGCTCTCCAACCTCAAAATGGATATCTCGTCGATGCTGATCGGCTGATGATTTCTATCGACTCTGAGCTGTCTTGAGTCTCTGCCGGATCAATTCGGCCTGCTCAGCTATTTCCTCGATCATCTTCGGACCGAGTACTCGAAGCTCACCGACATTGTCCCAATAAATAGGGGAACGACATTTACGATCGTAAAGTGCCTCGTAAGGAGCCATCTTAATAGAAGCATGATAATTGTTGTTACAAGCGAACTCGACCAGTGGTAATAACGACTCCCACTTAGCACCTCTGTCAACAACCAAAGATCGAAACATACCCTCCAATGTCTGAATGGTACGCTCGGTTTGTCTATCAGTCTCTGGATGGTAAGCCGAACTGAATTCTAGTCATGTGCCCATCGCCTTGTGCAAACTCTCCCAGAATCTGCTAGTGAATCTGGGATCCCGGTCTGACACGATAGTAACAGGCATTCCGTGAAGTCGAATGATTCCACAGGTATAAATGTCGGCTAACTTTTCCAAAGACATATTCATTGATACTTGTAAGAAGTGAGCAACCTTAGTCAATCTGTCCACCACAACCCAAATAGCATCGTGATGTTCAGACGACCTCGGTAACCCTGTGACAAAATCCATCGTGACTTCCTCCTACTTCCACATCGGAATCTCGAATGGTTGTAGAAGGCCCAAGGGACTCTTGTGTTTGGCTTTGACTTGCTGACAGGTTAAACATTTACTCACAATGTCGGCTACATCCTTCTTTATTCCTCACCACCAGAACGACTTTTTCAAGTCGTGATCTCGTACTCGCTTTTTCATCCTAAAAATCCTTGCCCTTCCACTTCTCTTCAGCGGGAATACATCTTCGTACTCCCTGGGTGGGCTAAATAAGGTGCGGTATGAGCTTTAGTCAGTATCTCTTTCCGCAATGCCTCGACTTTTGGTACAACAATCCTGCCTCGAAATTCTAAGGCTCCATCTGTGCCTCGGTGAAAACCCTCAATGCCTCCGGTATGGACTTTGGCATCAATAGCACGAATAAATTCATCAGAAGCTTGTTCTTGCTGGATCTTTTGCCTCAACGTAGGCTGAACCTACATAGAACATACATTCCCCGTGATTGCTGTAGGAAGTGCATCAATCACCTGAATCTGCATTCGGGAAAACTCCTGGATAAGATGATTTTGTTGAGTAATAACATTAGTCAAATCACCTTTCACCTTGCGGCTTAGGGCATCAGCAACGACATTTGCCTTCCCCGGATGGTATTGAATGGTACAATCATAGTCCTTGACAAGCTCTAACCAACGACGTTGACGCATGTTGAGCTCCATTTGAGTGAAAATTTACTGTAAGCTCTTATGATTAGTGAAAATCTCGCATTGGCTGCCGTATAAATAATGTCGCCAGATTTTGAGAGCATGAACTACTGCTTCTAGCTCCAAGTCGTGTGTGGGATAATTCTATTCATGGGGCTTTAATTGGCGTGAATCATAATCAACGACCTGGCCATCCGGCATGAGTACGCATCCCAAACCCTGTCTTGAAGCATCAATGAATATGGTGAAACTCCGAGAAGGATCTGGAATAGTCAACACCGGTGTTGCGGTAAGCCTATTCTTGAGCTCCTGGAAGCTAAAATCACATCGATCAGTCCACTCAAACTTCACAGATTTCCTCGTCAGCTGGGATAAAGAAAGGGCAATCTTGGAGAAACCCTCGATAAACCTGCGATAATAACCCGCCAAACCGAGAAAACTGCGAACTTCGGATGGATTCTTCGGTGTCAACCAATTCTGAACAGCGAAAACTTTGCATGGATCAACCTCGATACCTTCCTGAGTAATAACATGGCCAAGAAAGGCTACTCGCTGGAGCCAGAATTCGAGGTAAGGATGCTCCTCGTACTCCTTCTGGCTAAGGGTTTCAAGAAGAACCCTCAGATGCTCCTCGTACTCCTTCTGGCTCTTGGAGTAGATAAGAATATCATCAATAAAAATAATAACAAACTGATCGAGGTAAGGATGGAATATACGGTTCATCAGGTCCATAAATACTGCTGGAACGTTACTCAGACCAAACGGCATGACTACGAACTCGTAATGACCGTACCAGGTACGAAAAGCAGTCTTTGCAATGTCTGACTCTTTGATCTTTAGCTGATGGTAGCCTGATCGCAAATCAATCTTGGAAAATACACAAGCTCCTCTCAGCTGGTCAAATAAATCATCAATTCTGGGAAGCGGATATTTATTCTTCATAATTAACTGGTTGAGATCCCGGTAATCGTTTCACATGCACATAGAACCGTCTTTCTTTTTTACGAAAAGAACGGGTGCTCCCAATGGTAAAACATTCGGTCGGATAAAACCGAGTTTCAATAACTCCTGAATTTGGGCCATAAGCTCTTGCAATTCTTTCGGCGCCATTCGATAAGGTGCTTTGGAAACTGGGCCGGCTCCTGGAATAAGATCAATAGAGAACTCTACCTGCCGGTTAGGTGGTCCTCCTGGAAGTTGGTCCGGAAACACATCCACAAACTCACAAACAATAGGAACGTCGTGAGGTGTTTGTGCTTTCGGTTCATCACTGACGAGACTTACAAGATAACACTGACAATAACCTCGTCGTAATATCTTTTTGGCTTTCACCATGGAAATAACATGAGGTAAAGAACGAGTCTTGGTTCCAAAGAAAGTAATATGATCATCTCCCAGAAGATAAAGTGTAATCTCCCGGTCATGGCATCGAATATCTGCAAGATAATAGGTTAGCCAATCCATACCGAGAATGAGGTCAAAGTCCCACATCTCGAGAACATAAGCGTCGGTAGACAAGATACGACCACCGATAGAATGGCTGAGATCTGTAGCTTTTGGCATTAGTCACTATCTTTCGTCCTGAGGCTAGACTCACCTCAAGAGGATCGACAGCGATAATAGAATGTACCCCAATAGCATCAAGACATCGTCGTGAAATAAAAGAGTGTGTTGCACCAGTATCAAATAGGGCGAATACAGGAACATCATTAAGCATAATCATCCCAGACATAGTACCTGGGTGTTGTTCCTCCTCGGCTTGGTCAACGGCATAAACACGAGCCTGCTGTCTGCCCCTCTTCGGCTGCTGAGGTGGCCTCGGGGCCTGTTTGTTGGGTTATGTTAGGAACGTCAAACAACATGCACAGTATTGAACTTATCGAAATAAATCCTAACGCAGCAGAATATATAGTTAGGATATGGATGTTTACCTTTTAAAATTTTTGCCGACTCTGAGACGATGTAGAGTACCATTGATGAAGTTCGTCTGAAAACCACAACCTAATGGGCGGATAGGTTTGTCCTTTAGTCGATTCTAATCGGCATGTCAAACGGATCTCGATCGAACAACATGCGGGTCTCGACGTTGGGTTGCAGCGGGCGTCGGTCGCGGGTGAGCAGCGGCTCGGTCGGGTGCGTCGGGCAATGGGCAGACACGCGGAGAGGCACTGGGAACGCGAATGGACATTGGCTGGGACCGTCGGGTGCGGACAGCGTGCGTGTACATTCGGGGAGCAGGCTACGCAGATGGCGCTGGCAGCTTCGGGCGTGTGCGTGCACGCGGGCAGGACTCCTAAGCTGTTGCGGATTGGCATAAGCGAGTGGGAGAACGCGGACGTGCAGCGCAAGGAGATCTGGGGCTCGCGGATGATGCACGCGTTGCAGTCGCGCGCTGGGGACGATCGCGAACGGCAACTGGGGAGGTGCGGGGCGATCGACAGCGAGCAGGTGACCCTGGGACCTCACGGTGGTGACCGGGCGTCGCTGGGACCTCGCGGTGGACGTCGTTGGGCGTCGCCGACTACGTCTGGCTGGGCGCGACTGCTTGCGGTAGCGGGCAGTTGCGATCGGCTGGGCTCGGGCGACGGCTGGCGGCGGTAAGCGATTTCCGGCGGCGGTCGACGGCGGGGAACGGCGGCGATCGGCTGGGGAAATTGACCGAAAATATATACGTATAAAGGCACGAATAATTGTACCCAAAAGCCTTCTAACGGATTACCTAAACACCTACTTCGATTAAACTTGGTGGAGCGATTAATCGAATCTCCCTAGCTCTCGAATGATGTAATTCTCTCGTGTATGTAGAAGAGAAAATCGGCCAAGACAACATTGTAGGAGAGGTTGGAACATGGTGTATTTATAGGCTCCATTAGGGACCTTAAGGAGGTGTTAAATATGGGCTTATCCCATTAGGACTAGGAATCCTAATTCTACTCCAATACTAATTTAATGTTGGAAAGAAATCTCCTACTAATCCTCTCCTTCTAGAAGACTCCTAAGTCTCCTAACAATAGAGAAGATCCTTGTATGAATATCTTTCCTAATTAAATTAATAACCATGGATTAAAATTAATTCCTAATTTAGGAAGCCTAATTTTACTCCAATTAATAATATAATGTAAGGAATATATTTCCTACTAATCTTCACCTTCTAGAAGACTCCCAAGTCTCCTAATCCCAAGAGAAGATTCTAGTAGGAATTTTATTCTCCTAATTAATTAATTAATATGGAATAAAATTAATTTTTATTTAATGGAATTAAATAATAAAACATTCCACTAGAGTAATATTATTTCTCTCCCCATTTAGCCAATATTTTACCAAAAAAATCGAGCCTCAATGATTAAATAATATTAATCCGATAGATCGATTTACCTCCCTATATTTAAGATATAACGTCCGTTGAATAATTAAATTACTGACAAAATAATTAATCAACTTCTTATTCATTTCCGAAATTAGTACCACTCATACTTTAACCATTATGTAAGACAATCGTCTACCTGCAGGGTTTAACATAATATTCCTTCCTGAGCTCATTTCGGGGACGTCATCAATCCAGCGCACTGGAACATAGTGACCGTAAATAATTTATAATAGCACATCATATAATTATTCTTACTTACCAAAATACCTCGTATGTCATTCTATTAAAATAGGAGTCACTTTTAAATCAAATAAATAAGAAATAAAAATATATGTCTATTTTATATTATCTTACAGCTTAAGAGAACGCATCAATCACTGAATTTCTAGGTTACGACAACGGTCAGTGAGTCTCATATCCTTATCCTTCTGTGGTCCTGTTCAACACTTAACATAAGTGCCAGTGTAATCCTTCAGTCAAAGACCAACTAAATCGAGAATACACTACAGTCTTTTTCCATGTGCGGTCTCACTGCCAATCTAGACAGTGAACAAATAGTTTAATCTTATAAGGAACCGATAGGTGATCTTTCTATTCGAAACTCTTCGAACCACACTACCTCAATATAAGACATGGAGTATGTATTTCATAAATAAATAAACTGCAAACATATGTACTTTGACCGAAACATGATTGCCAGATCAAAATGGAATTGATAGAAACTGCAAAATATCGCTTTTACAGCATACCTTTAACAATCTCCCACTTATGCTTTATAAGCTCATGGCTAAACAAAATAACCACAATTTCTTTCTATATAATTCTCAAAGGCTAGTCTACTATGTTGCCCTAACATCTGACTCCCATTCCTTCTACGTGTCTCGTAAAGACTTTCGCCGGTAGGCTCTTCGTAAAAGGATCTGCTAGGTTGTCCTCTGATAGTATCTTGGCAACAACGACTTCTCCTCATCCAACGATTTCTCGTATCATGTGGTACTTGCGCTCTATGTGTTTACTCGCTTTATGAGTCCGTGGCTCCTTCGAATTTGCTACTGCTCTGCTGTTATCCAGAACACTGTGATTACAGCGGGCAAACTCGGCACCACGTCAAGGTCGAGGAGAAAATTCCTGAGCCAGACAGCTTCTTTCGCTGCCTCTGAGGCTGCTACATACTCAGCCTCCATGGTTGAGGCCGCCACACATTTCTGCTTGACACTTCTCCATACTATGGCTCCTCCTCCTAAAGTAAACACAAACCCTGAGGTTGACTTGCTTTCGTCCCGGTCTGCCTGAAAGTTAGAATCGGTGTAACCCAACAGAAGCAACTCATCTGCTTGGTAAATCAACATGTACTCCTTAGTCCTACATAGGTACTTGAGTATATTCTTTACCGCAGACCAATGTTCTGGTCCTGGATTACTCTGATATCTTGCTACCATGCCCACAACATAACAAATATCAGGTCGCCTTCACAACATAGCGTACATGAGGGTTCCTACTGCCGATGCATAAGGAACTGCCTTCATGTCCTCTATCTCTTGAGGCGTCTTCGGGGACATCCTCTTAGATAGAGGTATTCCATGTCAAAAGAGTAAATCCCCTTTCTTGGAATCCTACATGTTGAAACGCTTTAGGACAGTGTCTATGTATGTTTATTGGGATAGGCACAACTTTCTCTTCTCTCGGTCGCGAATGACCTTGATTCCAAGAACATGTCCTACTTCACCCAAATCCTTCATATCAAACTGCTTGGATAACCATACCTTTACATCTGACAACATATTCACACTGTTTCCAATGAGAAGAATATCATCCACGTACAGCACTAGAAACACCACCACGTTTCCACCACTTTTCTTGTACACACATTGCTCATCCGGACATTGGGTAAATCCATACGATTGGACAACCTCGTCAAAACGGATGTTCCAAGACCTGGAAGCCTGCTTCAGACCATAAATGGAGCTCTTCAGCTTGCAGACCAGATGCTCTTGGCCCTTTGCAATGAATCCTTCTGGTTGCTGCATATAGATGTCCTCGTCCAAATTCCTGTTAAGGAAAGCGGTCTTAACATCCATTTGCCAAATCTCATAATCCATATGAGCGGCCACAGCCAAGAGAATCCTGATGGATTTGAGCATGGCTACCGGTGAAAAGGTTTCTTCATAATCGATCCCTTCTTTCTGAGTGTACCCTTTCGCAACAAGCCTAGCTTTGAAGGTCTCAATCTTCCCATTTGATCCTCTCTTTATCTTATAGACCCACTTGCATCCAATGGCGCGAATGCCACTGGGTGGCTCTACAAGATCCCAGACATGATTAGTGTCCATTGACTCTATTTCAGATTTCATCACCTTTTGCCAAGACTCTGCGTTCCGATCTTGGAGTGCCTCATTGTATGTCCATGGGTCGGATTCAAGAACGTCTGGGACGGCCTCAGAAGACTCTCCCAGACCCATGAACCGTTCGGGTTGCCGGACAACCCTCCCACTACGACGAGGTACTACCTGCTCAGGTGCATCATCGGCGATACATGTTGCAGTACTTTGTGGTGTAATATCTAGCGCACTCGGTATTGAAGTACTCACTCCCTTTAACTCCTCAAGAACATGTCTACTACTGGGCTTATGATCTTAGACATAGTCTTCTTCCAAGAACCTAGCATTCGTGCTAACGATTACTTTCTGGTCCTCGGGACTATAAAATAGACCACCTTTCGTTTCCTTAGGATATCCCACAAACAGCCTTACTTCTGATCTCGGTTCCAACTTATCAGTATCGGTTCTCAGCACTTGTGCTGGACTACCCCAAATCTTGAGATGCCTTAGACTAGGCTTATGCCCAGACCACAACTCCAATGGTGTAGATGGTACTGATTTAGAAGGTACTCTATTCAGAATGTATACCGCTGTTTCTAGGGCATATCCCCAAAATGAATCTGGGAATGTACTATAACTCATTATTTCCCTAACCATTTCCATAAGAGTTTTGTTCCTCCGTTCTGCTACGCAATTCTGCTGAGGAGTGCCAGGCGCAGTCAGCTGGGACGTAATCCCATTATCCGTCAAGTAGCTCTTACATTCATTTGAGAGATATTCGCCACCACGATCTGATCGTAATGACTTGATACATTTTCCTAACTGCTTCTCCACAACTGCCTTATACTCCAAGAACTTCTCAAAGCATTCAGACTTACGGTGCAGAAGGAAAATGTACCCATATCTCGAGTAATCATCGATAAACGTAATGAAGTACTCGAAACCACATCTTGCTTGAATACTCATAGAACCACAGAGATCGGAATGAACTAGCCCTAACACATCTTCGGCTCTATGCCCCTTTGAACTAAAAACCCTCTTAGTCATTTTACCTTCCAGGCAAGACTCACAAGTTGGAAAATCCTCGACTTCTAATGACCCCAAGGGCCCGTCTGCTACCAACCTTTGAATCCTCTTAAGGTTAATATGACCAAGTCTTAGATGCCAAAGATATGTTTTGTTCATTTTAGAAGGTCCCTTTCTCTTATTCAGATTAGATGATGAATTAATTAATTGTTTCTGTTGCAGTGGAGATGACTTAGATTCTAGAATGTATAGATTGTCAACTAATGAACCAAAACATATGAACTTTTTGCCAAAACGAATAACAACTTTATTATAAAACGTAGCGGAAAAACCGTTCATAAACAACTTAGAAACTGAAATCAAATTCTTTCTAAAACTGGGAA
>CACSLK010021669.1:5777-16648 GCA_902706635.1 Striga hermonthica | reverse complement strand
TCGGCTCCCCTCCAACTTCTTGTAATTCTTTTGATCCGATAATAATAATAATAATAATAATAATAATAATAATAATAATAATAATAATAATAATATAATAATAATAATAATAAAAGGGCACTTGCTGACGTGGGCCCTCTAAGGTGGAATTTTACCTATCATGTTTGTGAAAATTATGCACGAGTGTAAGATTTGAAAAAATAAATACAGTAAGTTGGGATGTGTTATAAACAAGTGGTGTAATTTACCACTATTAAAAACTTGAATAAAGCTATTTGTACAATTATTTTGTACAACATGATGTGTCATCATGTAGATAATTGAGATCCAAAAAAATGTGTGGCTAAGATTTGTTCAATGATTGTGATAACTAGTGTTGTTAACTAATGTTGTCAACACTAGTTGTACATGTAGCATGACCCTAAAAACTTATCATTTTGAATCTAGAGATTATTATATTAATATGTATGTTGAATTGTGTGCCCACTTTCATCTATAAAAGGGCAAGTACTATAGTGCAAATTTTGTACCGAAAAGTGAAAGAAAGTAGATTATAATTTGTTCCGATTTTTATACATTGTATTCTTTATATTCCTCACATTTTATAACACGTTATCAGCATGAGCGCTCTACCCGGTCAAGAAAGGTAGGATATATATACATATTACCATTATTCTTGACAAGTTAGGCTCTGCCACAGTCAAGGATATATATACATATTACTATTATTTTTGACAAGTTAGGCTCTGCCACAGTTAAGATATGTATACTAAATATGATATTATCTACACATTACCATTATTATTGGCAAATTAGGCTATGCCATAGTCAATAATATGTGGTGATATGATATTATTAAATTTGCTTATGAATTATTATTCAAGTTATAATAAATGTTATTACTTATACTTAACACCCACAAAAATGGTTTACCCAGTAATGTGGCGTGAAATTCATAACTGCTTATTCTTGTACCCACCGAAAGATTTATCGAGTAGTGTGGAGTGATATATTTATTTGATTTGTTATTTATTAAATTGTTTGCGTAATGACTCGGTGAATTTTTAAGGTAATATACATGATTAATTAGAATTTTATGATCATAAATGATTAATTAACAAATATTATATCATTAAATTTGTTTCCAACGGCT
Organism: Striga hermonthica; assembly: GCA_902706635.1. Lineage (NCBI taxonomy): Eukaryota > Viridiplantae > Streptophyta > Magnoliopsida > Lamiales > Orobanchaceae > Striga > Striga hermonthica. The sequence continues at coordinate 15,495 of CACSLK010021669.1, read as the reverse complement.
AGTTAACGGTTATTTTTGTAACGACTATTTACCAATATCTATATATAACACTACAATTCATTTTCATAATCCAAACACTCAAAAATATATTTTCTTTATAAGAAAAAAAAAATGTTTGATCCATTACTTATAATTACCATTATCTTGTTTATTATATATGTTTTGCTAATTTTCACGATGATGTATCGTACTGTTGGATTTAAATTTTATGTATTAGGCCTTTGTATAATGTGTTTAGTATTTGCTATTTTGTATGTATTGAAGAATTAATGATTGTATATGTAATTTTTCGAATCTAAGCATTGATGTTTTATTTTATAGTAATCATGGCAAATCTGGTCAAACTCGAATTTGAAGCTCTCGATATATCTGGGAAAAATTATATCTCATGGACATTGAATGCCGAAATTCATTTGGCGGCAAGGGGATTAGAAAAAACAATAATCTCCCCAAATAATTCATCAATACAGGATAAAGCTAAATCAATGATATTTCTGAGGCATCATTTGAATAAGGCTTTGAAAAATGAATATTTAACTGTTAAAGATCTTGCAGATCTCTGGAAAGCCTTGAAAGAAAGGTATGATCCCCAGAAAACGGTGATTCTCCCCCGGACTCGTTATGAATGGATGCATTTACGCTTCCAAGATTTCAAAACTGTAAACGAGTACAATTCAGCCATGTTCCGCATTTGCTCGGTATTGAAGTTATGCGGAGAAAACATAACTGATTACGATATGCTGGAAAAAACGTTGTCCACGTTTCACGCTTCAAATGTACTATTGCAGCAACAATACAGAGCAAAAGGCTTTGTAAAATATTCTGAGTTAATTTCTTGTTTGCTGCTGGCTGAACAAAATAACGAGTTGTTGATGAAAAATCATGAATCTAGACCTACGGGGTCTACTGTGGTCCCTGAAATAAATGTTGTAATATCTAAACAGGGAACCGAAACTGAAAACAGCCAAACATATATGCGTGGATATACCTCGGGACGTGGCCGGGGTCGTGGACGTGGACGTGGCCGTGGTCGTGGCCGTGGATATGGTCCAGATCGCCGATTTGACCAAATCCACAAATTTCACCGAGGATATAACTCGGGCCGGGGGTATAATCGTGGGCGAGGCCGTAACTATGCCCAAAATTTTGAAAGGGGGAGAAATTTCCAGCCAAAATTTGAACAAAATAATGTGACAGAGAATAATGATGAAAATGCATGTTATCGATGTGAAAAGGCGGGACATTGGGCACGAAACTGTCGTGCTCCGAAACACGTTGTTGATAAACATAATGATTCCCAGAAGTCAAAAGACAAAAATATAGAAACTAATTTTATAGTTGAGGAATCCTCTGCAAATGATATAACACGTGCAGATGATGACTATGGCATCGATGACATGTTGAACCTAGATTTTGCTGATGCAGTATTTGAAGACAGAGCTGGAAATGATCAAGAGAATAACTGATGATCATGTTGTTTTTTTATTACTTTCTAAGTTTTGTTGTATTTGTGTGTGGACTAGTTATATCTGTATTTCAAATTTAATTAATAATAATGTTGTTTTCTTTTAGATCATGGATCGATCTCGAATCCAAAATGGAGATATATGTCTTGTAGATTGTGCAACTACTCATACTATACTCAAGGACCGAAAATATTTCGTCGACTTGAAATTAAATAAAGCAAAGGTAAACACAATATCCAGAAATGCAAAGATAATTGAGGGTTCTGGAAAAGCCATATTTTTTATGACGGGAGTACAAAATTTATATTGAATGATGCATTATTCTCCCCAAAATCAACAAGAAACTTGTTGAGTTTTAAAGATATCCGAATGAACGGATACCATATTGAAACAATGAATAAGGGGGGAGTTGAATATCTTTGCATTACCTCAAATATTGCGGGAAATAAATGTGTTTTGGAGGAATTACCAGCTTTATCCTCGGGCTTATATTACACCCGCATTCATATTATTGAGACTTATGCTGCAATAAAGTCACAGGCGAATGAAGTATTTAAACTTTGGCATGATAGATTTGGTCATCCTGGCTCGATAATGATGCGAAGAATTATTGAAAATTCTAGTGGGCATCCATTAAAAAATCAGAGGATACTGCAAACACATGAATTAACATGTGCCTCATGTTCTCAAGGGAAATTGATAATAAGACCATCACATACTAAAGTCGGGCATAATCACCATTATTTTTAGAAAGGATTCATGGTGATATATGTGGACCTATTCATCCACCTTGTGGTCCATTCAGATATTTTATGGTGTTAATTGATGCTTCTAGTAGATGGTCTCACGTGAGTTTGTTATCCACTATAAATGTGGCATTTGCTAAATTGCTTGCCCAACTTATCAAATTAAGGGCTCAATTCCCAGATTATATTATCAAAAGGGTCAGACTTGACAATGCTGGAGAGTTTACATCTCATGCATTTAATGATTATTGTATGGCAGTGGGAATTGATGTTGAACATCCTGTAGCACATGTTCATACTCAAAATGGTCTAGCAGAATCATTGATTAAACGACTGCAACTTATAGCCAGACCATTGATAATGAGAACAAAACTGCCCACTTCAGTGTGGGGACATGCTATTATGCATGCGATAATCTAATTCGCATAAGACCAAGTGCACACCATACATACTCGCCATTACAGTTGGCATCTGGTCGACAAACCAAATATTGCACACATAAAAATTTTTGGTTGTGCAGTGTATGTACCAATTGCTCCGCCCCAACGTACGAAAATGGGGCCTCAAAGAAGGTTGGGAATATATGTTGGATATGAATTTCCATCAATAATAAAATACCTTGAGCCAAAAACAGGTGACGTTTTTACAGTTCGGTTTGATGATTGTCATTTTAATGAAGAATTATTTCCCCCTTTAGGTGGGAATGAAAAGTCAATTGAGAAAAATAATGAATGGAGAACATCATCACTATCATATCTTGATCCTCCCACCAAACAAAGAGAGCAAGAAGTTCAAAAGATCATACATCTGCAGAATATTGCAAATCAATTGCCAGATGCATTTACTGACACAAAAAGGGTGACAAAATCACATGTTGCAGCTATAAATGCCCCTGCTCAAATTGAGATTACAAAAGAAATGGCAAATGACGATGTGCCAAATGAATTAAAGGCACGCTTGAAACGAGGAAGGCCAGTGGGGTCTAAAGATAAGAATCCTCGAAAGAAAAGAGAAATTCAAGATTCAAATTTGAAAAAAGAATCAAGATGATGGAAAAATTTCGGAACGAAATGAAAATATTGAAATCTCCATCAATTACGTAAATAATGGGAAACTTTGGAAGCGTGATGAAATAATTGATGATGCATTCGCATATATGGTATCACAAGAAATTGACAAAGAAGTTGAGGATCCTGAACAAAAATCTATGATTGAATGTCAGAAAAGACATGATTGGGACAAGTGGAAAGGTGCTATTCAAGCCGAGTTAAATTCGCTTAATAAACGAAAGGTTTTTGGACCTATAACCATTATACCCAAAGACATAAAACCTATTGGGTACAGATGGGTTTTTGTCAGAAAAAGAAATGAGAAAAATAAGATCACAAGATATAAAGCTCGTCTTGTAGCACAGGGATTCTCCCAGAGGCCTGGGATCAATTATGATGAGACATATTCCCCTGTTATGGATGCAATTACTTTCAGATACTTGATTAGTTTGGCCATCCATGAAAATTTTGAGATGCGTCTCATGGATGTTATGACTGCTTACTTATATAGATCGTTAGACGCTGACATTTATATAAAAATTCCATAAGGAATTAGAATACCCGAGGCACTAAAGTCCAAACCTAAAGAGTTATGTGCGATAAAACTGCAAAGATCATTGTATGGCTTGAAACAATCCGGGCGTATGTGGTATAATTGTTTGAGTGAGCAATTACTAAAACGGGGATACATAAATAATCAAATATGCCCGTGTGTCTTTATAAAAAGATCACAAGATGGAGTTGTGATAATTGCTGTCTATGTCGATGATCTTAATATTATTGGGACTACAAATGCAATTCAAGAAGCAGTCACTTTACTAAAAGGCGAGTTTGAAATAAAAGATCTCGGACAAACCAAATATTGTCTCGGCTTGCAAATAGAACGAGTCCAAAATGGGATATTTGTCCATCAATCTAATTACACTAAAAGAATACTGAAACGATTCAATATGGACAAGGCGAATCCACTTAGTACCCCAATGGTCAATCGAACATTAGATATTGAAAAAGATCCATTTCGACCTTGTGATGAAGATGAAGAAATACTTGGTCCTGAAATACCATATATGAGTGCAATAGGAGCTCTTATGTATCTTGCTAATTGTACCAGACCAGATATATCTTTTGCTACCAACTTATTAGCAAGATATAACTCGGCACCTACGAGGAGACATTGGAATGGAATCAAGCATATATTCCGTTATCTCCAAGGGACAATCGATTTGGGACTGTTTTACTCTAACAATAAAAATCATGAAATAATCGGTTTTGCAGATGCAGGATATCTCTCAGATCCCCATAAAGCAAGATCTCAAACTGGATACGTTTTTACGATTGGCGGAACTACATTTTCTTGGCGTTCCCAGAAACAAACATTAGTTGCGACATCTTCAAACCATGCTGAGATCATCACACTTCATGAAGCAACTAGGGAAAGCATCTGACTCAGAAACATGACTTAACATATTCAGCAAGCCAGTGGACTATCGAATAATAATGACCCGACAGTGATATACGAGGACAATGCAGTATGTGTCGCTCAAACCAAAGAAGGATACATCAAGAATGACAGAACTAAACATATCCCGCCAAAGTTCTTCTCATATGCGCAAGAGCTTGAAAGAAACAAACAAATCAAAGTTCAATACATTCGATCAAGTGATAATGCAGCTGATTTGTTTACGAAGGCGCTCCCGACGACAATGTTTCTAAAGCACGTACACAACATTGGAATGAGACATCTTCGGGATTTGTACGGATGATAACTCGAGGGGGAGTATGTGCGGCTGTACTCTTTTTTCCTTATCTCGGTTTTTTTCCCACAGGGTTTTTCCAGATAAGGTTTTTAACGAGGCAGCATAAACGCACAGTTAATAGTGGTAATTCCAAGGGGGAGTGTTATAAACAAGTGGTGTAATTTACCACTATTAAAACTTATCATTTTGAATCTAGAGATTATTATATTAATATGTATGTTGAATTGTGTGCCCACTTTCATCTATAAAAGGGCAAGTACTATAGTGCAAATTTTGTACCGAAAAGTGAAAGAAAGCAGATTATAATTTGTTCCGATTTTTATACATTGTGTTCTTTATATTCCTCACATTTTATAACAGGATGGAATATAGATTGTTTTTTCTTTTAAAAAAAACTAATAAATAATTATTTTGGTGAAAAAATAAAATAATTTATAAATTGTGGGAAGTGAAAATAGCTATTTTCATCCCGTTTTGAGGTTCTGCTAAGTTTTTCACACCGCTCAATAAAAAGCTAAGTTTTTCACACCAGAAAGTGCGAAAGGCATTGTGCGATGAATATGCGACAATTACGCGATGACATTGTGCGAAAGTTAAAAGTGTGAAGGCATTCGCATATCCCTTTGCACTTCTGGGGTGAAAAAAAAGTTAAAGTACGAAGGCATTATGCGATGAATATGCGACAGTTATGCAATTGATATGCGATAGTTATGCAGTCCATTCGCATAACCTTCGCACTTTTCCGGGGTGAAAATTTAGCTTTTTATTTAGGCGATGTGAAAAACTTAATGTATATTTGTATTGTGGTGAAAAAGATTTTTCCCTTGTGTGAATGTGTCAGATAAAATATAGGGAAGGTCCCGTTACGAAATCATTACGTCGGTATAATCTAATTGTAAATGGATTGTGAGATAAAATATAATCTTCGGGTGTTGGAAATATTATGATTGTAAAAGGTGAATTACGAACGAGTTTCAATACATATGCGTATTAAGAATTTGAAAATAGAAACCACAAACATCAACCACGGGAACGTGAGATGAAACCAGATTTCTATTAGTAAATAATTTTATTATAAAAATAAATAACTTAACTGACAGTTCTATATAGTCATAGAACACATATAGCCGAATCACAGAAAATTTGTTTGCCTTGAAGAAACAGACGCCCCGATACTGTGCAACGAGTACTACGCCTTTTCTCCCAGGATAAGACGGCTCAAAGTGTGAAGACTGCACTATCTAACACACTCACCTCGATCAGAAGCTCAGTCGCCAAGAACCCTTAATTATTCTTAGACTTGTAGAGGATAAAAGAGAATATATGTATATGTTTCTTTTCTTTTCCTTCACTTTGATGGTGTGTTCTTCCCATTAGCATGCATGCACTATTTATAGTGCTCATGAGCTCCCATGCATTCAATGAAGATGAGAAGCTTTAATGCTTCATTAAGACAACACTAATGAATCTATGAGTTTCACTCTCATTTCTCAAATCGAACAAACATTATGTTCGGTTATGTTTTTGTCAAAATAAATTTGGACATTCACATTAATTTTTCCATTTACTTAAAACATTAAACACATCATCATATCTAAGGATTCCTACATAATACAATTCTCTTTTCACATGAATTTTATTACAACATCGGGTTGATGTCATTCAAGCAGGGGGAGAAAGCTCCAAGGATTGAAAAATAATAAAATAATTATCTGATTGAGTGATAGTTAAAAAATACGTGTAGATAAATATTTAAATTGAAATGTATGGTGATTATTGGTGTTTTATTATTTGACTGTGTAGATAAATATTTAAATTGAAATGTATGGTGATTATTAGTGTTTTATTATTTAATTATATTGATAATAGTGATGAAAAAATAAACTAGACTAATTTTTTTGAGAAAAAAAAAAGTGTTCGATTAGATCCGTCCGAAGAAATCCGATGTGAAAAAAAGAAAAAAAAATCTAATGCTTCCCTAACTGAAATTACTTTAATTACTGGTGGCACACTATACATTTACCACTCTGCTAAAACCTCAATTAAAACCTTTTGGAAGATGCTACAGTGTCGGAGTTTGTAACTGTTAGATCAACTATCTCCGACGATTACATGATGATGTAACAATTACAAACCTCAACGGAATAGTTCCGTAACAGTACCGTAACATTTCTCAATACTTTTAGCACCACGGTAGGTGATGTATCACGAAGAATAACTCGGGAATGCAAGGCAAGCAGCTCACCGACTACTCCTATTAACAAAACATCCCCTTTTTCTTCGTTCTTCCGGAACCGGCACAGAAATGGGTATAGGAGATAGGACAGATGGCAAAGGTACCAGATACGAGTAGCGGGGACCGGCCTGAGCAGTTAGCTCGAATAGGCTGGTCCAAATAAGCTTAGAGCTAATTTATGTGATACACGGTATTAGTTAAAGATATTCATGAAAGTTGGTGTATATCTACACAGTTATTGAGGGACATCAGAATTCTGATTTATGGAGGAAACTCATTATCTTGGGGAGTAAGTCATTAAATCCCTTATAAATAAGGGACCATGTTCATTTTTTAATCCTAAGCTCTTGAGATTACTTAAATACACGATAAAAATATGTTTTCTGACTTGAGCGTCGGAGTGTCTACGCCGGGGCCCGCCCCGGCGCTTTGTAGGTCGATCCGTTTCTTGAAGACGAAGGCGATCGAGACGTCCAAACTCTAACGCAATCGAGAGAGGCAGTTCGACCGGTGAGTTGATTATTTTGGTTCATCAAATTGGCACCATCTGTGGGGAAACCGAGTTCTACCAGAAGAAGGTAAATCGGCATCCCGTGTTCTGTAATCTATACAACACCATTCTCAAATTCAATCGAGAATTCTGCAAATATAAAAAGAATAATAAAAAATAAAAAGGAAGAAAAGGGAAGGAAAATCCCATTGCACGTTCCATCAGAAAGAAGAAATAATTGGCTAAGGTGAACAATTGTGTTAGCTGCCAAATTCTGGGCACGACAGAGTCGTCCACAGCCGACCCGCTACACAAGCCTTCTACCACCGTGACATGGAGAGCAAGGTCGAAGACAAGAGTCGCCGCCGCCGCCAATTTTGGGCACGGCGGAACCGCTTGCAGCAGGGCCGCTATCTGAGCCTCACACCACCATGACATGAAAAGAAGGATCGAGAAAAAAAATCGTCGTACTACCCCAAGGTCCGATCGCCATGCCGCCCTCAGATCATCCTTCGCCATTTTTTGGGCAAAGTTCGTTGGTGCTACCTACAGCTGAGGCCCGCCGCCGCCAGGTTATGTGCGGGGCGTGTGTTTGCCTATATTTTTAAAGCTCTACCGCAAGTGTACGGCTTCGCTCGTAGTATGTGGCAAGCAAGGTCGTATCCCAAGAGACCAAATAATTATTTAATCAAGTACAAGATTATGATAGTGTCAATTTTATTTAGGCGATCGAATATAGGATGGATTAACTACACTAAGAAAATAAATCAAAGCAGATAAAACAAAAATAAGGAACTAGCTAGAAAAACACGTAGGAAAATATATGGGAATTACAGATTCTAAGACTATGGGTTCAATTAACAGTTGGGTTCCTTCAAAATTAACACAACTAAATGTTTTTTTTATCTACCCTATAAGATGATCACAAAATTAGCCTATCGTCCCTCTCGAGATCGATAAAACCGTAGATTAAATCACATATATTAGCGTCTCCACTCAACACATGCAATTCAACTCCAAAAAGATTAAAAGACCCAAAATCCTCACAACTATCTACTAATCTCTCGATTCAAGCAACTAAATTGTGTCAAATATTAAAGATCTAATATTGAACTCATCTCTCGAATTATGAACAATATCATCAAACATGTAAAAGCAGTGGTCAGTTGCAATTCATGAAATAAGCACGAAATATTTGAATAGGGTTCAAAAGAAAACGATCAATTATAATAAATCATCAGAAATCCCAAACTATTAATCTACTACCATGTCTTAGAATCAAAGAAGATTAGCTACTCATGTTTGAATTCAAATACATAGACATATTAGAAATCTCGATGAGAAAAATAAGTTCAAAATAGAGAAAGAAAAACTAGAAATCTTGAGGTTGATCTTCTCTTCTTCCCAATTGCTTCTCTTCTGTGTTCCAAGCCCTTCTCCTTGTGTAATCACGTTCTAGGGCTCAAGATCAGGTAAATAGGTCTTTTTATATGTCCAAAAGTCCTCTCCTAAGTGAAAAAGGTAAGCGATTAAAAACAGCCCGCGTCGCGACACGACCTGACACGCCCGTGTCACAGGTCGTGTCACGGGTCGTGTCAGGTATAAGTCCTCCTTTTTCTGTCTGTTGAGGTGACACGGACCCAGACACGGCCTGGCAGCCCGTGTCAGGTACCAAGTCCTCCATTTTTGGCTCGTTTCTCTCGTTTCATCCATTCTTTTCATCCGTGCATCGATCTATCATCATCCCGGGAGTTTTAGGCACTCATCATGCTCCTCCAATAGCCAAAGCTCTACAAATATGTGGAAATATCTACAAAACGAGCACGTGTAATACCTTTCCAACAAACATAGAATTAAAGCACAAATATGCAATTTATACACCACAAATGCAACAATTAAGCTCTAGATACTATATGAATATGGTGTAAAATCACACATGAACAGCGTGAGGAGGATGATGATGAACACCGTGTT
>CACSLK010021548.1:23689-37589 GCA_902706635.1 Striga hermonthica | reverse complement strand
CTGGAACATAGTGACTGTAAATCATCTATAATAGCACATCATATAATTATTCTTACTTACCAAAATACCTCGTATGTCATCCTAACGGAATAGGAATCACTTGGTACATCAAGTAAATAAGAAATAAAAATTTATGCCTATATTATATAATCTTACAGCTTAAGAGAACGCATCAATCACTGATGGGCGAGGTTACAACAACGGTCAGTGAGTCTCATAACCTTTGCCTTCCGCGGTCCTGTTCAACACTTAACATAAGTGCTAGTGTAATCCTTCAGTCAAAGACCAACTGAATCGGGAATACACTACAGTCTTTTTCCAAGTGGGGTCTCACTGCCAGTCTAGACTGTGAACGAATAGTTTAGTCTTATAAGGAACCGATAGGTGATCTTTATGTTCCAAACTCTTCCAACCACACTACCTCAATATAAGACATGGAGTATGTATTGCATAAATAAATAAACTGCAAACATATGTACTTTGACCGAAACATGATTGCCAGATCAAAATGGAATTGATAGAAACTGCAAAACACAACTTTTACAGCATACCTCTAACAACGGGTCCTCTACCGCTATACGTGCCAGGGGAGGGTTCGTTTTAGTTAGCCCTGATCAACAAGTCTTTTGTTACTCTGTAGTATTCACTTTCCCGGCCACAAACAATGAAGCTGAATACGAAGCTCTCTTATCAGGCTTGGATATTGCTGAATCTATGTGCGTCTTCTCACTCCATATATTTTTTGATTCTCAATTACTTGTCAGCCACATCAATGGCGCTTACGAGGTCAAGGAACCTCGATTGCTTCCTTATTTTGATGTTGTCAAGAAAAAGCTGTCAAAATTCAAGATGACGTTAGAGCATATACCTCGAACATCCAATATTCCAGCGGATGCTCTATCACGTTTAGCTTCTTCCACCGACTTCAATAATGTCGAATTTGTACAAATTACTCAACAGACGACACCTTCGACGACCATTACCGACGTCACTATGATCGATGCTCCAATCACTCCAAATCTGACCTGGATGGATTCTATCATCAACTATCTTCACACCGGGGCCATACCTGAAGACCCAAAAGAAGCTCGTGCCCTCCGTGTTCGTGCTGCTCATTTTATAATCGACCATGGGACATTATACAAGCGTGGATATTCCACTACTTTACTTAAATGCTTGTCGGAAACCGATGCCTGACGTGTTCTCGAAGAAGTCCATGAAGGTATCTGTGGTACCCATCAAGGAGCACAAACTTTATCTCATAAAATTCTCCGACAAGGTTACTACTGGCCGACCATCAAGAAAGATGCAGCCGAATGGGTACGAAAATGCCATAAATGTCAGATATTTGCCTCCAACGTTAATCAACATCCTGAATTCCTCAAGTCAATATATAGTCCGTGGCCGTTCGCGAAATGGAGGATTGATCTTATCGGCCCTCTTCCAACAGCAAAAGGAGGTGTTCGTTTTGCGATATTGGCTGCTGACTACTTCACCAAATGGGTAGAAGCTGAGCCTCTTGCTGCCATTACTGAACAGAAGATGATCGATTTCCTTTGGAAGTCCAACGTTTGTCGGTTTGGTATACCAAATTCCATCATAACTGATAACGGCTGACAATTCGAAGGGAAAAGATTTGAAGGATTTTGTGAAGATTATGGTATCAAGCATTTCTTCTCATCACCTTAAGATCCGCAAGCCAATGGACAAATAGAAGCTGTAAACAAGATTATCAAGAATGGCTTGAAAACCCGACTCGAATCTGCAAAATGATCCTGGCCTGATGAGCTATCTCATGTCATTTGGGCCTATCGAACAACATCACGGAACTCAACTGGAGAAACTCCATTCTCATTAACTTACAGAACCGAAGCTGTAATACCTGTTGAACTGACTTCCCCGACATAACGGATTACCCATTTCTCGAAAGAAGTAAACCCAGATAGCTTAAGAACTAATCTTGACTTGGTCGATGAATTACGAACTGAAGCTGAAATTCGAAATGCTTCCTACAAATGACGTAATGAAAAGTATATTAACTCGAAACTCAAGCCGCGCTCATTCGTCGTAGGAGACCTCGTTTTGAAAAGGATCACTGGGGCCAACATCGGTCCGTTGCAACCAAAATGGGAAGGACCCTTCAATGTAAACCGTCAAGTCTCTAATGGCACTTACCGACTTGAAGCTTTGAATGGTGTTCCCCTTCAATATCCTTGGCATGCGACGTTCCTGAAGAAATATTTCCAATAAACCAAGGATTGATCCCATACATCCGGTGTACAAAAACTTTTGCTGACTCATGTACAAAATCACTTTTTGTTGTCAATAAAGATTGCGTGACGAACCTCCATAATTTGTTCGATCACCGGGACCTCAATAAATCGGTCCTTGTTGCTAAGGCTAAACGTGTCCGTACCTTGAAGTTGGTATGGCCTGGCCAAACGCGACAAAGTCTGATACTTCCAAGCCCTGAAGATGTCTTGGTGAGGCTTATGCTCTACAATTTCAAATCCCGACGTTGATTTGATGAGCTGACAATAAATGTTTTTGAGTCCCTTAAATGATTCAGAAATTTTTACGATAAAATAAAGTCTGTTATGGCTTGTTCAAATTAAAAGTTCATAGATATCGGAAACACTATAACCGATATCAGGAATTTAAACAAATTCTCGAGAAAGTAAAATACGAATGTCATGTATCATGTCGGAATAATCAAACAATTAATTTGTTGAAAATTCATTCATATTTACTCCGACATAACTTGACTCCGAGAATTCCCTTTATCTTATTATAACAATACACTCACAAAAATAATAAGCTGTCGAATAATTAATGATTATTGGCGCCGGGAGCTCAATAATTAGAAGATTATGCTATCTCAGAAGTTGATATGCCCACGAAAATCAAGTAACCACAAGTTGGATAAGACTGAGTCAAGAACCAATGTCGTCGTCAAAAAACTGAAATCCCATATCGGTTATGGCCTAGCGAACCGATATCTATGACATGATGAACCAACAACACGAGGCAGTGTTAACTCAGCAAATCATCATTACGCTTTGCCAAGTGGCGTGTTACAAGAATGAGTGGCAATCAGACGCCATTGACTTTTCTTTGAGAATTATCGTAGTTTCGATAATTTTGTACTGTACTATAAAACAGCTCAAAGAAGCTTCTTAAAAGGGAGTGAGACAGACATGAAATAAGGACTTTCTCATTCAATAGAACATGTTTTACCATCTTGTAAAGACAAGAACTTCTTTGATAATTGATACAACTTGACTTAATTAATCCTTGATTAATTCACATATAACAATAGTTTGGCGCTAGAGGAAGGGCCCGTAAGTTGTTCGAGTTAATCTTCGCCGCAGAAATGACCAATCTCTACCCAAAACATACGACTATCCAAGCTAAGCAATCTCACTTTACTGGCCTTATATTCAGTGCTCTGTGTTTCATAGATTCATAAATATTCCCATCATGTTATGATCTTGCATCAATTCCATTCCTTTTCCCCAGTGCAAGCCTTTAAAAAATGAAAATAAAAAAATACAATACAGGCAAACAAAAGTTTTGTGCAACAGCATTTTTGTACCCATTATTTCCACCGTCTTTTAATTTATTCTTATCCTTCCAAATCAATTTGTTCTTATCTTCCCACACTGGGTGACAAAAGAAAAAACACAAAACATTTCACTGCTTTTTGACTATAATAAAACCACGTCCTATCGGGTCACGTGATATCAGTTGATAAGAAAAGAGGAGTGCCCACATATCCACCAGTTTTTGGAGGGACATTTTTCTTTTACTTCCAGATGCTCTCATGCACCTGCACCCCTCATTATGGGTCAACAGCCTCTGAGTCATTCACACCGACCCGATATCCATTTTACCGACGTCCCGACATAACCGACAAGCTTGACAATAGTTATCATAGCACGACTCAGAAATCAGTAATCATAGTTAAACTGTCGCCCCCTAAATCGACTTTGGCACCTCCGGCCAGAGCGGGGCCCGAATACTGACCGTGATTGACCACAAAGCCGAACTGACTTCAACAATAACTGGGCCTGACCTCTTTTTTCTAACTTCAAAGTCGGCTGGCATCATAGCTCAAGTTTCACAGTGCTACCCGGGCCTGAGTTTGGATCTCCACACAATAGTCAACCGCGTTCCAAAGAATAATCGATGTCTCTATCCGACTTCAGTGCAAACCGACATCTTTATCCGACCTCACCGGAACATGACATCATCTCTGAATTCAGTCTCAGTATCACCAGCTTTAGTCACGGGGCCCGAACTCACCGTCGGGCCGACCTCGCAAGACGACTCCCGCTCAACAAATCTGCGCCTGACCTCCATTTCTCCGGGCCGACTTCGGTTTACCCGACGTCATACAACTTTTCATCGATCGCAGACCGACTCCACAATAGTCGACCTCCACCAGGGGCCCAAACAAAGCCGGGTGACCTCGTTACCTTTGATTCCAACCTCGAAATGGGGGCCTGACTGCATAAATCGACCAAATACAACCTCAACATCTCGGCCGGACAGGAATTCGACGTCTCAAACTCCGACGTCTTACATAGCCGAGTTAACTTCATCTTTCCCGATCTACATCTACACTTCGGGACCGAGCTTGTCATTTCTACACCGGCCAAAACAGGTTCGACAGCACCCAATTTCGACACTCCCAACTTCACAGGTCACCGGTGCTCGACCTCGTCTCTTCGACATTATCGTAAATGCCGGGGCCGACCTCGATGTACTGTCATCCAACCTCAGTGTCCGCCGACGAGATTTCAAGCAATTTCTGACTTCCTGCTTCCCGACCTATCAATTGTCAATACCAACCTCAACATCTCGGGATTGTCGGGGACCGACCTCGTTAGCATTGCCGACCTCACAGACGGTCCAACATCGCAACAATCAAGTCTTCCACGCTCACGGCCAACTTCATCGTCGCCCGAGGCCGACTTCAACCAGTGGACCTCTCAAGACTCAGCTGACCGACCTGATCACAGCAGACCACGGCCGACCTCATATCAGAACGCGACCGACCTCGGAACGCTTGGAAGCACCTCGAAACACGACCTCGGTTACCGGCTAACGCAAGCTCAAGTATCGGAAATTGCAGTCAGACCAACAGCTCTGGGCTCGTCCTCCGGGAAAAAGCCAGACCGATTTCAGGAAATAGCCAGACCGATGTCTCTCTCCAAACCGACCTCGACATCTCCGACTTCAACAAAACGGTGACCGACTTCAACAGCCGGGCCAATCTCAAAGTGAAGGCCGACTTCAGTAGACTGGCCCGACCTCACTTGAACCCGACATCTCGACGTCCAACGTCGCCGCCCAGTCTTACTTCTGTCGACCTCCAAACCGAGGTACACACCTCCAATTTCAGTCGCGGTAGTTTCCCTCTCAGCCGATTCTGACCCAATTTCCCGAAATTAACGGACATCCCTCGAATCGATAAATAGATTTTGACCGAAATCAGCTTGCATCACCCGTCCAAATTTGCAACGGCCGACCTCGACTAAGAGGTTACTTCAATCTGTCCGTTGAACTCGCGTGCACTCCAGATAAAAATTGAACCAGCTCACTTTGTAGTTGATAGATATCTCAAGTTCTCGATTTCTCAGATCTGATTGCTACAACTCAAATCCCCACTTGAGAAGCTCTTCTTCTTTTGCGTGTTGGGCCTTGGGCCTAGTAAAAAAAAACAAAAACAAAAAAAAGGTGTGAGCTGGTAGGGAGCATTAAGTCATGGACGATGATTGGGTTGTTTACATATAAGCTCGAAGACTAGTTAAAAAATTAATTCTTGGAGTCCGAGCTCATTTCATTATACCGACAGCATCCGAAGCCGAGTTTATTTATATCGACAACAGTTGGAGCCGAGTTTATTTATTCACACCGACGAGAGCCGGGGCCAGGTCCATTTGTCAACAACAGGGCCGACTTCTATTCCAACCGATGAATGCAAAGGCCGAATTTATTTACCGATATAGGGGCCGAGTTCACTCACTCAAATTGACGATAACTATGGTCGAGCTCATTCACACCAAGCTGAGTTATTTATTAACGCTGGGGCCGACTTTATTTATATATAATAGAGGCAGAGTCACTGATTTATCGGAGCCATCCCGTCTCATTCATTCACGCTGAGGCTGATCATCTCTTTACGACCTTTATATTTGCTCGCCATTGAGCCTCGCCTTCGGCTGAGCCGACGTCGCTACATTTGCTCGCCGTTGAGCCTCGACTCCAGCTGAGCCGACGTCGCTACATTTGCTCGCCGTTGAGCCTTGACTCCGGATAAGACGTCCCTATTTGCACGCCATTGAGCCTCGACTCCGGCTGAGCTGACGTCTTTGTAATATCTCGCTGTCGAGCCTCTGCTCCAGCCTTAAACAAGAGCCGAATCTCAAAAAATTGTTCGGCCAACGGACTCTCGAAAAAAAACAGTCCACTTTGCATATGCCTAACGTTTTCTAGTCCCAAAGATGACCTGGACAGGCTAGTGCAAAACAGTCGGGTACTTCCAAGCCCTGAAGATGGTTTGGGGAGGCTGATGCCCCTCGTGGCTAAATCCCAAAGTTGATTTAGAGGGCTTGCAATAATATGCCCCTCGTGGCTAAATCCTGAAGTTGATTTAGCGGGCCTACAATAAAATCGACCTCATTAAACTGGTCAGGCCAACACATTTTCTTTCGCCAAATCCTGAAGTTGATTTGGTACGGCCAATATTCTGGGGTGGCACAACACCTACCGGCAAAAAAATCAGACTCGACGAAACATTGAGGTAACATGATTTATCATGCATTAATTATTTACCGCACGTGCTCATTATACATTCGTGCATTCATACATACATTTATCATATACGCGCGTCATACATACATTTTGACATAAAAACTTCTTTTTCAAACCCTGAAGTTGGTTTGGCGAAGCTAAAGCCCTTTCTTTTCCAAACCCTGAAGTTGGTTTGGCAAGGCTAATACCCTACAAATTACATCAAAGCTACCTGACCGATAAATAAAAGAATACAATACACCAAACACTTTTATATGTTTGGGTCTACGCTGGTTAGGCAAAGTCAATTAGGCCTTTTTCGGCTGGCAAAAATACAAAAGAAAGAATCTTTACACCGAGTTCTTCAGATCGATAGGGTACAACCTTTACTTATACCAAGTTCTTCAGCCTGGTAAGGCTGATACCCATTTTTATATTCCTTAAATACCCACGTTGGTGATGCGCACTGTAAAACCTTACTGCCTGGGACGATCACATTCCTTAAAATATTGACAGACCGAAGACCGGATACCGAATTATCCGACCAGGTCAAAATTACCAAAACAAAAAATAATAATAATAAACAAAATACGCGTCGTCTTAATACAACAACGAAATCGCGAATACGATAAACAATTTAAGGGGCTCGAGTGCCCACACCGACTCAAATCCATACTATTATCATTATTACAAAGACAATTTCATTAAACGCGTCATAATTACACTCAATACACGAAAAACGGGTAACGAATTACCCAACCAGGCCAACAAGGCCTCCATTCATATAGCAATCCCAAAAAGTTGATTGTCCATGCAGTCGACTTCATTCGTCAGAATAAAAATAAGATTAGCATTAATACGTCAGGCCGAAGCCTGAACACGATCGATAAAAGTGAGCACGGGTCCCAAAGCACCCGGACAACGTCCATGTATCATTTATTACCGCATAAAAACCCTTGAGCTCGACTATGTTATAAAGCAAAAGCCAGCCAAAATTGATTATACATGCGACTTCAGAACAGTTCTATTTAGAACATGTCCTCAAGTCGGGGGCCTACTGTTGATACCCAATTTTGGCCTCTCCTACTAAGATATTACACGTGGATATATATATTAAATAAATATAAAAAGCAGGTTCTTTTATATAATTTATGTTGACCGAGTTCCCAGAAGTCAAGACTGTCCACATCCAAAACCAATCAGAATTCAATGACGCCAGCTCGACTCAGATATCTCCAAGAAGCTACTTTGACAGACACGTCAAATTGTCCACAAAAGACATGCAAGTCGAAGTGCCAGTCAATCCAAATATTAGGCCCTGCGCGGTCATATTTATTATTGGGCCCTGCACGGTCATGTTTTATTAATTATATGTGTATTGTAAAAGCCCATTAGGTATACGAGCCCATATTAGCCGAAATATAAAGATATATATATATAGGCTAAAGAGATAAGTCAGGGGGAACTTTCTTTCACTTCCTTTTCCCTTATCAGAAACAGAGGCACTGCCTCAAGGTTTTTCTCTCCATCCAAAACATCTATAGAGCCTTTCATTGATCTTTCTTGCTTTTATTCTATACAAAAATCACACCAAAAAATCACTAAAAATCCATATGAATCCTACATTGATTATTCATAGAATAGGGGTGTACATTTTCGTTATTATAATTCTGCATAACAATAGTTTGACGCTAGAAGGAGGGCGACGGTCCGACTATGATTACTGATTTCTGAGTCGTGCTGTGATAACTGGGGTCAAGCTTGTCGGTTATGTCAGGACGTCGGTAAAATGGATCTCGGGTCGGTAAAATGGATCTCCATGAAGGTTTCTGTGGTACCCATCAAGGAGCACAAACTTTATCTCATAAAATTCTCCGACAAGGTTACTACTGGCCGACCATCAAGAAAGATGCAGCCGACTGGGTACAAAAATGCCATAAATGTCAGATATTTGCCCCCAACGTTAATCATCATCCTAAACTCCTCAAGTCAATATATAGTCCGTGGTCGTTCGCGAAATGGGGGATTGATCTTATCGGCCCTCTTCCAACAGCGAAAGGAGGTGTTCGTTTTGCGATATTGGCTGCTGACTACTTCACCAAATGGGTAGAAGTTGAGCCTCTTGCCGCTATTACTGAACAGAAGATGATCGATTTTCTTTGGAAGTCCATCGTTTGTCGATTTGGTATACCGAATTCCATCATAACTGATAACGGCCCACAATTCGTAGGGAAAGGATTTGAAGGATTTTGTGAAGATTATGGTATCAAGCATTTCTTCTCATCACCTTATCATCCGCAAGCCAATGGACAAATAGAAGTTGTAAACAAGATTATCAAGAATGGCTTGAAAACCCGACTCGAATCTGCAAAAGGATCCTAGCCTGATGAGCTATCTCATGTCCATTGGGCCTATCGAACAACATCACGGAACTCAACTGGAGAAACTCCATTCTTGTTAACATACGGAACCGAAGCTGTAATACCTGTTGAACTCACTTCCCCGACATATCGGATTACCCATTTCTCGGAAGAAGCAAACCCAGATAGCTTAAGAACTAATCTTGACTTGGTCGATGAATTACGAACTGAAGCTGAAATTCAAAATGCTGCCAACAAACGACGTAGTGAAAAGTACATTAACTCGAAACTCAAGTCGCGCTCATTCGTCGTAGGAGACCTCGTTTTAAAAAGAATCACTGGGGCCAACATCGGTCCGTTGCAACCAAAATAGGAAGGACCCTTCAAAGTAAACCGTCTAGTCTCTATTGGCACTTACCAATTTGAAACTTTGGATGTTGTTCCCCTTCAATATCCTTGGCATGCGACGTTCCTGAAGAAATATTTCCAGTAAACCAAGGATTGATCCCATACATCCGATGTACAAAGACTTTTGCTGACTCATGTACAAAATCACTTTTTGCTTTCAATAAAGATTGTGTGACGAACCTCCATAATTTGTTCGATTACCGGGACCTCAATAAATTGGTCCCCATTGCTAAGGCTAAATGTGTCCGTACCCTGAAGTTGGTATGGCCTGGCCAAACGCGACAAAGCCGGATACTTCCAAGCTCTGAAGATGGCTTGGGGAGGCTTATGCTCTACAATTTCAAATCCCGACGTTGATTTGATTAGCTGACAATAAATGTTTCTGAGTCCCTTAAATGATTCAGAAATTTTTACGATAAAATTAAGTCTGTTATGGCTTGTTCAAATTAATTCATATATATCGGAAACACTATAACCGATATAAGAAATTTAAACAAATTCTCGAGAAAGTAAAATATGAATGCCATGTATCATGTCGGAATAATCAAACAATTAATTTGTTGAACATTCATTCATATTTACTCCGACATATCTTGACTCCGATAATTCCCTTTATCTTATTATAACAATACACTCACAGAAATAATAAGCTGACTTCAAAATAATCAAATTAAAATTGAACATTAAAATTTCAATCATAATTACATAACGTTATTACATTCGATGATCATTCATCAAGAAGTCAAAAAGAGAAAAACAACATCAATAAGAACATTTAAAGAGTTTGATCCTGACTTTCTTTGTTTGTTCCTGACGTCGACGCCTCCCCAGCAACCGAAGATGGAAGCTTTTCACTATCGGCCTTGTCTTTGCCCACCTCATCTAAGTGGTCTAACAACCATTGACCCAAGCGTTGAAACACTTCATCTTCCTTCTTTTCCATGGCTTGGAGGACGACGCTCTCCGTTATAATGACCACCTCTCCATCCTCATGAACGATCTTATCTTCCTCAGAGGGAATCATTTCCATCAACCAACCTTTGGCCTTTGCATCGTCTTCGGCTACCTTTCGCATAGAAAAACTAGTGATAGCGCCGAGTATATCTTCATCGGAGAGGCCTTCAAGTGTTTCTACGACGAAAGCTTCCACGATCGTCTCCACACATATGTTCGCCAATTCGGGTTTCTTAGTCTTCTCATCCTCGAGAACCATATCAATGAAGGCCCGACGGATTTTGGCTTTGCGCTCTTCAGATAAAGGAGCCATGTCCAATTCAAGCATCCGGCTTTCTTTTTGCTTCAGAAGCCTATTAGCAAAATCTCGCTTATCTTGATCAGCAGAATATGAGCATTTTTTATCTCTGGATTAAGACGATATTTCTCTAATTATTCCAAAAGGAAAATTCGCAACTCATCGACACTATAAACTCCGCCTTCAACATGATCAATAACCCAGCACAAAGTCAGAGCAGCATTCAACTCAATGTCTCCCTCTGTTACTGCATTGTCGTTCGACGCCCCGACAGATTCCATCACTATTTTTTTGCCGACGTCTACACCTTCTTGAAACTTGACTTCGGCCACAGCTGTTAACTCTAGGAGAAGTTTTTTCATGGCGGTCTCATGGGCTTCTCGGCTACGAATAAGTTCAGAATCTTTTTCTTAGCGACCTTTCCGAAAAGCCTGAAGTTCGGCTCTCAATTTCTGAAGCTGCTCATCTTTCTCCTTTACTTTGTCTTCAACTTTGGAAAGCTGAACCGACATGATATCATGAGCTAGCAGCAAATTTTCTTTCTCTGTCTTAAGAGCATTCACCTCGGTTTGTGCTGCTTTCAGTTGGGCATCTTTTTCTGACATCGATGTCGAAAACCGAGATTTTTCTTCCTCCAAGGACGCCACTGTTCCATCTTTCAAGCTAAGTTTTTAGCTTCGCCAAACCAACTTCAGGGTTTGGAAAAAGAAGTTTTTATGTCAAAATGTATGTATGACGCGCGTATATGATGAATGTATGTATGAATGCACGAATGTATAATGAGCACGTGCAGTAAATAATTAATGCACGATAAATGATGTTACCTCAATGTTTCGTCGAGTCTGATTTTTGAGCCGGTAGGTGTTGTGCCACACCGGAATATTGGCCGTACCAAATCAACTTAAGGATTTGGCGAAAGAAAATGTGTTGGCCTGACCAATTTAATGAGGTCGATTTTATTGTAGGTCCGCTAAATCAACTTCAGGATTTAGCCACGAGGGGCATATTATTGCAAGCCCGCTAAATCAACTTTGGGATTTAGCCACGAGGGGCACCAGCCTCCCCAGACCATCTTCACGGCTTGGAAGTATCCGGTTGTTTTGCACTAGCCTGTCCAGGTCATCTTTGGGACTAGAAAACGTTAGGCATATGCAGAGTGGAATGTTTTTTTTCGAGAGTCCATTGGCCGAACAATTTTTTGAGATTCGGCTCTTGTTTAAGGCTGGAGTAAAGGCTCGACAACGAGATATTATAAAGATGTCAGCTCAGCCGGAGTCGAGGCTCAATGGCGTGCAAATAGGGACGTCTCAGTCGGAGTCGAGGCTCAACGGCGAGCAAATGTAGCGACATCGGCTCAGCTAGAGTCGAGGCTCAACGGCGAGCAAATGTAGCGACGTCGGCTCAGCTGGAGGCGAGGCTCAACGGCGAGCGAATATGAAGGTCGTAAAGAGATGATCAGCCTCGGCATGAATGAATGAGTCGGGATGGCTCCGATAAATCAATGACTCCGCCTCCATTATATATAAATAAAGTCGGCCCCCGCGCTAATAAATAATTGAGCTTGGAGTGAATGAGCTCTGCCATAGTTATCGTCAATTTGAGTGAGTGAACTCGGCCCCTACATCGGTAAATAAATTTGGCCTTTGCATTCATCGGTTGGAATAGAAGTCGGCCCCGACGTTGACAAATGGACCTGTGTAATATCCCGATATTTTATCGGTATAAATTACGTTTTAATTCCGATATAATAATGTTATCGATTATTATTTTCGAAATTAATTAAGTTCAGTCGAGATTACCGAAATGTATTTTCGGTGTACCGTTTACGTTCCAAATAATTTTGGTAATTAAGCATTATGTTTAATTAAGAATTAAACATATATTAGTGATTAATTGTAAATTAATCACACATAAGTGGCTTAAGCCGTGAGCTATTAAATAAATTTCTCCAAATTTTCATAAGTTTGGAAGGAAAAACCGTGAGTTTCCCTTAGTCAAGGGAAACATAATTCCTCCAATCATATTTAAGCAATTGTTAAGCTAAGAGAATGGTTAGTCATCAATTAATTTATGAGGGTTAAGCAAGTGGTAATCACACAAAAGGCCACGATAGCCATGCATCACCCTATAACCTCCCTCACGACATATATATATATATATAAGATAGAGAGGATGAAAATTTTCCACAAAATTTCCTTATGAGCTTCAGGAGCATATAACCAGCCTTCCTTACCTCTCCCATCAGCAAGCTAGTTCCAAAATTTACTATCTAAGTGCACGGCAAAGACAAGCACAAGCACACGGTAAGGCGAGAGCTATCGCACGACGCACGCAAGCAAAGGAAGCACGCCCTAGTTCCGTATTCCGTCGACCGATCGGAGAGGTAATCCCTCCTTCAACTTAGGTTCATGTTGATAAGGTCAATTTAAGGCTATATGTTCAGTTTATTTCGAGAAATTTTAAGTAAGCCGTGCATATAGACGAGCATGTCTAACTAAGAGTATCACCGAACATGTTTCGATTTATTCCGGCAACCTTCGAACTATTATCGTTTAAATAGCCAGTGTAGTTGATTTCATGTTCAATCATTTCAGTCTTGTTAAGATAAAATAAAGTTTGGCTAAAGAAATGACCCCGGGCCGTCGTCAACGCCTACCCCGTATAGCCACGGGCGACCGCGGGCCGAGGCTTAATAAGTTTAGTAACATTCATATTCAGCCGTGTGTTTCTGTAGTGAACTACTTCATATTATGCTCATGTCATGATGTTCTGAAAGTTGTCGGATAATAAGTTAGTTCGGCCGAGAGGCGGCACATAGCCGTCGGCTACGCACGGGCGTTCGTCGCGGCCTTTCATGTTCATTATGTGCTAGTTGTATCTTCAGGCCATGCTTGATAAGTAATTCATGTTAAGTCAGTTAGGTTCAGAATTGGTCGCGTTACTTGCTATGTGGCCGAGGGATGGCCGAAGGTCGCGGGCCTCGCACGTAGCGAGCGCCACGGCCGAGTGTTAGGTCCGAATAGCAAGTTCAGTAATTTCTGCAGTTTAATGATCATATTAAGTCATAACGTGTTCAGTTAAG
>CACSLK010021548.1:1922-23409 GCA_902706635.1 Striga hermonthica | reverse complement strand
CAGCCAGCAGCGCCCGTGCACACTGCGCGCTGCACGCGGCAGGCTGCTGGCCGAGCCAGCCAGTGACCGGTTCGGTCGGACCGCAGCCCGGTTCAGACCGGCTGGACCGGTTCAGCACCATTTTAATCAGGTTCAGCCTATTTAGCCCGTTTTATCAGTTAAGGTCATTTTTCAGTAAATTTCCGGGATTATTTCAGTTCAGTAAAATCATGTCCAAATCAGTTCAGATTAAGTCAGTTCCGGTTATTCCGGATAAGTCTAAAAATCAGATTAAGTAAAATAGAGCATCTTAACGAAATTAATCAGTTAAGTTAACAGTCTGAGCATAGTCAATAGTAATTGTTTATATTATTTTCAGTTTAGCAGGCATCAGGACTCCCTTTCAGTTCAGCAGTTCAGGTGGGGACTCAGACTAAGTACTACATTGTTTATAATTGCTCTACCATGTTAGAGGTATGTATTTTCAGTAACCGCTCGGAATGGTCGCCGGTCCATTCTGGGTTCTAGTGGCCTTATCTAACCACTAGAGTGTGCACATGGTCCGGTATTAGTTTGTGCCGGGAGATAGCGGCATTAGTTTGTGCCGAGCGGCATTAGTTTGTGCCGACCAGATTCAGTTACGTGACTTATGTCGCGAGTTCAGACCGGTATCAGTTCAGTTCAGATATATATGCTTAGTTCATGATATTGTTATTATTTACGATGTTTTACATTAGTATGAGTTTCCACGGAGCACAGTGCCTTAGTGCTCACTCCCCAGTTTTATCATGTTTTCAGGTCAGGATGTCGGGCAGGGAGCGTGACGTGGCGGGGCATGACGGGACTTTCAGGATATTTATATATGTTTTGGACTGTATAAATATAATTATGACTTACGCTTCCGTTTATCTTTTGATGACTTATGATGATGTTTTTGCTATCTTTTGACGAACTCATCATTTTGACGAACTTTTGAGAAATTAAGTTTTTTAGTAACCGGACGTTTTTAGTAAATTAAAACAACTGTTTTTCTAAGTTAAGTAAGGATTTTTCACGGTAGCACCCTGAATCAGTTTTCGCAAAGTAAAAATGTTTTATTTTTCAATGACTTTGCGAATTATTGCGCAACTCTGATTTTACAGTAAGGTGGGGTGTTACAACCTGGCCCCGACTCTCGTCGGTGTGAATAAATGAACTCGTCTCCGACTGATGTCGGTATAAATAAACTCGGCTTCGGATGTTGCCAGTATAATGAAATAAGCTCGGACTCCAAGAATTAATTTTCTAACTAGTCTTCGAACTTATATGTAAACAACCCAATCATCGTCCAAGACTTAATGCTCCCTACCAGCTCACACCTTTTTTTTGTTTTTGTTTTTTTTACTAGGCCCAAGTCCCAACACGCAAAAGAAGAAGAGCTTCTCAAGTAGGGATTTGAGTTGTAGCAATCAGATCTGAGAAATCGAGAACTTGAGATATCTATCAACTACAAAGTGAGCTGGTTCAATTTTCATCTGGAGTTCACGCGTGTTCAACGGATAGATTGAAGAAACCTCTTGGTCGAGGTCGGCCGTCGCAAATTTGGACGGGTGACACAAGCTGATTTTGGTTGAAATCTATTTATCGATTCGAGGGATGTCTGTTAATTTCAGGAAATCGGGTTGGAATCGGCTGAGAGGGAAACTACCGCGACTGAAATCGGAGGTGTGTACCTCAGTTTGGAGGTCGACGGAAGTAAGGCTGGGCAGCGACGTTGGAGGTCGAAATGTCGGGTTCCGGTGAGGTCGGGCCAGTCTGATGAAGTCGGCCTTCACTTTGAGATTGGAAGTCGGGCACCGTGTTGTTGAAGTTGGAGATGCCGAGGTCAGTTTGGAGAGAGACATCGGTCTGGCTATTTCCTAAAATCGGTCTGGCTTTTTCCCAGAGGACGAGCCCGGAGCTGTCGGTCTGACTGCAATTTCTGATACTTGAGCTTGCTTTAGCCGGTAACCGAGGTCATGTTTCGAGGTGCTTCGAGGCGTTCCGAGGTCGGTCGCGTTCTGATATGAGGTCGGTCGTGGTCTGCTGTGATCAACTCGGTCGGCTGAATCTTGAGAGGTCCGCTGGTTGAAGTCGGCCTTGGGCGATGATGAAGTTGGCCGTGAGCGTGGAAGACTTGATTGTTGCGATGTTGGACCGTCTGTGAGGTCAGCAATGCTAACGAGGTCGGTCCCCGACAATCCCGAGATGTTGAGGTTGGTATTGATAATTGATAGGTCGGGAAGCAGGTTGTCGGAAATTGCTTGAAATCTCGTCGGCGGACACTGAGGTTGGATGACACTGAGTCGAAAATTGCTTAACTCGACTATGCAAGACGTCGGAGTTTGAGATGTCGGATTCCTGTCCGGCCAAGATGTTTAGGTTGTATTTGGTGGATTTATGCAGTCGGGACCCAATTTCGAGGTCGGAATCAAAGGTAACGAGGTCACCCGGCTTTGTTTGGGCCCATAGTGGAGGTCGACTATTGTGGAGTCGGTATGCGGTCGGGGAAAAGTTGTATGGCGTCGGGTAAACCGAAGTCGGCCCGAAGAAATGGAGGTCGGGCGCGGATATGTTGAGCGGGAGTCGTCTCGCGAGGTCGGCCCGACGGTGAGTTCGGGCCCCGGTGACTAAAGACGGTGATACTGAGACTGACGTCGGAGATGATGTCATGTTCCGGTGAGGTCGGATAAAGACGTCGGTTTGCACTGAGGTCGGATAGAGACATCGGTTATTCTTTGGAACACGGCCGACTGTTGTGTGTTGATCCGAACTCAGGCTCGGGTAGCACTGTGAAACTTGAGCTATGATGTCGGCCGACTTTGAAGTCAGAAAAAAGAGGTCAAGCCCAGTTATTGTTGAAGTCAGTTCAGCTTTGTGGTCAATCACGGTCAGTATTCGGGCCCCGCTCTAGCCGGAGGTGCCGAAGTCAGTTTAGAGGGGCGACGGTCCGACTATGATTACTAATTTCTGAGTCGTGCTGTAATAACTGGGGTCAAGCTTGTCGGTTATGTCGGAACGTCGGTAAAATGGATCTCGGGTCGGTGTGAATGACTCAGAGGATGTTGACCCATAATGAGGGGTGCAGGTGCGTGAGAGCATCTGGAAGTAAAAGAAAAACATCCCTCCAAAAACTGGTTGATATGTGGGCACTCCTCTTTTTTTTTATCAACTGATATCACGTGACCCGATAGGGACGTGGTTTTATGATAGTCAAAAAGAAGTGAAATGTTTTGTGTTTTTTCTTTTGTCAGCCAGTGTGGGAAGATAAGAACAAAATGATTTGGAAGGATAAAAATAAATTCAAAGACGGTGGAAATAATGGGTACAGAAAAGTTGTTGCACAAAACTTTTGTTTGCATGTATTGTATTTTTTTTTAAAGGCTTGCACTGGGGAAAAGGAAAGGAATTGATGCAAGATCATAACATGATGGGAATATTTATGAATCTATGAAAAACAGAGCACTGAATATAAAGCCAGTAAAGTGAGATTACTTAGCTTGGAGAGTCGTATGTTTTGGGTAGAGATTGGTCATTTCTGCGGCGAAGATTAACCCGAACAACTCGATCGCCCTTCCTCTAGAGCCAAACACTACTGTTGATACCCAATTTTGGCCTCGCCTACTAAGATATTACACATGGATATATATATTAAATAAATATAAAATAGCAGGTTCTTTTATATAATTTATGTTGACCGAGTTCCCAGAAGTCAAGACGGTCCACATCCAAAACCAATAAGAATTCAATGATGCCAGCTCGACTCAGATATCTCCAAGAAGCTACTTTGACAGACACGTCAAATTGTCCACAAGACACATGGAAGTCGAAGTGCCAGTCAATCCAATTATTAGGCCCTGCGCGGTCATATTTATTATTGGGCCCTGCGCGGTCATGTTTTATTAATTATATGTGTATTGTAAAAGCCCATTAGGTATACGGGCCCATATTAGCCCAAATATAATGATATATATATGGGCTAAAGAGATAAGTCAGGGGGAACTTTCTTTCACTTTCTCTTCCCTTATCAGAAACAGAGGCACCGCCTCAAGGTTTTTCTTTCCATCCAAAACATCTATAGAGCCTTTCATTGATCTTTCTTGATTTCATTCTATACAAAAATCACACCAAAAAATCACTAAAAATCCATATGAATCCTACACTGATTATTCATAGAATAGGGGTGTACATTTTCGTTGTTACAGTTCCGCATAACAATAATTGAACAACTAATCTAGCACTTAGACACAACTAACTTAGCAACTAAATACAACTATCCTAGCAAGACCTAATAATTAACCTTGCAATAGACAGAAAACTAACCTAGCAATAGACAGACAACTAACCTTGCATCAAGGGAATAGTAACCTTACAACTTCAGACAACTAACCTTGCGATAACATAAAACTAACATTGCATGAAAAATCATATTCATCCATAAACAAAAGATAAATCTTAATTAAAAAAATCATATTTACATCAAAAGTATTACATCAAAAGTGTACCATAAATCCAACTACATGCATACAAAATCAATTTTCTTGGAAATGGACAATCTTTATTCTCCTATTTGTAGGATTCTTCTCGGCTTGAAATGCATCTAAATTCTTCTGATTCTCTGTTTTCACCTCGTTTAAGTCATTTAGGATAATTTCCGAGTAGTACTTAATGCATATTTCTTTCAATTGCTCCGGTTTGTCCTTTATAAGACCACTCTTCCAGCTTTTAGAACCACCTCCATAATATGTTTCCATATGCTGCATAACAAATACCCCACAGTCAACTTTGTTTTTGGCATCTCTCCAAGGAAAAGTAATTCTGGCTATCATCATGCTTGAGACCTTGTCTGACAAACGTGGGAGGTTTCTGGATCTCAAATATCCACCAAGAAAATCTCTCTGAAAAAAAGAAAAAAAAAGAAAATAGTTATTAAAAATGTGTTAACAGTGCATGATATAATATGTTGTACTATATATGCAATGTTCTAAAATTAATTTAAAAACATTAGAGATTATTACCAGATGCACATGTTGAGACTCGTATTTTCCAAGGGAGGTTCCACAGGCAGAAGAATTGTCCAAAATATGGATAGCATCTTCCTTAAAATCAAAACAGACCACATACAAGTGCTCGCTCTTGCACACAGGGAAGAAAATCTGATAAAAAAACAAAAATTATATAATATTAGCATGTTACTAAATAATTAAACTGGTCAATACCAATTTAAAAAGAAAATTACCATATCAATATCTTCAAGTTTATCATCAAATCCCGATGTTCTTTAATCATTAGCCATACTTCACCAGAATAAACGAGCTTTATATTCAACATCCCATTTCTCATTGGGAATTGGAACGCTGTACATCTGGAAACAAATGAAAAGAATAGGTTATGAAATAATTAAGAAAATATAACTAAACCAGCAACTATAAACAACTAACATAGCAACTAGATATTACTAACACAACAACTAAATAGAACTAACCTAGCAGTATTATACAACTAATCTAGCAGCAGCAGACAACTAATCTAGCAGCTTCAGATAATTAACCTAGCAACAAGAAACAAGTAACCTAGCATTATGAGACAACTAACCTAGCAACAAAAGACAACTAACCTAGCAACATCACACAACTAACCTAGCAACATCACACAACTAACCTAGCTACAAGATATAACTAACCTAGCAGCTAGACACAACTTCAGACATCTAAACCTAGAAAAACATCAGAAAACTAACCAAGCAATATTAGACAACTAACCTAGCAACTACAAAACAACTAACTAAAAAACTATCAAGAGATATTCAAGCACATAAAATAACAAAATAAAAAAATATTCAACTGAATAAGAAAACTTACACTAGAATACGAGGATCCAAAATATCTCAATGGCATATCTGGTTTTCTATTCAGTTCTCTCAAATTCAATATCCTGCACGAGGTATCCAGAACAGCCACATTGACATAGAAATCTGGTCATAACGGCTGAATACTATCTTTCATTAAAATCAGATCACCATTCTAGAAAATTGTCTCAAACCTGAAAAAACATAAATAAAAAAGAACAATAAATTATAAATTGCAAATAATAACTGAAACTAAATGACAAAAAAAAAATTCTTAAATATGAAAATTTACGCTGTGTCTTCTTGCTTTTGAAATGTTCAATTGTAACACCCCACTTTTTATTTGACGAAAGTCAAGGATTTTTCAAAAAGTCAACTTAAAATTTTCAAAATTCATTTCATAAATCGGTGGCCCTACTCAACTAAATCACATAATAACATTAATCATACTTTCATAATTCATAAATCATAAATCCGAATAATTCATAAATCATAAATCCGAAGTTTCCATAAATCTCAAGTTCGTCCAAAGTATTCATTAGGGAACTCCCAATCCAAAGTTCTCCAAATCCCAAAGTCATAAATGCATAAATATAACCAATGTTCGTAAATAACGACAATATTCCAAGTTTCATAAATGTAAGCGGAAGCTACTATATTAGGTCAGGTCAACAACCGACCACCACTCGTCTTTGCCTCGTCATCCGACACCCGCTTAACCTGCATCCATAAAGAGCAGATGGGAGTGAGCACGGTGAACTGTAGTGCTCACTACTATGCACATGAACAATAAATAAGTACGAGAAATTAAATGGCATGGTCGCAGTATGAACATAGTCAATAAATATCCCATCTCCTAACCAAAGTAATTCTCATGTGCACACCTATACCAATAGACTGCTGCTCGTATGCCTTTCGGCGAACATAAATGGGGTGCCCAAACAGCAGGAGACTCAACCGTCACAGCACGCACCTAGTGTTTGGACAGGATATCCATCACCGGCCAGGGCACATTGCCAAGGTCTTACAGATGACATGGTCCTTACCAAAGGACAAACGTGGAGATTACCTTTGCAGGGTACGTTCTATAGCTACGGGGATAACCGTTCGACGGCCGGTACAACTCACTTCGAAGATTACATGCTCACATGCATACATTGATCATACCCACATAAACAAAGCAATTATCATTCAAGGCATAGACAAATTTTGAATAACCCACCTGGAAAACGCGGTAGAAAAGCACACAAATAAATCGGTAGATCGGTGAGGCTCAATTCCTCAAACACCTACATTTATGCGAGATAATAATCAACAATTTATCTCACTACTTGGAATAACGTAGAAAATCATACTTAATCGAAAATCGACGATTAAGGGATTTTACAGGATTTATCGTAGACTTGGAACTCTCTCATTTTAGAAAAATAGGACTCGGCGAACTAAATTTGAGTCTCGAGACTTAAAATATTTTTTCCAAATTTACCTCATTTTAAAAAAAATATTTTTAAAATTGAAATCGGAATTTAAAACAGGCTCCAGAACACAATAATTGGCTTAAAAGGCCGCACTTGGGCCACTGCGCACAAGCAGCCGCGAATTGGGCCGAAATGGCTAAGGAATTTGGGCCTACACGCCCAATTGGGCCGCTCAAAGTAGGTTAGCAGGCCGCGGGCCGACCGCGGGCCAGGACTGGGCTTGCGGGCTGAGGAGGCTGAGGGAGAGATCGGGCTGGGACGCGGGCCGATTGCGGGTTGTAAAGCCCGCGCACTGGGCTGTTCATCTAATAATAAAAAAAATAAAAATAAAATAAAATGGCAAGCTGCTGTGCTAAAGCAGGGATTCGAACTCATGACAACCGACACAAACAAGCACACCATTAACCACTGCGCCACGCACTCATTTGTTTATTTAAATGAACTGAAATGGCTACGAACGTAAAAATGAGGCATGCGACTATAAACAAAAGTACAGAGCCTGGGACTAAAAAATAACAGAAACTGTTAAAAGCGACCGGGGCTGAAATTCTACAACCAAATTTGATGACAACATCTAACGGTAACGGGATTCGAGATATTATCAACAATAACATATTTTCAAAGTTCCGAAATATATTTTTAACAACAATTTTGGCTCGAAAAGCGGAACAACCAAATATAAAAACAAAAAGAACGACTGGGAGTTTGAAAGACCTGAACAACCTAACGACGGCTCGAAACAACAAAACAAGACTCCGAACTTATATAAATTTTTCACAGCAACGAAACGGTATTCACGTATATGAAATCGAGAGTTCCAATCACCTCTGAAAATCCACGAATAAACGAAATATACATATAAACAATTAAATGAACCAAAAACAATCCGACTTCAAATCAACTTTCGGTAGATCGAACACAACATATATATAACATGCAATATATGAAAACGACCGTAATAACGAGAGGATTCGAATAAGTTACTCGACTTCGGGAAACTACGAGTTATTGGATGGAAAACGGGCCCGACAGCGGGTTGAACAACTGACTTTGGGGCTCTGAACTCGAAAGCTTCGAACACAGGAACTGAGGGAATTGCTTGTGATTAGCAACTCGCTGGCTTGCACGCCGGTGAACGGAATTCTGGTCAGAGCTGGTCGCTGGGAAAGTGGCGGCGATGACTTTGCGGGAATGACACCGGCGAACGTCGACTGCTCACGATTGAGGTTCTGGTAACCGTGGTTCGGTGATGACAGAAGGGATATTACGACGAAAGGACGCCGGCGTGGATGGGAGGAGCTCGCCGGAATCAATGGAGGTCCGCCAGAATGTTTATTTATTTTTTTGTTTTTTTTTTCTCTGTGAAGGTAAAAGAACAGAGAGACTGAGAAAATGGACGAGAATTATCTCTTCTCTGGCCGAGTTTTATGATCAGAAAGAGGAACTGATCATGGGCGGATGATCATCCCAGAAAATCGCAACAAAATTCAAACGGGAAGATGACGACCGATTCTCGCGGAGGAAGGTGCGACCAATTCTTTAGCACGTGAGGAAAAATTAAGTTTACAGATATTGTTTTAGTGGCCAAGAAGATTTTGTATCTCCTAATGAGCTGGGCAAATTATGCTAGTGGGCCAAAAAGAATATCAATTTGGGCTAGATGTATTAATCATGGATTTTGGGCCAACATTTACTTCAAATTGGTCTAGAGAACAAATATAAATTAGGCTCGAATATGGGGATCGAATTCTCCCACGGTCGGTTCGACTTACGAATATTTGGGCTCCGTTCGATTCAATGGTTCGATAAAAATAAATTAACGAAAATACAAATATATTTATATTATACACACAATAATATTTTATTAATAATAAACATTTAATCACATAATCATATTTAGGGAATTTTAGACATTTAATAATAATAATAAACAATTTGACAATTAGACAAATAATAATAATAATAGTAGTAGTAGTAGTAGTAGTAGTAGTAGTAGTAGTAGTAGTAGTAGTAGTAGTAGTAGTAGTAGTAGTAGTAGTAGTAGTAGTAGTAGTAGTAGTAGTAGTAGTAGTAGGAGTAGAAGTAGGAGTAGTAGTAGTAGTAGTAGTAGTAGTAGTAGTAGTAGTAGGAGGAGTAGAAGTAGGAGTAGTAGCAGTAGTAGTAGTAGTAGTAGTAGGAGTAGAAGTAGGAGTAGTAGCAGTAGTAGTAGGAGTAGTAGCAGTAGTAGTAGTAGTAGTAGTAGTAGTAGCAGCAGTAGCAGCAGCAGCAGCAGTAGTAGTAGTAGTAGTAATAGTAATAATAATAATAATAATAATAATAATAATAATAATAATAATAATAATAGCAATTAGACATTTAATAATAACATAACAATAATAATAATATTAATGAAATAAATAAATAAACAAATAATCCCAAATAATTCATACGCAAATGGGGCATTACAGTCTACCCACCTTAATAGGAATTCCGTCCTCGGAATTCGAAACTAAAAATAACCAAACTGTAAATACAGCATCAAATACGAAGTTCGGATATTCCCCTAGTCTCGGTTTCAGTCTCCCCAGTCGCCTCAGACTTGCCGTGCCGGTTCCATTGGACCCCGACGAGATCAACTGCCCAGGTCCTCAGCTGATGAACCTTTTGGTCCAGTACGAACACCGGTACCTACTCATTGGTAAGGTCTCACTCGACCTGCAACTCGACGAAGTCTACTACGTGTTCGGGGTCATACACTCTGACAACACATGCGGTAAAGCTAACTGGTAGGCCAAGTCTTCGACTCGTGCGAGATACTGAAAGAGTCCGATATAGCGAGGTCGAAGCTTCTCTTCTTCCCGAAGCGAATCACACTCCTCAGGGTGGGACCTTCAGGAAGACATTTATACCAACATCAATCCCACAGTGATTACATAGTCTCCAATCGAGACTTGAGACTTCGCTCGACAATGCAACACCTCAAATTTCTGCCGTCTCGAGGGACATCCCTCTCATGGCTAAGCAATAATCAACAAAACTCACTTAATCGAGAATTAAGTGATTTACGGAATTCATACATTCGTTCAGTGGAACTTGGATTTCTCGGTTTAAGGTTCAGAAGACCAAGTTCAAGGGGTTTCCTAACACATTCTGGTACTGAAACTGGTTGAACGGTTCGAAACGAATCAACAATATGGTTGATGCATTGTCCCCTGAGAGGTGGCACACTCGCTGGCGCTGCATAAGCGGGCCGCTGGGACGTGGGTGTGTACCTGTTCAGAGACCAACTGCAAGGTCAGGGTTTGGCCGTACGTACTGGCATGGTGAGTTTGGCGTTCAGTGATGGCGGCTGCAGCTCGCGTGCGAGTCAACGGTCGGCTGTGCACTAGCTTCACGTCTCTCAGCACAGACATGCGTGCTCGGCCACCACTTCGTGTGGCTACACCCAGCCAGAGCCGACTTTGGGTTCGAGGTATTGAGAAGAACTTCTCCAAATCAAAGGTAAATATATTTCCAAGGTAATTGGAAGGAACACGGGTTTTCCACAAAATTCCGAACGACAACAATTTAGGGTTTAATAAAAAAAAAATAATTTCCCCTATCATGCAGGTACAGAACAACTTCAATAGTTTCAAGGGTTTCAATTTTTTTTAAGGCATAAATCGAGTTCCAAGTTCACCACATTCTTTGATCAACACATTCTCCATCGAACAAACAACGATAGAGGTTGGGGAAAACTTGCCAAAAGAATTGAGGATCGGCTCATTAACCAGGAATAATCCCAAACATAGCGTTCACTACTGAGTAATGAAATGCTTAGCTCACTCGACTCTTCTGACTAACAGTGTCGGCCATCACGTCAGCTCTTGATAAAGTAGCTAACTGTAACGCCCCTCTTTTATTTGCCAAATTTCAAAATAAATTTTTCGAAATTCTTTTCATAAATTATTTGGCGTTGCTCGACATATAAACAACATTTACGAATTATCAATTACTCGCAAGTAATTTAAACATCATCAATTATCCAGAGTCAAATCGAAACCACCCTCACAGGGTTCCAAACAAAGTTTCGAAATCAATCATTAGCAAACGGGGCATCTCCCCAAACCAGTATTCAAATTTCTCAAATCATAAATAATCCAGAGTTCAACATAATGACAAAAGTAACCATATTATATATAGCAAATCGAAAGCTACATAATAAGTTCTGGTCAGATAACCGACCACTTCTCGTCTCTCGCCGCCATGCAGCCGCCGGCTCAACCTGCATCCATGAAGAGCAGGTGGGGATGAGCACAAATGGAATCCGTTGTGTTCACCACTATGCAATGAACAGTTATATTAAATGGGTACAGAAAGTAAATATGGCATGGTCACAAGTATGAACATAGACAATCAAATCTTTCACATCTCCTATCCAGAGTCCATTACATATCTCATGTGCACACCTATCAGAATAGACTACATTTGGTCCACGTGTCGTCTCCCCGCGGGAACTCTAACGTTGCCAAAGTAGGAGTCATCCGTCAACCCTGAGGGTTTTAGACAGGAAATCCACTGTCAACCCCGAGGGTATTAGACAGGTCTGCCAACCCCAAGGGTTTTAGGCAGGAAATCCATCACAAGAGGAGATTACCCACTCGGGGTACGTTCTATAACAACGGGGATACGTTCGACGGTCGGTGCAGCTCACGCCGAAAGTTACGCATACACATTTCATACTTTGATCATACCCAAGTAAGTAAACATATTCACAGTTCAAGGCATAGACAACTTTATAAATAAACCCACCTGGTATTCGGAGAAAGAAGCCACAGAAAATCGGGAGAAAAAGTAGGCCGAGAACACAACTCGTCAAACACCTACATTACACAAAGTAGTCCTATAAAAGACTATCCGACATACGAACACTTATAACTGTACTTATGCAATATCACTCAACCACATAGTTCAACGACGACACAAAACATAGTTACAACTCATAAATGAAAATGAACAACTCCCATGGTCTCAGTATTTTCAAGATAACATGAGTTATATATATGCTATTCAGGTGATTCAAAAACCAATGAGCAGCTAACACATATATCCACAACTTTCATGTTGATCTCTTAAGCCAACAATAGATTGAAAACCGAGTTTAAATATAAAACACTTTTGTCAAGAAATCTGCCAATGCAACTTTTATCAATTACAGCAGGTCACTAAAACAGAGATATCTCATGCCACAAAATTCTAAATCATGCAAACTCAAAACCTACAGAAACTACACTCAAATTGCTACAAGTTCCAAGAAGAGAATTTATACAAATAACCACGTTAAGGGCCTCATTTCGGAGCATACTTTTCAATCGTAAACACAGCCACTGTTTTAAAAATCTGGGCATAACCCCAACTTTGAAAATTTATATAAAATCAACCAGAACTCCAACTAACATGATTTCAACTCTAAGAGAAAGCTTATAACATATACTACAAGTTTTATGAAGAACACTTTTCAATTTTAGCATCTTAAAACACAGCAACCGGGTTAAAAAACGAACATAATATGCTGCCGGGTTTTCAAAAAAAAAACAAATGTACGCGCGACATTTTTGTAAAAATCATAACTTATTCGTTTCAAGTCGGAATAATATGATTTCAGAGCCCAAAGAAAGCTAACAAAAAGCACTACATTTCACATGAAGAACTCAGCTTCAATTGACAAGTTTCTGAGGGCCAACAGAGCAGCTATAACACGATAATTCATGTAAATTGTCAACTAAACTTTATCTCATTAATCTCCATATCCAATGCAACTCATTTATATCAACAACAAGGTGTTTAAGCATAATATCAGAGGTGCAAATGCTAAAAAGAAACCCAAGGCTACTTAAATTCTCCATTACAGCAAGTTTGAAACTATTTCCAAATAAATTTTTTCAATCAATTTAAAAGGCATCTCAAAGCATTTTGAAACAAAATTACAAGGCATAAAATCACCTCTTTCAAAGTGTTATGGAAGCACGAAGCTTACAACATCAGGGGCTAACATTTTTTTTTTTGTTGTTGTTTTTAAATAAAAGGCATTGAAAAGGTTTGATTTCCAAGTCTAAAATTAAAGTAACAAATCAAAGTTTCCATGAACATTTGGAAGGGCACTCACGGTTTCTCCCAGCCATGAAAACCAAATTTTTTTTTATAATATCCAGGCAGAACCAAAAACCGAATTTAACAATGCTCCAAATATCAAACATTACACAATTACATAGGTAATTAACAACACATTTCCTAAGGCATAATCCAAAATATCTAGAGGCTTTATGTTTCTCAAAATTTTGAACAGCAACAATTCATAAGAGTCCCAACATCAGATTTAACATAAAACTCACATTTCTATTCAATTTTCAAGATCAAGACATAGCGAACCTTAAGCATAATATATCTTCAATTTATTTCTAACAAATTTAAGGAGGAAAAACGAAGCTCACAGAACACCAAACGAATCAACGAGTTTTCTGAAATTCGGATCAAAAGGGCCTCGACAGGGCTCGGCAGCGGAGCTTGACTCGCCAGCAGGAGTGGGCGTGCGTCTGCTGGTTGTCTACGCGTTCTCGATGGCCTGCGTTGTTGTACGCAAGCAGTGAACGCGCGACGATGGTGATGATAATGAGCAGCGAGAGGGAGAGGTTGAGAGAAAAAAAAAAAAGTTGCACGTTCACGTGAATGAGAGGAGGAGGGTTTTCTCTCTTGTACGTATAGGCTTAGGGTTAGAGGAAAAGATTACCATACAAGAAAACCCAACACAAGAGGGAGATTAAGAGCCGGGTAGGGCTAACGTGCGGGACGGATCACGCGAGTTCGATTTCGACTTAATCTTTAATAGCAACTCGGCTCCAATCGAACGACGATAATTTAAACCGGAAAATAATTATATATATTACACACAATACATATATTCATATTAATAAGCAATTAAGAGCAATTAGACATTTTTGGCAATTAATATAAATTTAAGAGTTAATATTAAATAAAAACAATACTGATATATATATATTAATACAAAAAAAAAATCTGTAAATAAACGGGTTAAGGTTCACGCGATTTTTCCGAAATCGTTTAACGACGAACGTTTTCCAATAAAAACGATCGAGTACTCTAACCTTTTATTTAAGTCGACAACCCGACTAATATAATAAATATAACCTAATAAATAATATTCGATAAATAGAATATTCCGAGAAATTCTATAAATCGAACGGGGCGTTACAATCTATCCTCCTGAAAATATTTCCGTCCTCGGAAATACGAAAGAGCACGCATCTAAGGGAAAACGACAGACTCGAACGGGAAATTTTTCAATCATGAGGCCCGGGTACCTCCTCCGGAATCCGATTCCGCTCGCATGAGTCCTATCGCCCTAAACTCGAAAAGCATACATTCACATACAGGACTCAATCTGACTCGCCCTATGCTCATATGTTTACCTTCTTGCCTGGGAGGGTGATCAGTCCTGCCCGAGCTCAGGCGCACACCTTCTTGCAAGGGACCCAGTTCGACTTGGCCTATACTCATGAGTATCAACAATTAACTCCGTACCTAACAACACACAAGACCTCAACAGGTCGTTCGGTGTATTTCCAGAGTACTACGACTATCTCACCAACAAGGTGGACACGTGATGCCAAGTTTCAGACTCGTGTCCGAGTTATACTGATAACTTGCTCACGATTTTATCAAGGACCGAGTGTCTCTATCGGGGACTATGAAACGGTATACAGCACAATCCCAGATGCTCATACTCACACGATTTCGACTCCACAAATCGAACGCAACCCTTATGTGCAACATAAGGATCGACCAATAGCAATACGACATTCCCATTTTGCCCACTCAAAAAACTTTCAAATAAAGCATAGGGACTCATTTACTATGCTCCTTAATCAGGAATCATCGATTAAAGATTTACACACATTTTGTGGGACTCGAAGCTCTCTGCTCAAGGTTCGAACGAAAGGTGTTCAAAAGGATAACCAAGTATTCCAGCAGGAAACGGTTTCAACAGTTCAGGAAGAACATCAATGGTTGGCCGTATACACTAGTCTGGGGAGCTCGTGCATACGGCGATGGCGGTTGCAGTTCGCATGCGAGTCAACGGTCGGCCGCGCGCAAGCCTCCCGTCTCTCAGCATGGTCGTACGCGCTCAGCCACCACTTCGTGTGGCTCCACGCAGCCAGGGCCGGCGTTCGGTTCAAGGTTTCACAAAAAGGTTACAGTCTCGGTTCACCAAAAGAAATGGTTTTACAAATTAACGAGAATTTTGGTTCCAATATATATTTCAATCGTTTCACAATTTTAAAGGTTTCAAAAGTCTCAAACATAGCAAGGGGCATGTTCGAGCTCCAAGTCCACTTCCTTCTCTAATCCACCCAGCAACCTACGATATGGGTCGAGAAAAACTTCCCGAAAGAAACGAGGATCGGTCCTCATCCAGAAATAATCCCAATCCCAGCGGTCACTACCGAATAATGAACGCTTAGCTCATTCGACTTTTCTGACTAACAGTGTCGTCCGTCACGTCAACTCTCGATTGAAACAGCTAACCGTGTCGACAGTCTTAAACGAGCTTCTAAAGATACAATGAACGAACATCAAAAGTGAACACGATGTGTTTGTTCCGAACTCGACTATCCTCCTTAAAAGATTTATGCATAACCTTTTAAGGTGGAAAGAACACACTTCCTGACACGCATCAAATCACTCTATCTGAAGTTCTACGCCAGAAAGAAGAATTTCAAGCGAAATTCTCAAAACACGAAAATTAGATAACGAAAGAAGCTTCAAGCACAATTCAAAATTGCTTGCCATACAAAAAGCAAGGGTTTGCAGAAGTCTACAAGAAGGCCAGAATTCAAAAATATAACAAGACTGCCTCGCATCTACAAGTCCACACTTTACGGCCTCCATCATCGGTTCAAGCTGCTCTCGGATATCCACGACGAATTCAAGAAAAACAATCAACGCATAGAACGAGAATACAAACAATTATATACCCGACCAACCAATGGATTTTCAAATTTAATAAATGAAACACAAAAGATTTAAAATAGGAAAAAAAAAATATTCTACCATTATATCGAAATTCTCAACCAATAACTACTAAAGAAAGAACTTAACTCTATACCACTAGAGTTTCAGTTCATACAACTAAGTTCGCCACTCGTCTAGAGTTAAAAAAAAATGTTTAAAAGCAGGAGGATAAATTCCTAAGCCCCGATTTCACTTCAATAATCAACATTCAAACAATGCACAGTAATCCCAAAATCATTCAGGTACTCATACCTGAGCTGGCGCGGCACGACGAGAGCGAGTGGTCATAACTTAGGGTCAAAGCACATAATCGCACAATTCACATTAACCAGTCTACAGAAACGCAGACTGGCTCTGATACCAAACTGTAACGCCCCACTTTTATTTGCCAAATTTCAAAATAAATTTTTTGAAATTCTTTTCATAAATCATTTGGCGTTGCTCGACATATAAACAACATTTATGAATTATCAATTACTCGCAAGTAATTTAAACATCATCAATTATCCAGAGTCAAATCGAAACCACCCTCACAGGGTTCCAAACAAAGTTTCGAAATCAATCATTAGCAAACGGGGCATCTCCCCAAACCAGTATTCAAATTTCTCAAATCATAAATAATCCAGAGTTCAACATAATGACAAAAGTAACCATATTATATATAGAAAAGCGGAAGCTACATAATAAGTTCTGGTCAGATAACCGACCACCTCTCGTCTCTCGCCGCCATGCAGCCGCCGGCTCAACCTGCATCCATGAAGAGCAGGTGGGGATGAGCACAGATGGAATCCGTTGTGCTCACCACTATGCAATGAACAGTTATATTAAATGGGTACAGAAAGTAAATATGGCATGGTCACAAGTATGAACATAGACAATCAAATCTTTCCCATCTCCTATCCAGAGTCCATTACATATCTCATGTGCACACCTATCAGAATAGACTACATTTGGTCCACGTGTCGTCTCCCCGCGGGAACTCTAACGTTGCCAAAGTAGGAGTCATCCGTCAACCTCGAGGGTTTTAGACAGGAAATCTACTGTCAACCCCGAGGGTATTAGACAGGTCTGCCAACCCCGAGGGTTTTATGCAGGAAATCCATCACAAGAGGAGATTACCACTCGGGGTACGTTCTATAACAACGGGGATACGTTCGACGGCCGGTGCAGCTCAGGCCGAAAGTTACGCATACACATTTCATACTTTGATCATACCCAAGTAAGTAAACATATTCACAGTTCAAGGCATAGACAACTTTATAAATAAACCCACCTGGTATTCGGAGAAAGAAGCCACAGAAAATTGGGAGAAAAAGTAGGCCGAGAACACAGCTCGTCAAACACCTACATTACACAAAGTAGTCCTATAAAAGACTATCCGACATGCGAACACTTATAACTGCACTTATGAAATATCACTCAACCACATAGTTCAACGACGACACAAAACATAACTCCTATGGTCTCAGTATTTTCAAGATAACATGAGTTATATATATGTTATTCAGGTGATTCAAAAACCAATGAGCAGCTAACACATATATCCACAACTTTCATGTTGATCTCTTAAGCAAACAATAGATTGAAAACCGAGTTTAAATATAAAACACTTTTGTCAAGAAATCTGCCAACGCAACTTTTATCAATTACAGCAGGTCACTAAAACAGAGATATCTCATGCCACAAAATTCTAAATCATGCAAACTCAAAACCTACAGAAACTACACTCAAATTGCTACAAGTTCCAAAAAGAGAATTTTTACAAATAACCACGTTAAGGGCCTCATTTCAGAACATACTTTTCAATCATAAACACAACCACTGTTTTAAAAATCCGGGCATAACCCCAACTTTGAAAAATTATATAAAATCAACCAGAACTCCAACTAACATGATTTCAACTCTCAGAGAAAGCTTATAACATATACTACAAGTTTTATGAAGAACACTTTTCAATTTTAGCATCTTAAAACACAGCAACCGGGTTAAAAATCGAACATAATATGCTGCCGGGTTTTCAAAAAAAAAAAAAATGTACGCGCGACATTTTTGTAAAAATCATAACTTATTCGTTTCAAGTCAGAATAATATGATTTCAGAGCCCAAAGAAAGCTAACAAAAAGCACTACATTTCACATGAAGAACTCAGCTTCAATTGACAAGTTTCTGAGGGCCAACACAGAGGCACAACAGAGCAGCTATAACACGATAATTCATATAAATTGTCAACGAAACTTTATCTCATTAATCTCCATATCCAATGCAACTCATTTATATCAACAACAAGGTGTTTAAGCATAATATCAGAGGTGCAAATGCTA
Organism: Striga hermonthica; assembly: GCA_902706635.1. Classification (NCBI taxonomy): domain Eukaryota; kingdom Viridiplantae; phylum Streptophyta; class Magnoliopsida; order Lamiales; family Orobanchaceae; genus Striga; species Striga hermonthica. The sequence goes on along the minus strand of CACSLK010021548.1, from coordinate 4,717 downwards.
AAAAGAAACCCAAGGCTACTTAAATTCTCCATTACAGCAAGTTTGAAACTATTTCCAAATAAATTTTCTCAATCAATTTAAAAGGCATCTCAAAGCATTTTGAAACAAAATTACAAGGCTTAAAATCACCTCTTTCAAAGTGTTATGGAAGCACGAAGCTTACAACATCAGGGGCTAACATTTTTTTTTTTTTTTGTTGTTGTTGTTTTTAAATAAAAGGCATTGAAAAGGTTTGATTTCCAAGTCTAAAATTAAAGTAACAAATAAAAGTTTCCATGAACATTTGGAAGGGCACTCACGGTTTCTCCCAGCCATGAAAACCAATTTTTTTTTTTATAATATCCAGGCAGCACCAAAAACCGAATTTAACAATGCTCCAAATATCAAACATTACACAATTACATAGGTAATTAACAACACATTTCCTAAGGCATAATCCAAAATATCTAGAGGCTTTATGTTTCTCAAAATTTTGAACAGCAACAATTCATAAGAGTCCCAACATCAGATTTAACATAAAACTCACATTTCTATTCAATTTTCAAGATCAAGACATAGCGAACCTTAAGCATAATATATCTTCAATTTATTTCTAACGAATTTAAGGAGGAAAAACGAAGCTCACCGAACACCAAACGAATCAACGAGTTTTCTGAAATTCGGATCAAAAGGGCCTCGACGGGGCTCGGCAGCGGAGCTTGACTCGCCAGCAGGAGTGGGCGTGCGTCTGCTGGTTGTCTACGCGTTCTCGATGGCCTGCGTTGTTGTACGCAAGCAGTGAACGCGCGACGATGGTGATGATAATGAGCAGCGAGAGGGAGAGGTTGAGAGAGAAAAAAAAAAAGTTGCACGTTCACGTGAATGAGAGGAGGAGGGTTTTCTCTCTTGTACGTATAGACTTAGGGTTAGAGGAAAAGATTACCATACAAGAAAACCCAACACAAGAGGGAGATTAAGAGCCGGGTAGGGCTAACGTGCGGGACGGATCACGCGGGTTCGATTTCGACTTAATCTTTAATAGCAACTCGGCTCCAATCGAACGACGATAATTTAAACCGGAAAATAATTATATATATTACACACAATACATATATTCATATTAATAAGCAATTAAGAGCAATTAGACATTTTTGGCAATTAATATAAATTTAACAGTTAATATTAAATAAAAACAATACTGATATATATATAATAATACAAAAAAAATCCATAAATAAACGGGTTAAGGTATTTTTCCGAAATCGTTTAATGACGAACGTTTTCCAATAAAAACAATCGAGTACTCTAACCTTTTATTTAAGTCGACAACCCGACTAATAAAATAAATTTAACCTAATAAATAATATTCGATAAATAGAATATTCCGAGAAATTCTATAAATCGAACGGGGCGTTACACTAACCGTGCCGGAAGTCTTGAATGAGCTTCCAAAGATTACAATGAACGCATATCAAAAGCGAAGACGGCCCTGCACTTCACGATGTGCCTGCTTCAGAAATCTTATCCCATGCAAAGGAAGGAAAGACAAACAAAATTCCAAGTACTGAAATTGAGCAGAATAAAGGAGTTCCAAACACAATTCAAAATAGTCTGCAAAGCGAAAGTAAAATAAACGGTGGGTCGCAAAGTTTCCAAGAAAAACAAAACTAAGAAAATCAAATGAGGTAGCTACGACTTCACGAGTCCACGGTTAGCTCTACTGCTGTTGAGGTGGCGGTGGAAGCTGTTGTTGCTGCTGTTGGGGTGGCTGCAGCTGATATGGTTTCCTTCGGGGCTCGGGGCACATGCTGATGAAATGTCCGGGGCGAAGGCAGTTGAAGCAGACTCGCTGAGTGTATCGGCATTGCCCAGAGTGAGGTCGGCCACAGTTTGCACATTTCGGAAGGTGACCCTGGGTGGCAGGTGGAACGTCGCGGTGGTCTGGGGCTGCACGCTTTCCCTTCCTGTTATCCTGGTGGGAATCAATCTTCATCTTGCCCGAACTAGAGCCGGGCAGCACAGATGAGATGGGCTGAGCGTACTGAGCAACGGTCTGAGAAGGCTGGGAGGCATGATAATATGAAGGGATTGGGGCTATCGGAATGAGACAGCTCTCTACCTCCTAAGCTCGACTCACGGTATCTGCATAAGACATCGGTCCGTGACTTCCCACCAGTTCACGGATCCTCTGGTTGAGCCCCTTAAGAAACTTGCGGGCCTTCTTGGCATCGGTGTTCACTGCGTCGCCCGCAAAAAGGCACATGCGGGTGAAGGTGCGGATATACTCATCCACTGTGGAGTTGCCCTGCTGCAAGTGGTAAAACTCATGCTCCATTCTGTCCTAAAAGCTCTGGGGAAGGAACTTGCTACGCACCATCGTCTTCATTTTCTCCCAAGTGAGTTCATGAAGCTCCGCCTCCGGCCTCTGAGCCCAGTGGTCAATCCACCAGTCGGAAGCATCCTCCTTCATCTGATAAGCTGCTAGGGACACTCGCTGACGGTCAGGGAGGGGAAGCACAGCGAAGATCTTATCCAGTTCTTTGATCCACTCCAGCACCGCTGTGGGGTTCTCAGTCCCTGCGAAAGTTGGTGCATTCGTTCTCTGAAACTGGACGATAAGTTGAGTAAGATCCATGGCCGGAGGGGCCTGGTGCTGACGCGGCGGAGAAGGTTGCAGGGATTCCTGACGGTTACGGTTGTTGCGATCATTCATTCTTCTACATTGAATAAGCCGAACAAGGTTTAGCACAACAACAAACAAAATAACCAATACTTATAGAAGTCTAGAGTTCGCCAATAAACACTAGAGTTCGATT
>CACSLK010021500.1:0-11535 GCA_902706635.1 Striga hermonthica | reverse complement strand
CGGCCAGGGAGCGTGACGTGACGGGGCATGTCGGGACTTGCAGGATATTTATATATATGTTTTGGACTGTATAACTATGACTTACGCTTCTGCTTGACTTTTGATGACTTAGGATGATGTTTTGATATATTTTGACGAACTTATTATATTTTAACGAACTTTTAAGAAAATAAAGTCTTCAGCAACCAGACGTTTTTATTAAATTAAGACAACGGTTTTTCTAAAGTTAAGTAACGATTTTTCAAGGTAGCACCCCAAATCAGTTTCGCAAAGTAAAAATGTTTAATTTTCAAAGACTTTGCGAATAATTGCGCAACTCTGATTTATTTAGTAAGGTGGGGTGTTACATAATTTCGGGTTAGTTCGACTGAAAATAACTAATTCCGAAAATAATAATCGACAACATTATTATATCGGAACTAAAACATGATTTTATATTATTAACGGGATATTCCTGACTGAATAATTAATTCCGGACTCATTAATAATGAATCGGAATTAAATCTGAAAACTCATTCGGTATTACTGAGTTAATTAAACCGAATAACTTATCGACTAATAGTCGGACATAGAATATAACTGACAGATTAATCTGAACTTGAACATGAACATGAATATTTATTAATAAAGGCTAGCTTAAAACTAAAAGCTAGTATTTTCCTTTATTAATAAAATACGGGGCGTTACAAAGACACACCAAACAGGCCAAACATTTAATATGAACTTAATGCCGGGTTTACAGAAATTTGTTCACACAATAAATCATATCTCACAATAAATTCCAAAGCCCAGAGAAAGCTAACAGAAAGAACTATATTTCTCATGAAGAACTCAACATTAGATAACAGGTTCCTGAGTGCCCAAACAGAGGCACAACAGAACAATAATAACACTATAAATCATACAAATTTGTCAATGAAAACTTCAACATTAAATCCCAATATCACTCAACTCGTACGAATCACAAAATCACCACATAAAACCATTAATTTATAAACCCTAATCATGCATACTAGCAAGAAGGCTTAACATATCATATATTAACACATCAAAATTAGAGGGGATCAAGCCTTATACCACCTTCCGGATCTTGAACGAGAACGGATGAAGGAGGGTTCGAAAGAGAAAAGCCTCGGCTGAAGAAACCTAGCCCAACTTCCCTCGCTAGTCACCCACGTACGCTTAGGACCCAGAACCTGGTCTGATCAGACAAAAACGGGGCTGAACGACATGATGGTGAGGAAAAGTGACCTGCTGCTTCTCGAACGTCGCTCGAAGGGGCTGAGTGTTGTGTAGAAATTGTTATTTTTACCGAGTACTGAATCAAAAGATTCGTTCTCCGAGTCAATCTCACGAGGAAGGTTGTTCGAAATTTAGCTTCGGTATTGATCACACACAAAATAAAATAAAATCCTACACATTCTAATCAAGATGAATTGGGAATTATCAACTACGAAATAAAGAACAATGCAAAAATATAAATCTACCTAAAAATATGGACGAGACAAAGATGGAGAAGCTAGGGAATCGAGGATAATGTACTCAAGTTCTAGCAAGCAATCAATTGTTTGGTTCTAGATTGACACTCTCGCTTAAACATCTAGCGGTTTGCTTTTAATAACTCTTCATAACAAGGGATTGAACATAGATGAACAAGTTCGAGCATACAACACATGCCATTTATCCCAATACTAATAACTTTTTGTAACAAGGGACGGGTCATCGACAAGTACGTATTTCAATATAAAACACATAGGTTATTCAGTTATGAAATTATCTACCTCATGCAAGCCTAGGTCTACGACTTCTCCCCTTTGGGTTATAAAACTCGCTAATTCAATTAGAAGATGTTTAATCAACTAATCATTTAGAATCAACAAAAATCCTAACTCGACTAATCAACATTTAACATTTTCAATTGCAAGATCGAAGTGTCACTCTTCGATTATATCAATCAATCAAACAAGGATTCATCAATTCCTAATCAATTCAACTCACATAAGCATGAATAAATCAAGCCCGACAAATACACGTTAAACAAGAACAATCATCCCCTATCCCTAGAAATCAGATTTAGCTACGTAAATCAAACTCATCAAACATAATCATTCTACTCAAGTTAACCATTATTCATGAATTAAACAAGAGAAAGAAATACTTACAATCAATTCAAGTTCAAATGTTGAATTCGAATTACAAGCTTAATCCCTAACTAAGAAGAAGAAGAAGAAGAAAAATAGAAAATAAGGGTGAAGAAAGAAAGAAAAATGATGGAGAAGAAGAGAGGAAAAGAAGTGGAACAGAGGAGTTTGTTCGTGCTTTCTCAGGACCTAGGGTTCGCACCCCCGTCGAGAGTCATCCCATATTCTGATCGTAATCTCATATTTATAGATAGGTGAGTGACACGGCGTGAGCAGGCTTCATGGCACGATAGATACATGCGCCGCGGCGCGGCGCACCCACACGGCGCGGCAGGGGACAATTTCACGGCACGGCACAACAGTGCGGGCGCGGCAGGGAGCAGGTCTCGCGGCGCGGGGGCTGGCACGGCGCGGCGCTGGAATGCCTGAGAGCCTCTGTCAGTTTCGTGGCGTGCGTCGCAGCGCGGCACGCACGCGAAGCCTGGACGAACTACTGGCTTGTGTGCACGACTTCACTTCTCGGGCTCATTTGGGTTCGTTTGGACTCCAAATTCGATTATGCTTTTTTCTTGTGTTGCCAACGAACTCCTCTATTTAATTACTCTTGCCCGACTTATTTTTTCCTAAAATCCGGTCTTCCCGAGGCTTTCGACTTGCACACCAAAAAAGAAAAACCAAAAAAATATACGAAAAACACAGAAAAGGACTAGCTGAAGGAAATCATGCAACAAAACACACTAAAAGCGAAAGAAAAGAATTAAAATGTGGGTAAAAAAGGGTAAAACAAATACGAAAAATGCAACGAAAATGGGAAAACAACTCCCCCACACTTAAATCTTTGTTCGCCCTGAACAAAAAGAAAAGAAGACATGGGCACGGATAACGGTTTCAAATAAGAATAGCCTCAAAATGCTCAACTCAATCAGGTCGAATTCCAACGATCATACGACCATATGCCTCAAATATCAACTTGGCTATGAAATGACAAACTCTCAAAACATGGATTAACATACATGTACCTCACTCATTTTTTTTCAATGCATATATATGACAGGTTTGCTCGAATTGGTCAATATCCAAGTTACAACATATGCTTGTCAATCGTTTATGTAACGACCCACTTTTATTTGTCGAAAGTCAAAGACTTTTCAAAAAGTGAAGTTAAAATTTTTGAAATCTTTTTCATAAATCAGTGGCGCTACTCCACATAAATGGACATCACGTAAATCATACTTGCAATTATCATAAGTCATAAATTCACGTTCATCCAACATTTTCATAAATCTCAAGTTCATCAAACTATTCATACAGGAACATCTCCCAATCCAGAGTTTCAAAATCCCAAAGTTCATAAATCGTAAAAGCCTAAAGTCGTAAATGCATATCAGAAAACTACTAAATGAGATTAGTCAAAGACCAACCACCACTCGTCTTTGCCTCGTCATCCGACACCTGCTTAACCTACATCCATGAAGAACAGGTGGGAGTGAGCACAAATGAAACTGTAGTGCTCACCACTATGCACATGAACAATAATAAGGTACGAAAAGTAAATGGCATGATCGTAATATGAACACAAATCATTAAATATCCCATCTCCTATCCCAAGTACATAAATAATCTCATCTGCACACCTATAGTAATAGACTACTGTTGGTACCGTATCGAATGCCCTCACTCGAGCCTTACTTCGATGCCCAAACAGTAGGAGGCTCAACTGTCAGCACCTAGTGCTTTAGACAGGTAATACATCACTGGCCGAGCATCGAACTGGACTTACAAGCGACACGTCCTTCGCAAAGGACTAAAGAGGAGATTACCCTCGCGGGGTACGTTCTATAGCTACGGGGATAACCGTTCGACGGTCGATATAACTCACATCGAAGGTTACATGTTCACATGCATACATTGACCATACCCACGTAAATAAACATTTATCACTCATGGCATAGACATTTTAAATAAAACCCACCTGAAAATTGCGGTAGAATATTGCACACAAAAGCAAGTACGTAGGTCGAAGGCTCGACTCATCAAACACCAACATTTAAGCGAGATAATACATCAATAATCTATCTCACTACTTGAATTTAACATAAAACCCACTCTTAATCAAAATTAAGGCTTAAGGGTTTTAATCAGACTTTCCGTGGACTTGGAACTCTCATATTTTTGAAAAATAAGACTCGAAAAACTAAATTCGAGTGTCAGGACTTAAAATAACTTTTCCAATTTTTTCTCATTTGAAAATAAATTTATTTTAAATGAAATCAGTATGAAAAAGGGCTTCCGAAACACAAAAGGGATCAAAAAGTCAAGCTGGGCCGTATATCCAAACACTGGCCACAAACTGTCAGAATTTGGGCCTCGCGCACGCCAATGGGCCGTGGCAGAGGTAAAGGCAACCCAGAAACACGGCATGCTAAGGGAAAAGGGTCGCAGGCCTTCGGGCTGCTCACAGGCTGCAATGCCGAGAGATCTTTGGGCCCGCGTGGGCTGACATCAGGTCGAGTGCGGCCCCCGCAAATTCTGCTGGGTTATAGAAACTAAAGTTTTGGGCTGCTGGGTTTTAAAAAAAATTAGAAAAATGGAATACGGCCTCAAGGTTCGAACACAGGACCTCCCTCACAGAAATTGAGTTTCGCCACCACCATACCACACGCCTGGTTGCTAGTTTAAATGCAATCATCAACTATCGAATTAAAAATAATGTCTGCTACTAAAGACAGATTGAACAGAGGTGCGAACAACTGAACAAAGCTGTGAAAATTCTACAGAAGTCGCAAAAATGTGAACAGATTGAACGAAATTTCACTGAACTCGACTACGAAATTTCCAACATCCCGGTTTTGGGAAATTACAAACTTTACAATTTAATACCAATCTCACAATTTGAAATGTTTATAAAAATTGAGTTTTCGGACAAATAAACAAAATGACATTCAAGGCTCAAACAACACGAATACGAATGACACGACCCGGAAAAATACAACGAGTCTCCAAATCAACATGTTTCAATCACAGTAACAACAAAGAGACTCAAATGTACTAACGAGAGTTCCAATGATTCCACGAATAATTTACGAACATAACGAAATAATAATCGAACCGATAAATTAAACGAACTCCAAAAACCAAGGAGACGATTCAATGATCACAAAAATATTCGGACACGAGTATGATCGAAATAATAAGAAGGTTCGAGAAAGATTACCCGTCTTCGGAAATCCACGAGTTTTCAAAATGAATCGAACGAACAGACCGAACGGCCTCAAAACTTCGAACAAATGGGATGGACACGGATGACTCATGGTTCCTGTTTCCTGACGGCACGGATGCTTTGCTGTGCGGATTTCGATGACAAACAGGGGATCTCGTCGGAAAGAACGGTGAACGTCGGTGACACGCTTTCGCCGCAATTAATGGCAGACGGGCTGCTGGACGTGTTCCTGTCGAAAGGGCTGGAGTCTGATAGGTTTGCTGCTCGAGGGTGACGGTGGCTGCTCGGAGGTTGACAAGAACGCTGGCGATGGTTCGGCCTGAGTTCGCCGAAGAAGATGGTGGATTGATTTCTCTTTTCTCACGTAGGCTTAAACCTCTCTCTTTTTTCTTTTTTGAATGCTGCTGCGATGGAGAGATGAATGGAACCGAATGAAGGAAAATCTTCTGCTTGGCCGAGATATAAGAACAACTGAAATTGAACATGCAACGTGCGCTAAGATTTCCCAAGAAAATCGCGATAGATTTGAACGGAGAAGAACCAGTCGCTGGAAGAAAATATCTCTTTCTTTTGGTCAATAAATGAAGTGGGCCAAGAATAATTTATAGCCAAATGGGCCAATTACAAATTTGGGCTGGAATTTATAATGCTATTGGCTAGGAATACTCTTATTGGGCCGAAAGAATACAACGCGATAACAAGAATTTATAATGCTATTGGCTGGAATTTATAATGCTATTGGCTAGGAATACTCTTATTGGGCCGAAAGAATACAACGCGAAAGAATACAATGTTTCCGAGGAAGCAAAAACATAGAAAAAAAACAAGGCTGCTGTAATACCTCGTCTGACTATGGAATAATTGGATTTATTATTTGTTATTTTTATTTTATTATATGTTATTATTTAATTCCTAAATGTAAATTACTTGTCTTATTGCTTGATTTTTATAAATAAATGTGTATTATATATATATTGATATCGCGTTTTATTATCGAGTGACCGTGTCGAGCTTTGAATTTGATATTCAGACGAGTTTAAGGGAATTGATTCCAGCCCCATTTATTTTAAATGGCCCAAATTATTCTTTAATATTGGCCCAAAATGGAGGTGTTATTTGGCACATTTATTTATCCAATTCTTGGCCAAAATTTGATGTGCCCAAATCAGATATCTTGCTCTTTCTCTTCCCTTCCGCGCACGACCAGGTACCAGATCCAAACAACTTGAAATTTGTTGCGATTTTTCGTGAACTGACCGTGCACGTTCTCACCCTTATCCATCTCGTCTACTTAAACTGGTGAGGAACCTGATATTTCAAAAACCCTTCGATCAGTACTCCCAAATCTCTCAACTCTCTCTCAATTAAGATTTGATTTCATACCTGCAAATTCCGCCAGCAAAGCTTTCTTGCCATTGTTAGCGGCGATCACCACCGTGCGCCATTGCAGCATCTGCTCCCGGCGACCTCATTTTCACCCACGTACTATTCGTGAAGCCACAGCCACCGTCCCGTTGTGACCTTTTTCCGGCGAGCACCCGAGCAGCGTCCTGCCATCGTCGACGCCCTTCGCAGCGGTTGACCGTCGTCGTCGATTCCAGAGCAACAGCCGTTCGTGAGCTACGTCGCTTCCAAAGGTCTCGGGCTTCGAGGCTCCCGATCGTCTGGTTTGTTTACTTGAATTCTTGCAAATTCCGAAGACGGGTAATTTATTTCGAACCTTCTTCGGCTATTCCTGCGTGTAATTGATAACCTATTGATTATTGCGGGGAAGTGTGGAGACCTGGGCTCGTCTATTCATTATGACTTGGTCGTTCGGAGGAGCTTCTCGAAAGAGAAAATGTTTAATTGTTGGTTACGACTCGCATAATCGTTGTGTTCGTCGGATAATGATTTTGAATTTGTCGTGGATTTTCAGAACTCTCTTGTTGTGAAGCACCTAACCGTATTACTGTGATTAAATTGTTCGTATTTGGAGTCTCTTTATTATTACTGTGTTGAATTCGTGTGATTTTGGTGTCTCGTTTTTATTGTTTTGAGCCTTGTCGCCGTTGTTATGTTATTCGTTTGATTCGAACTACGTATTGTCGTTTCGACTTTCGACCCGGCTTTACACGGTTTTCAAAAATTTGTAAAAGTGTTATTTTCGTAGATGTTTTATATTCTAGACCCGATTGCCGTTGGTGATGTCATAGTCGGGTTCGAAATTGATCAATGTGGCAGAATTCTGTTTTGCGTATGCTGTTTTAGTCCCTGTTCTGTTCGGAGCCTCTGTATTCTACCCAAATTCTGTTCAGGTCCCAGGTTTTACCTTTTGAACTTTTCGTTTTCAATTATAATTGCAAACATGCGTGTGGTGCAGTGGTGATACTGCCCAATGTTGTGAAAGAGGTTCAGTGTTCGAACCTTTAGGCCAACGTTCTTTTATTTTTTCCCAGCCTAAGTTACTATTAAGGCGCGCGGGCTTCAGGCCCGCATTTTGGCCCGCGCTCGGTCCAAAACCTCTCTCCATCTTCAGCCCGTTTCAACTTACATGTAGGCCCGCGTGGCTCATGTTTTGAACCAGGCCCAAATACGTGGCCATGTTACTCCCTGCGGCCCAATTTCGTGCTTCTAGTACGGCCCAGTGCACACAACGCTGCCCATCAGTGCCCATGGCAATTCAATGCGTTTTTTTTTTTTTTGCCCTTTTATGTTCCAGAAGTCCGTTTTTCGTCTCAACTTATTTTAAAAATATTTTCAAAATGCAAAAACTTTGGAAAAAATTATTTTAAGTCCCGAAACTCCAATTTTGGGTTATCCGAGTCTTATTTTTAAAAAATGAGAGAGTTCCAAGTCCACAAAAAAAATCCGATTAAAACCCTTAAGTCTTAATTTTTATTAAGTGTGGGTTTTATAATAAATTTGAGAAGTAAGATAGATTATTGAAAAATTATTTCCCTTAATTGTAGGTGTTTGAGGAGTCGAGCCCTCGACCTACTCACTTGCTTTTGTGTGATATTCTACCGAAATTTCCAGGTGGGTTGTAATTGTAAAACTTGCTATGTGTTAATTAATTGTTTTTGCTGTTGTATGACCAAAGTATGCATGTGAACCATGTGGCCTTCGATGTGAGCTATATTGGCCATCGAACGGTTATCCCCGTAGCTATAGAACGTACCTTCGGGTAGTGTCCTTTATTATTGTTGGCAGACAGGGCGTGAGCCGTGGCTGGTGATCCTCGTATGTAAGGCCAAGGCGTGAGTTTTGGCATTCGGGGCAGATTATTTCTCCTGCTGGCCGGGCACTCGTTGTAAGGCCTTCGAGGAAAGCGTTCTGTATATAGCTCGGCAGTAGTCTATTGTTATAGGTGTGCACATGAGACCATTATTGATTATTGATAGGAGATGGGACGGTTATTGATTCGTATACATGCTGCGACCATACTTAAATTGTTTTCATGATTATTGAGATTAATTATTGCATAGTGGTGAGCACCTCGACTTTCCTATTGTGCTCATCCCCACCTGTTCTTCATGGATGCAGGTTAGTTTATGCGGCACGACAAAAGGGATGCGAGTGGTGGTCTTTAAAATTTAATAAATGCTTTCACCTTGAAAAACTGAACTTGGATATTATTGCATTATTGATTATTGTTTTTCACTAGTACCGGATTATTGAATTATTGATGGGGATTATTTAGCTAGGATTATTATTAGATTTGAATTATTGGAATTTTAAATGGATTATGAGTATTGATTATTGTTGAATATTGAGAATGTGTTTAGTATTGATTAATGTTTTAAAAATGAGTAGCACCTCAAATATTGTATTCGAAATAAATTTGAAAAATTTTATTCTGAATTTCGGGAAATAAAAGTGGGGCGTTACAGCTGCTATGACTTCACGTGTCCTCGCTTAGCCCTACTGCTGCTAAAGCGACGGTGGAAGCTGTTGTTGTTGCTGCTGATACGGCTGCCTCTGGCTCGTGGCACGCACTGAGAAAATGTCCTGGACACTGGCAATTGAAATAGACCTTATGAGGAAACCAGCACTATCCAACATGCGTTCGGCCGCAAGTAGTACACCTCGGATGGACGGTAGGTGGGGTATCACGACAGTCGGGGGTTCCGTGCTTTTTCTTCTTCTGATCTTGGCGGAAATTCACTTTTCTCTTGCCCGAACTAGAGCCGGGCTTGGCAACATTGGTTGGCTGGATCGCAGGGGTTGGCTGAAGGGACGGAACGATTGCCCTCTGAGCATTCTGGCAGACCTCTAGCTCAGTGGCTCGGCGAACAATCTCAGAGTAGTGAAGAACTTCGTAGCCAGTCAGGGTATAGCAGAGGTCGTGGCGAAGACCATCTCAGAAGCGAATGGCCTTCTTCTCATCAGTATCTATGAGCATCACGGCGAACGCGCTCATACGGGTGTGAAATTTGATACTTGAACACCAAGTACCCAGAGTTGCACGTAAATCAAATAGACAGATAGTAATGAAGATTCAAACAATTGCGGAAGCAGTTTTTCACTAAAAATTGAACCTTCAGGAGAGCGTCCCTCTCTCCCTTCAGATGTCTTTCATTAATGTGAACAACTCATACATCATCCAAGAGTTTACAGTATAGACTCCCTCTACACTTTACTTGAATAATGATTCACACAACTACTTATCCGACCACAACTCCCTTGTGGATTTTCTAGTTTGAATCGCTCAAAACTATAAGAACGAACCTCCGAACGTTTTTTTACAAAGTGTTATGAATATCACTCTTTTTCACTCAAGGAAAGAAAAATATCTAACTCAAAAAATTCAGATTTCGAAGTCGTCCTCAACTCTGGTCTCGTCCTCCTTTTATCTTCAGCACCCATTGGAAAGTCTTCTCATCCAAGACAAACGCAGATAAGGAATGAAAATCTCTTTAACTTTTTCTTCTTCGATTATGGAAGGTGAATCTCACGATCTTCCTTCTCTTTAGATTATGGAAAGTGTATCTCCCCGTCAATCCCAAAGTCCTGCCAAAATAATAACATAAATAATGTTCTTTTGACTTAATTAAAATTAAGACTTGTTCATACCAAAAATAAACTTCCCTTAAATACTTCCGTAAATTTCCAGACTCTGCAAACATCAGAAGGTTCATCGATTGACTACCAATCTTCAGCACTTACAATCTCCCCCTTTGGCAGATAAATCGAAAACCATGAACCTGCAAAGACGAAACAAATACAAATTCTGCAGAAAATACACAACTTTCTAAGAATACTAATATAACACATGTGTTGTTCTTAGGGACAACTACAAATACCTGAATACCAGCACATTAGTTCACAAAATATCACACAAAAGTTCATCAAACGCAAGATAATAAGACATAAAGGAAGAATTTAAACACACAAAACAGAGTTTTTAAAAAAAGGCAAATGAAAGTCTTGCTGGGAGATAGCTATGCAGATTCTTCCTCGTCAGATTCTTCCCAGAATCTTCTTCAGCACCATCCTCAGTCCTTTACTCTGAGCTTGCTTCCTCTTCCTCATCTTCGGTATCAGACCCAGCTTCTTCAATCTCTCCTTCTTCTGAACCTTCATCTTCTTCCACCACCTTCTCCTTTCTTTTGTCCTTAGCGGCAACAATCTTCTCTTTCCTTTTTTCCTTAGCAGTAGCAGCAGCCGCCTTTGTCTTCTTTTCTTCAGTAGACCCAGTCTTCTTCTCCCCCTTAGCAACAGCTTTCTTCTACCCCTTAGGAAGAGCTTTCTTCTTTGCAGCAACAACATTCTTCTTCTTCTCCCCCTTTTTCGATTTAGAGACCAACGGGGCACGAGACTTTTGTTGGAACCCACGAGGATCTCGATATGCACAAATCACAGATAAACATTCAACATAAACCTATGTGCAGCGGATCTAAAGGTTTGATGAAGAAAACTTACTGCTTAAAATTTATGTAGATCTGGCTGGCCCGGACAGTTGACCGCAAATCAAATCTTCTCGTAATCGAACAAACTTGACCAATCCAGAAAGCTGACGTCACGGCAAAGTCAACGGCGTTGACCGGTCGGAAAACTGAGCTCTCACGCGCTCTCACGCGCGTCTGCAAGATCAAGCAGCTGCTCCCTTCCGGTGGCGCGTGGCGGCGCGTGCGGTGACGTACGGCGGCGATCTCGACGGCGATCTCTTCGTCTCGTCGTCCTGGTCGTCGT
>CACSLK010021471.1:5186-15386 GCA_902706635.1 Striga hermonthica | reverse complement strand
TTAACGTCGATATTGCATGTATAAAATCAATAAATTATATTTATCTTTATAGTAATAATAAAATTATTTATTAATATTAATTAAAAATTTCAATTATTTATCAATTAATATATGCATGTTTAAAGTGGTTATATGGTATAACTAGAAAAAATATTATAATATAGCACATGTAAGTCGCGCAAGTAACAAGTATCATTTTAAAATAATAATAATAATAATAACATATATTTTTTATAAAAAAATATTTAAATATTAAAAATCACATTTCTTATTAATTTTAAACTTTAAAAATATTTTTTTAACAAACATCGTGTAGTACACTCAGGTGTTATACTTAGAGATGTTAAACGGTCCTTGGCCCGACGGGCCGGCCCGTTTAGCCTGGAAAAAAATAGGGTTAAGGCTTTTTATTAGTAGCCCGTTTAAATCAGGGCTTTTTAGGCCTGGACCGTTTAAACCGATGCCCGTTAGGGCTAGCCCGAAACCCGCTAGGGTTGGCCCGTTTAACTTGAGTTGGACGTTGTAAATGTTTGCAGCAAGTAAGATAATTATTAACAGTATCTTATTGTACTCAACACCAAAATATTTAAGTCAATCAGAACGACTAATAAGAAACACATGAGACAAAGACCTAACACATAAAACATAGTAATATAATTTATAGTGATATAATATCGTAAAATTTCCAAAGCATACAAAATAAGTAGTAAAATGGTAATTGTAAGTAATAATTCAAATATTTTTTTTCTTTTGAAAAAAAAATATTATTTAAGAGTTTGTAGTGTGTGTTTATTTATATATGATGTGTAGTTTTGATAATTTTTGATACATTATTATTATAATAAGAATAATAATAATAATAATAATAATATTATTATTATTATTATTATTATTATTATTATTATTATTATTATTATTATTATTATTATTATTATTATTATAGCCCTCATAGCCAGTTTAGCCCGAAACCCGCTAAGGTTAGAGTTAGGTCTTTTTATTAGTATCCCGTTAAATTTGGGCTTTTTGGACCCGGACCGTTTTGTTGGGATCTATGAGGATCTCGTTATGCACAAATCACGAATTTAATAGCAAAACGTAAACCTATGCGCAGCGGATCTAAATGTTTGCGTATAGAACTTACGGCTTAAAATTTATGGCGATCTAGCTGATCTTCTGGATGGTCGTATACAGCACACCAATGAAAATTTGACTGCAAATCGCGTCTTAGGGTTGCACGAACAAGATCGGATCAAAAACTGGATCAAATGGGTGCAAACAGATGAAGACAAGCTTGCAGTCCTGGGACATTAAGGTGGCGCATGAGGACGCGTGCGACATAGAACGATGACGATCTCGGCGGCATTGGAAAGATCTCGTCGAGACGGTCGTCTAGGTATGCTGCACGTCTTGATCGGACCTCCGATGAGTTCTGTACGACAAGAAGAAGATAAAGCTCGAATGGGAACTGACAGAGAGAATATGGGGCGGCGGTTATTGGCGTGAATTATAAGACATCTGTTCTCTTCCTATGAGTTTAATGATGTATATATAGAGCTACAATAGAGACCCCTAGAAGATTAGGAGAAGGGCTCCTTAATTAATTAAAATACTTGTGGACCAAGCCACTTAATTTAATTAATTAAATAATATTAAATGGGTCACCAACATAATAATATTGCACTCACTTTTCCTAGCCCAATTTACAATTGAGACTCCAATAATAATTACTCAATTTATCTCCCCATGTTTAAGATATAATGTCCATTAATTAATTCGATTACTGACAATCAAGAATTAATTAATTTCTTATTATTTTACTGAAGCTAGCACTCGTTCATCACATTATTACTATGCCAGAATTTAATCCACCTGCAGGGTTTAACATAATAATCTTTCATTAACTCACTTCGGGGACATCATCAAACTAACGCACATGATGACCGTAGATATCCTGACAGCACATCCTACATGCAGCAATATTACTCAAGACAGCGGGTATATTGGCCCAGTTCACTAAGCCTCACCCATGTGAATCAAAGTAATAAGTACTACACATATATGCTTGTTTAATATCTTACGGGTTAAGAGCACGCAGTAATTAACCGAGGCCTAGTTCGTTTACGACGATCAGTATAAAATGAAATGCTCCTCTCTGGAATCCTGTTCAATACATAAATGTACTAGTGCAACAAATCAGTCAAGACAAACTGTACGGCTGACACTACAACCGTTCACGATGGGGTGTTCATGTCCATTTGGGTTGTGAACCAATTATTCTTCTTTCGCGAGTAATTGATAGCATGATCTTTGGTTTGCCCGATGACGTCCCACACTATCTAATGCAAAACAACAGAACGTAGAACTTGTTTAATCTAACATGTTTCTCATTCATAAAGGCCAAAACCAAGCGTTTAGTATATAACACTAACAATCTATCACTTATACTTAAAGCTTTCGCTTTTACAAGTATAGTCCTATCAATCCGTTATTCTAAAATACTTATGTCGATCCTATCGCCATGCACTTGACTCCCATTCTTGTCACGTGTTTGACGAAGACCTTCGCCAGCAAACTCTTCGTGAAAGGATCAGCTAGGTTGTCCTCAGATGCAATCTTGGAAACATCAACGTCTCCTCTACCATCTATCTCTCGAATCAGATGGTACTTACGCTCTATGTGTTTACTTGCTCTGTGGGCTCGTGGTTCCCTTGAGTTTGTTACTACTCCATTGTTATCACAGTACACGGTGATACCACGTGGCAAACTCGGAATCACCTCTAAGTCCATCAAGAAGTTTCTGAACCAGACTGCCTCTTTCGCTGTCTCTGAGGCTGCTATGTACTCGGCTTCCATGGTGGAGTCTGCCACGCATTTCTGCTTGGCACTCCTCCACGAAATGGCTCCATCTTCCAAGGTAAACACATGACCAGATGTTGACTTACTCTCGTCGCTATCTGACTGGAAATCAGAATCACTGTAACCCAGAGGTAACAAGCTGTCTGCATGATAAACTAACATGTATTCCGTAGTCTTTTTCAAGTACTTGAGTATATGCTTCACCACAGACCAATGTTCCCTACCTGGATTACTTTGAAATCTAGCTACTAAGCCAACGGCGTAGCTGATATCTGGTCTGGTACAAAGCATAGCATACATAAGACTTCCTACTGCCGATGCATAAGGAACTGTCTTCATGTTCTCAATCTCTTGAGACGTCTTGGGAGACATCTCTTTAGAGAGAGGAATTCCTTTCCTGAAAGGTAAGGTACCTTTCTTGGAATCCTGCATGCTGAACGTAGCCAAGACAGTGTCTATGTATGAAGTCTGGGATAAGCACAACATTCTCTTCTTATGGTCTCGAACGACCCTAATACCAAGAATGTGTCCCGCTTCTCCTAAGTCCTTCATATCAAACTGCTTAGACAACCACACCTTTACGTCTGACAACTCCTTCTTATTGTTTCCAATAAGAAGTATGTCATCCACGTACAGCACAAGTAACATCACCACACTCCCACTGATTTTCTTATACACGCAGTGCTCATCCGAACATTGAGTGAACCCATACGACTGGATCACCTCATCGAACCGAATGTTCCAAGACCTCAAAGCTTGCTTCAATCCATAAATGGACCGATTAAGCTTACACACTAGATGCTCACGACCTTCAGCAATGAATTCCACTGGTTGCTGCATATAGATGTCTTCCTGAAGGTTCCCATTAAGGAAATTCGTCTTGACATCCATCTGCCAGACCTCATAATTCATATAAGCGGCTACAGCCAAGAGAATCCGAATGGACTTAAGCATAGCTACTGGCGAAAATGTCTCATCATAATCTATACCCTCAATCTGGGTATAACCTTTAGCAACAAGCCTAGCTTTGAAGGTTTGCACCTCCCCATCCGATTCTCTCTTTCTCTTTTAGATCCACTTACATCCAATGGGTCGTACCCCACCTGGTGGTTCTATAAGATCTCAGACCTGATTAGAGTCCATTGACCCCATTTCAGCATTCATTGCAACATTCCATGAATCTGTATCTTTATCTTGGAGTGCCTCGTTGTAGGTTCTTGGGTACGATTCTAGGTTTCCTGGAACTGAGCCTTTAGACTCTCCATGACCTATCCATCGGTCGGGTAACTGAGAAACCCTCCCACTATGATGAGGTACTGTCTGCACTGGTACACTGTCAGTGTTACGTGTTGCAGTATTATGTGATGTATCTACTTGCGCACTCGGTGGGGAACTGTCAACTTCACCCCTCAACTCTTCTAAGACTAGTCTACTTGCGGGCTTATGATTCATAATATAGTCTTCTTCCAAGAATTTAGCGTTCGTGCTAACGATCACCTTCTGATCCTCGGGACTATAAAATAATCCACATTTCGTTCCTTTGGGATAGCCAACGAACACTCGTGCTTCTGAACGTTTCTCAAACTTGCTAGCTTCCTGCACTAACACGTGTGCAGGACTACCCCATATTCGAAACTGTGAGAAACTGGGCTTGCGCCCTTTCCACATCTCATAAGGAGTAGTTTCAACTGACTTTGAAGGAACCATGTTCAGAATATACACTGCCGTTTCTAACGCCAATCCCCAGAACGAATCTGGTAATCTAGAATAACTCAGCATCGACATAACTATTTCCATAAGAGTACTATTTCTTCGTTCTGCAACCCCGTTCTGCTAGGGCGTGCCGGGTGCAGTCAATTGGGATTCAATCCCAGCTTCCGATAAGTATGTCCTGAACTCTTCAAAGAGGTATTTGCCACCTCGATCAGATCAAAGTGACTTAATACTTTTACCATGAAGCTTCTCCACAACTGCCCGATACTCCTTGAATTTCTCAAAGCATTCATACTTGTGGTGCAACAGATAAATGTACCCATATCTCAAGTAATAATCAATAAAAGTGACAAAGTACTCAAAACCTCCTCTAGCCTGGATCGACATAGGACCACACAAATCAGAATGAATCAATCCTAGCACTTCTTGGCTCCTATACCCCTTTGCCGTAAACAACCTCTTAGCCATCTTACCTTTTAGGCATGATTCGCAAGTTGGATAGTGCTCTTTCAATGGACCGAGAAGTCCACTGGCCACTAACTTTTGAATCCTCCTAAGGTTGATGTGCCCAAGTCTAAGGTGCCAAAGATATGCTTGATTCATTCTCGAAGATTCCTTCCTCTTATTAGATTTAGTCACGACATTATTCAATTTAGTTTGTTGTAGTGTGAGAGAGTTTGGTTTAAGAACATACAAATTGCCAACTAATGAACCAGAACATATGAAACGCTTTCCATAACGAATAACAACCAAGTCATCAAACGTAAAGGAAAATCCATATGAAACAAGTTTAGAAACTGAAACTAGATTCTTTCTAAAACTAGGAACATAAAAGCAATGTCTCAAAACCAAAATACTACTATCAAAAGATAAAGTAACGTCTCAAACTGCAACAGCCGCCACTTTCGTAGCATCGCCCATGTAGACGGTGATTTATCCCTCCATATATCGTCTGGTTCCTGGAACCTCTGCAATGAATTGCAGACATGATCAGTGGTTCCAGTATCTACACACCAGGTTCTGGTAGATACAACCGCTAAACATGTTTCTACAACATTAACGAGTGAGTTACCTTTCTTGAGGAGAGGGCAGTCGACCTTCCAGTGTCCTGACTTGTTGCACTTGTGGCATCTACCTTTCAGCTTCTTTGCCAAAGCCTGAGGGGGCGGTCGCTGGACCACTGAAGCATCATGCACCTTTGCCTTTCCTGCAGACTTCTTTCTCTTACTGCCCTTGTGAGGCCTGGAAGGTTCATCCTGCTCGGCAACCAGTGCGTGAGGCGCCTGAGTGAATAAGGCCCCCACCGACTGAAGCTCTGCAAGCAGTTCTGGAAGAGTCAAATGCATCTTGTGCATGTTGTAGTTCAACCGATACTGATGAAAGCTCTTCGGCAGAGATTGGAGCATGATATCAACCTGGGTTTCCCCGTCGATAAAACCTCCCATAACCTCAAGCTCATTGAGTAACGCCATAACCTTGAGAGCATGCTCCCTTACGGGTGTGCCCTCTGCCATGCACATAGTCATTAGAGCACTCATAGCCTCTTGCCTAGCAGACCTAGACTGGTGTCCAAACAGATTCCTGAGATTGGGAAGTATGTATGCCGCAGTGTTCATAGACTGATGCTGATGTTGAAGAACATTTGACATAGATGCCAGAATGTAACACTTCGCCATCCCATCACCCTTTTTCCACATGGCATACTCCCCTTTCTCCTGCTCAAGAGCATCAGCCGCGGGCTCTGCCGGGCAAGCCTCAGTAATCACAAACTTTTAACCTTCAGCAGTCAACACAAATTCTAAGTTCCTCTTCCAATCAATGTAATTAGGACCAGTAAATTAAATTTCTTTTAGAATGACAGATAACGGATTGAACGGCATGATGAATATTTGAGAAACACGAAAATAATTTTACAAATTAAACATATTTGAATTTAACTTCTAATATTGATATCCTCAAAATAATATTAACTTAAATCCACCAACATCTCAAAATGCCGATAATTAATGCATGATACGAGGGTAACCCTACATAACTCAACATTCGCACGAGAGGGCCTTTCAAAGGCCCATTAATTTCCATAAGTCAAAACCAAATTCATGATGAACGAAATTAATAGTCGGTTTCTATTTAGTAATGCAATAAACTTAAGGAACCCGAGGGGAGTTATAAATAAATTGCATTCTAAGTGAATCACATTTCTCGATCCTGAGTTCATACGAATTCAATTATACGTCATCCGAGGGGAAGCCCGTACTCTCTCATAAGACTCCCTCTAATCGTCTAATTAGAAATTCGTCCTGATAATTACCTACAATTAATTTTAGCGATGTCATCCGAGGGGAGCCCATAACCGCAATTAATTGATTTACCGATAAATTAGAAATTGAGGCCTTAGGAATTTTACAATTAACTTTAATTTAAAATCCCTTCTCAAACTTAGTATAATTTAATGAGGATATTTACTTATTTAAATATTTATGCAATTCTAAATTAATCCTATGTAAATGCAATAATTAATTAACATGCATAAACAAATATGCAATTCTAAATCAATCTCATGCTAATACAATAATTAATTAACATGCATAAATAAATAAATAAATAAATAATGGCATAATGAATTTAAATAAATAAATCCACTATTATGGCCATTAAATATTGAGTTCTCATAAACAAAGAAACCTTGTATATTCTTTCCTTGTTCAACTGGAACGCCACTGCAGTAGAATCCTGGTTGATATCGTACTGCTTATCCACCAATCAAAACCTCTCCACCGCCAGCTCGCCGCCGTCGCCGCCGCTGGCCGCCGGTGGTCGGAAATCTGGCGGCAAATTTTTATTTTCTTCTGCGCGAGTTCGCGCGGTCTCCGGGCTCTAGTCCGGATGATTTTTTGAGGCTCGTTGATCTCTTGCAATCTCCCGGCAATTAATCCATGATTACAACACGAAAAATATAATTTACAAAATTACATAATTCGATCCTAGATCTAACGAATGGATGTACATGTTTTTCTAAACAAATAATTGAATCTATCCGGTCAACCCCCGAGTGAATAATTATTACAAACATTCATCTATAAATTCCTCGACATGTCTGAGGCTTTAAAAACAAATTTAAAACCATACATCACATTCATCAACATTCATCAAACACATAGTTGGCCATAATAGTGGATTAAACTAATTCTAACAAAACCTAGTTATACGAATATAATCCAATGTATGGCTGTGTTTGAACACATCTTGACAAATAAAGCCGAAAAAATTCGAACTTGTACACAACGAATTAAACCAAGTGCTCTGATGCCACTTGTTGGGATCTGGATCTCGTTATGCACAAATCACGAATTCAATAGCAAAACGTAAACCTATGCGCATCGGATCTAAAGGTTTGCGTAGAGAACTTATGGATTAAAATTTATGGCGATCTGGCTGATCTTCTGGATGGCCGTACACAGCACACCAATGAAAAGTTGACTGCAAATCGCGTCTTAGGGTTGCACGAACAAGATCGGATCGAAAACTAGATCAAATGGGTACAAACAGATGAAGACAAGCTTGCAGTCCTGGGAGTTTGCGGCGACGCGTGAGGGCGCGTGCGGCGTCGGACGGCAGCAATCTTGGTGGCATTGGAAAGCGCTCGTCGAGACGGTCGTCTGGGTATGCTGCACGTAATGATCGGACCTCCGGTTAGTTCTGTACGACAAAATATATTTCGTCTCGGTTTACCTACAAATCTTCTACTGTATATCTCAAACACCTCTTAATCTTGAACCGGTGGAACAACAAGAAGAAGATAAAGCTCGAATGGGAACTGAGAGAGAGAATATGGGGCGGCAGTTATTAGCGTGAATTATGAGACATTTGTTCTCTTTCCATGAGCTTAATGATATATATATATAGAGCTACAATAGGGACTCTTAGGAGATTAGGAGAAGAGCTCCTTAATTAATTAAAATACTTGTGGACCAAGCCAATTATTTTAATTAATTAAATATTATTAAATGGGTCACCAACATAATATTATTGCACTCCTTTTTCCTAGCTCAATTGAGACTCCAATAATAATTGCTCGATTTATCTCCCCATGTTTAAGATATAATGTCCATTAATTAATTCGATTACTGACAATCAAAAATTTATTAATTTATTATTATTTCACCGAAGCTAGCGCTCGTTATCACATTATTATTATGACGGAATCCACCTGCAGGGTTTAGCATAATAATCCTTCATGAACTCACTTTGGGGACATCATCAAACTAACGCACATGGTGACCGTAAATATCCTAACAGCTCATCCTACATGCATCAATATTACCCAAGACAGCGGGTCTATTGGCCCAGTTCACTAAGCATCACCCATTTGAATCAAAGTAATAAGTACTGCACATATATGTCTGTTTAATATCTTACGGGTTAAGAGCACGCAATAATTAACCGAGGCCTTATTCGTTTACGACGATTAGTATAAAACGAACTGCTCATCTCTGGGATCATGTTCAATACATAAATGTACTAGTGCAACTTATCAGTCAAGACAAACTGTACGGTTGACACTACAACCGTTCACGGTGGGGTGTTCATGTCCATCTGGGTTGTGAACCAATTATTCTTGTTTCGCGAGTAACTGGTAGCATTATCTTCGGTTCGCCCGATTACGACCCACACTATCTAATGCAAAACAACATAACGTGGAACTTGTTTAATCTAACATGTTTCTCATTCATAAAAGGTAAAAGAGCAATATCATTCAAAGCCAAGCTTTTAGTATATAACACTAACATGTTTAGCCCGAAGCCCGCTAGGTCTAGCCCGAAACCGCTAGGGCTAGCCCGTTTAACATCTCTACTTGTACTAATACTTTTTACACCTTAAATATTATAGTTTCTAATTTGAAAGAAAAGAAAAATGGGAATCTTCTTTTTAGTCCCCGGAGGAGCTGCGATTTGTATCGGTAAGCTCCATTATTTTTCCCTTTGTCTGCGAGTATCGGATTCAGCTTTCTCCGGCGACGCTTCACCTTTTATGGTGGGGCCGGGCCGATTGTCTTTGGTTATCTGCGGTGGTGATGGGTGGTGTGCGAATCGTCGGGTGGGGCGGGACCCTGGTTACCGCGTCGCTCCTTGTCACGGCGGTCGGGAGGAGGGTTGTTCTCTTCTTTCTCAATTCCCCGTTGACTAGTGGTGTTAGGCGGCGGGGGTGGTTCTTTCGGCCTCATCTAGTGGTGTTAGAAGTGTTCGGATGGAATCATAGTGGGATGGACTGTGGCCCTCTTGGTTGTCGATGGGTTGATTCGAGGACTGGTTCGGGATTTGGGTTCCACTGTTGTATAGGTTTGATTGCAGTTTCGGTAGCTGGTGCTTGGTCTGGATTGGTCTTGTGTCAACGTTCACTTCTAGTTTGGGCTTACTCGTTCGCTGGAGAAGGGCTATTAAATTTATTTAGTTTTGTGTTTTGTGTTCTTGTTTTAGTTTTCGTATTTGTGTTGTGTGTGCCTTGTGTTTTTGGTTTGGGCCGTTGGCCCCTGTGAGCCAGAGTGTCAAACTTATTATTCCGTTGGGGTCCGACACTCGGGTATTACCCTGATGGGGTCTTTTTAGTTGTTTTAGTTGTGTGAGTTGTTGG
>CACSLK010021463.1:66480-83717 GCA_902706635.1 Striga hermonthica | reverse complement strand
CGTGGAACTCACTTAACCAAACATAATTCTCATTCATCAAGAAATAACAAGTGTAATATCCACTAAAGCAAAGCTTAAGTATATAACTCCAACAAATTGGTCGGCTGCTCTATCTCAACATGACTCGACCAGATGTAAGCTATGCCGTGCAACAACTTAGTCAATTTGTGAATAATCCCTTCACTGAGCACTGGAATGCAGCCATATCTGTCCTAAAGTACCTCAAAGGGAGTCTCACTGTTGGTTTATTTTTTAGTTCTTCATCCCAGCCAGTTCTCAGTGCCTTTTGTGATGCGGATTGGGCAACTTGCAAAGACACTCGTCGGTCAATCATTGGTTAATGTGTATTCCTTGGTGACAGTCTCATTTTATGGAAAAGTAAGAAGCAAGTCACAGTGGCTCGTTCTTCAACCGAGGCTGAGTATAGGTCCATGGGGACAACCGTGTGTGAGATGCAGTGGATTTATTCTTTAGCCAAAGAGTTTCAGTTGGAACCTGCCTTGCCTATTACTCTCTGGTGTGATAATCATGCAGCCATGCACATAGCAGCAAACCCGGTCTTTCACGAGAGGACAAAACATCTTGAAATCGACTGTCACATTGTGCGTGACAAATACAAAGCTGGCTTTATTCTCCCCACCTATGTCCACTCTGCAGATCAACTTGCAGACTTCTTTACAAATCTTCTTCCAGCTGCTGTTTTCAATCGCTTGGTGTGCAAGTTGGGTGTGCGCACGCTTGAACACACTCCAACTTGAGGAGGGGGTGTTGGAAATCAGCAGCTTATGTGGATAATAATCGAGCTTCATTACATCAGAGTAGATATAACTGTTTTCTTTATTTTGTTTGTTAATAATCGTGTGGCGTTTTTCTATTTGTTGTTGCTTTTATTTTTGTGCTTAAGTTCACACGATGTCGTTTTGGGCTTGTTTGAGACGACGTCGTTTCCTCTGTTTCTCAAGTACTATATATGTACTCTGCATGTTCATAATGAAGCATATGAAATAAGATTTCCATAATTTTTGGTTTTACGATTCTACAAAAATCGACGGACAACCGCTGAATTAATCAATGAATTCTATATCCGACTATTCTTATAGATCTGACGTCATCTTTGTAGCTTTAGACAATAGCCTACGCAGAATGAAAAAATGGAAATCAGAAAGAACAACAATGAGACGGTGATAAGAGCTAGGTTCCTCAAATCATTATTTGGACCTGAGAGATATTTTTTTTATCATATTCTACCTATTGGGCCCTTAGGCCCAAAAAGAAAGAGATTGTGGGCAGTAAAATTAAAAAATTAAGAGAAGGGACCGAGATCATTTTTTCCAAACCAGCAATAACCGGGGCCGAACTCTCTCGCACAAGCATGGTTTATTATTCACTTACCAACAAGCCTAGGTTCATTCACTCCGACACTCGCCGACGGGACTAGCTGTCCGAACCAACTTATTATTTGCTCGTCACCGACCCATTCATTGGTGACAAAGCTGAATTCACTTATTTATGACGGAGCCAAGTTCATTTACCAACGCTGGGGCCGAGTTCACTTATTCAAAGCGACGATAGTTGGGGCAGAGCTCATTCACTCTGAGCTGATTTATCATTCGACCTGAATACATTCACTCACGCCAGGGCCGGATTTACTTATCAATATCGGGGTCGAGTTCAAACCTTACTTATCGAAGCCGAGTTCATCATACTGACTCGAGGCTGATACTGAGGCACAAATTACGTCAGAACTGGGTTGACCTAATTGACCTCATCATCGCTCCAGACCCGAAAGCTCATTCATTCACACTGACCATAACTGAGGCCGAACTCACTCATCGATGCCGGGGCTGAATTTATTTATCAACATCAGGGTCAAATTCTATATCAATGCCGGAGAAAAATTCACATACCTATAATGGGGCCGAGCCTATTTATTTATATCGGCGATAGCCGGAGCCGAAATCCATTAACATCGGGGCCTAATCCATTTATACCGAGGCTGAATTCATTTTTTGATGTCGGAGCTGACTTTACTTATTCGTGACGGAGCTGAATTCATTTATTTATCGATGGTCGAACTCATTGATCAACATTGAGAGCAATCATAACTAGTTCCTTCATGCCTCCACCGATCATTTATCTCCGACGTCTCAATATTTGCTCGTCGTTGAACCTCGACTCCGGTTGAGCCGACATTTATATTCGCTCGCCGTAGAGCCTCGACTCCGGCTGAGCGGACATTTATATTCGCTCGCCGTAGAGCCTCGACTCCTGCTGAGCTGACATTTATATTCGCTCGCCGTAGAGCCTGGACTCCGGCTGAGCTGACATTTATATTTGCTCGCCGTAGAGCCTGGACTCCGGCTGAGCTGACATTTATATTCGCTCGCCGTAGAGTCTCGACTCCGGCTGAGCTGACATTTATATTCGCTCGCCGTAGACCCTCGAGTCCGGCTGAGCTGACATTTATATTCGCTCGCCGTAGAGCCTCGAGTCCGGCTGAGCTGACATTTATATTCACTCGCCGTAGAGCCTCGAGTCCGGCTGAGCTGACATTTATATTCGCTCGCCGTAGAGCCTCGATTCTGGCTGAGCTGACATTTATATTCGCTCGCCGTAGAGCCTCGAGTCCGACTGAGCTGACATTTATATTCGCTCGCCGTAGAGCCTCGAGTCCAGCTGAGCTGATATTTATATTAACTCGCCGTAGAGCCTCGACTCCGGCTGAACTGACATTTATATTTGCTCGCCGTAGAGCCTCGACTCTGGCTGAGCCGACATTTATATTTGCTCGCTGTAGAGCCTCGACTTCGTCTGAGCTGACATTTATATTTGCTCGCCGTAGAGCCTCGACTCCGGCTGAGCCGAAATTTATATTTGCTCGTCGTAGAGCCTCGACTCCGACTGAGCTGACATTTATATTCGCTCTCCGTTGAGACTCGACTCCGGCTAAGCTGACATTTATATTTGCTCGCCGTAGAGCCTCGACTCCAAATGAGCTGACGCCCATTATTTCCCGCCGTCGAGCTTCTGCTCCGGCTAGATAAAAAAAATAAAAAATTCCGAGTGACGAAAAGAAAACTCGATACCGAGAAACCAAAAAGAAAACTCGGTTTAGCCGAATCTAGAAAAAATCATTCGGCTAATGGGCTCTCGAAACATAAGTCAAATTTGCATAAGTCTAACGATTCTGAGTCCCAACGATGACTCGGACTGGCTAATGCAAAACAACCGGATACTTTCAAGCCCTGAAGATGGCTTGGAGAGGCTGATGCCCTTCATGGCTAAATCCTGAAGTTGATTTAGCAGGCCTACAATAAAACTAACCTCATTAAATTAGTCGGGCCAACATATTTTCTTTCGCCAAATCCTGAAGTTGATTTGGTACGACCAATATTCCGGCATGGCGCAGGACCTACCGGCAAAAAAATCAGACTCAATGAAACATCAAGGTAACATCATTTATTGTGCATTAATTATTTACCGTGCGTTCTCACTATATATTCACGCATTCATGCATACATCCATCATATACGCGCGTCATACATACATATTGACATAAAAACTTCTTTTCCACACCTTGAAGTCGGTTTGGCGAGGCTACACGCCCATTCTTTTCCAAACCATGAAGTTGGTATGGCGAGGCTAACGCCCTCTACAAATTATATCAGAAATCGGGAGCACATTACCCGATAAAGCAATAATTAAATAAAAATAAGATCAAGGACCGGATATCGAGTTATCCGACCAGATCTATCTTACGAAGAAAAATAATCACAAACAAAAAATCACGACGTCTTAGTACGACAACAAAATCGGGGCATAGGAGTCTTCCCTTTGAGCAGCTCTCGGCCTGAATCCCATAACAATTTCAGGGGCCCGAGTACCCACACAAAGCCATATCATCATCATCATTACAAACGCGAATCCATTAAATGCGTTATATTACACGCAAAACATGAAAATCGGGTACCAAATTGCCCGACTAGGCCATCCAGGCCTCATTCATATAACAATTTTAAAAAGTTGAATATCCACGCAGTCAACTCCATTCGTCGGAACAACAAATATGATTAACGTCAATATGTCAGGCTAAAGCCTGAATACGGTCACTAAAGTGACCACGGGTCTCAAAGTACTTGGACAACGTCCATGCATCATTTATACAGTATAAAAAGCCTTAAGCTCAAGCATGTATAAAAGCAAAATTGATTATACATGCGACTTCATAACAGTTCCATTCAGAACGTATTCTAAAGTCGGGGGCCTACTGTTGATACGAAATTTTGGCCTCCCCTATTAAAATATTACACGTGGATATGTATTATATCAATTGTTTTATTTTAGGGCAAAAAAAAATACCGCTTGTAATAATATCGGGCCGAAAAAAAACCTATATAAATATCCCCCCTGTGATGGACAAGGGATAAGTCTGAGGGACATTATATTTTTTCTCTTTATCTGAAAAAAAAAACAGGCGGTGCTTTGGAGGAGAAAAAGAAGAATCCTTCCTTTTTCTTCCTGCTTGATAAATTTTTCTCTATTTTTTCTTTCAATCCACAGATTCTTCATCCAAAAATCATACAAAAAACACCAAAAAATAAAGAAAAATGGATAGATCTCCATCTCCCAAAAATCACTAAAAATTCATATTTATCTTACACTGCTTATTCACAGAATAAGGGTGTACATTTATGTTGATACAATTTCATGTACCAACACCACAGAATAAAAGAAAAGGTTGCTGGGGGACAAGTGCCAACGGGCCGAGAAAAATAAAAGGAATTGGGCTGAGGAAAATAAACATATTGGGCTACATAATTAAATGAATTTCCCTCCCCTGATGTGCAAACATAAGTCAACGAGAAGGAGGTAAAATACACTTTCTTCACATGAACAAGTATACTTCCGGCAACAGCGTTTACAACCCGATTAAGGTTCAACCAATTCCCATAAAATTCGAAAGTAAAAATAAATTCAAGAGTTCGAAAATCTTATAAAAATCGGGTAAAGGGTCGAAAGACGAAACGTCATTTATAAGGCTCGACCAACACGAACAATATATCGACAACTCGAAATATAATATCAAGACTCTGAATCTTTCAGACGGGATATACCTAGCAACTAAAAGTTCGATTATACTAACGAGAGTCCCATATTTCGACGATAAAGTCACGAATCATAATCCGACAAAGAAACGAATATACGAGCCGATAAATAAATCGAACTAAAAAACCAACGAATGATTCAACGAGAATGAAAATAAACGAACGATATCATCTTGAACAATAATTTACGAGGAGGTTTCGATCGAAGAATACCATTATTCTGGAATGGATGAGCTCGGGAGATCAATGGACCAAACATTCAGAACTTAGATGAGCGGGTAACAGCCTCGAAACTCCTCGAAAGCTCGGACTGAAACTTGATGAACTGCTCGTGAACAGACTGCTGAGGGGTCGTCGATGGCGGGCCTGCTCGGAGATGGTCTCGTCGGATAAGAAGGTGGTCGCTCGTAGGTGGTCTCGCCGGAGAAGAAAAGGAATATTAATTCTATTCTCAATATTCACGTGAGTGATACAAAAATGACCCAAAGATTTCAACCCCAAATGGGCCAACAAACATCTCAAATTGGGCTGGAAAATAAAATAGCAAAAAGGCGTAGGAGTTAAATCACTTTGGGCCGAAAATACAATATACGCTATTAAGCCAGAAGTCTACGAATAACTCTACAAATGATGAATACTAAATAGGACAACTTACAAAATTAATTAGACTAGATCTAATTAAATAGTAAAAAGTCTATACAGAAAGATGTCGAGCAATAATAAAATATAGACAATTAATTTAAATAATAATAATAACGCCAATACATAAATAATCTGAAAAACTCATACACAAACGGGGCGTCACATTCTACTCTCTCTAAAGAAGATTCCGTCCTTGGAATTTCTAAAACAAACCTATACATGATACTATCAAGAAGAGAGAGAAAACATCAAAACATATTCGGGAACTTCCTCTGAATCTCCGTCTCCCTCTCCCAAGTCATCTCATCCTTGCCGTGCTGGCTCTACTGCACCTTGACGAGAGTAATAGCCTGGTTTCTCAGCTGATGGACCTTTCGGTCCAATACGGTTACTGGTACCTCCTCATAGGTAAGGTGCTCATCGACCTGCAGCTCGTCAAAGCTCACTACATGCTCGGGATCCTTCACATATCTCCTCAACATCGAGACATGAAACACAATATGCACTCCCGACATAGCAGGTGGTAGTTCCAACCGGTAGGCTAGGTCGCCGACCTTCTCGAGTATCAAAAACGGCTCAATGAAGTGGGACTTGAGCTTACCCCTCATCCCGAAGAAAATTACACCCTTCATGGGTGAAACCCTTAGGAACACATGACTCCCAACCTCAAACTGCACCTTCCTGCTCTTCAAGTCGGTGAGAGACTTCTGATTATCCTGTGCAGTCTTGATCCTCTTCCAGATGAACTTAACCTGAGCTGCTGTCTTCCGGATAATGTCCAGACCTAAGAGTCTCCTCTCACTGACGTCATCCCAATATAAAGGGGTCCTGACCTTCCTGCCATACAAAGCTTTGTACAACGACATCTTGATCGAAGCATGATAACTGTTGTATATGCCAGCTCGATCAAACTCAAGTACTCCTCCCAGGACACACCTCTATCGAGCACAACTAGTCTCAAGAGATCCTCTAGAGTCTGAATGGTGTGCTCGGACTGACCATCAGTCTGGGGGTGATAAGCAGTACTAAAAGACAGACCCGTCCCCATGGCGAAGTGCAAAGCCTCCCAAAACTGCCCGGTAAACCATGGGTCTCGGTCTGACAAAATCTCTACTGGCACTCCGTGGAGTCGGATGATCTCATTAATGTAAAGGGCCGAGTACTGCTCCAACGTGATCGACAAGTGCACGTGCAAGAAGTGTGCCGACTTAGTCAGTCTGGCCACGATCACCCATATAGCATCTTTCCCGGTCCTCGACCGAGGCAATCCCGTCACAAAGTCTATCGTGATCTTCTCCCACCTCCACTGGGGAACATCCAGTGGCTTGAGCAGACCAGACGGCCTTTGGTTCTCAACCTTCACTCGCTGACACACAAGGCAACTATCAACAAATCTCGCCACTTGCCATTTCATCCCTCGCCACCAGAAGTATAACGCCCCACTTTGATTTTAAAAGAATTCTGGACCTTCAGAAAAATCAATATAACATTTATGAAACTCATTTCAAAACATTTGTGGCATTATTCATTTTTAAACAACATCAACAACCATATCAATAATATCAATTCATAACCATCTCCCAAACACGAGTTCAAATCGAGTCATCAATTACCCAAACTGGGTTTTGCAAATCATCGCAGTGTCAAAGGGGAATCTCCCCAGCATTATTCCAAATCATCATAATATCTTAAGTTCATAAAATTCCAAGTCATGAAATCATAAAATTACAAATGAGTTCAAATAGCGGAAGCATAACAAATAATAATTTGGTTTTATAGACCGACCACCACTTGCTCCACTCCGCCATGCCCGCAACCTGTTCAACCTGCGTCCGTGAAGAACAAAGTGGGAGTGAGCACATATGGAATGCGTGGTGCTCACAACTATGCAAATATCATAAATCATGTAATACAAGTATGGTCGCATCATGTATACGAATCAATAAATCATCTCATCTCCTATTTCATAGTCAAATCTCATGTGCACACCTACGCAAAGACTACTGTTGATACACGATTCGAATGCCAAGGCATATGCCTTGGTCTTACAACGATTCCCAACCAGTAAGAGTAATCCACCCCGACGGCCAAAACCTACGCCTTGGCTATACAAACAGGGATCACCAGCCGAGGGCCCATGCCCTTGTCTTACGACCATACATAAATAAAGGAGACTACCCATCGGGTACGTTCTATAGCTACGGGGATAACCGTTCGACGGACGATACAACTTACATCAAAGGCTAGATGGTTCACATGCATACTTTGATCATACCATACAACAGACATAAATAAATTTACGGCATAGCATTTTAAATAAACTCACCTTGTATTCCAGAATGGCAAAACACAACTTGTAGTGGAATGTAGGTCGAGGCTCGACTTCTCAAACACCTACATTTAAGCGAGATAATATATCCATAATCTATTTCACTACCCGAATTTAAGATAAAACCCTCACTTAATCAAAATTAAGGTCTGAGGGTTTTAATCAGATTTTTCGTGGACTTGAAACTCTCATATTTTTGAAAAATAGGACTCGGAGAACTAAATTGGAGTCTCCGGACTTAGATTATTTTTCAAAATTTTCTCATTCCATAAATATTTTTAAGATTCGAAATCAGTATGAAAAACGGGCATTCAGAACACAAAAAGGGCTTAAAAGCTAATTGGGCCGAAAAAAATTAAGCGAATTGGGCTGAAAAATGAGGCCTGCTACCAGGCTTCAATTTGCGGGCTGAACATTGGGTCGGGATCAGGTTTGCGGGCTTCTGTAGCTGACTGGAAGGTGGACCACGCGCGGGCCAAGTGCGGACTGGACAGCCCGCGCACCTTTCCTTCTCCTCCTGGACTGACGGGCCCACGCATATGGGTTGCTGGGATCGAATTTGGGCTTTAAAAATTCAATTAAGATGGTCTGGGCTACTTTAATAAAAACTGGGCTGCTACCCAGTATATTTAAATTGTGGGTTGCAGATTTTTAATAAATAAAAGGACAAAGGACTGGTTTCGGCGGGCAGAAACAGAAAACTGACAAGGTCCTGTACAGAGTTGCACAACATGGAAAGAAAACCAGAATTCCGGCAATGATTACGACAACAATATTTCTCAGATTCGAGCATATAAAGCTTTTACGAAAATAACGATTTTACAGAATTCGAAATTTTATAAAATCTGATTAGCTCGGGAAACGAAACAACACATAATGTCTCGAAATATATACAAACGGCAAACAACAAGACGAGACTCGGGTAAGTATAACGAGACTCCCAAACAACAAAACAAGACTCCAAAAATAAACAAATTTATCACAACAACATTACGATACTCGACTTTACAAAATCGAGAGTTCCGATCATCCACGGATAATTCACGAACTTACAAAATAAATAACGAACATACGAAAAAATTCAAAAACCAACGAAATGATTCAACGCGAACGACAATAAACGAACGATATCATCCTGAACAACCATTAACGAGGGGGTTTCAAAAAGTTTACCCATCTTTGGGAATCTACGAGCTATCAGAAAACGGGTCAAACGAACGGGCATTGAACTTGAAACTCGTAACCTCGACAAACGAATGAATGATAAAGCTCCTCGTTGGCGGCGTTGGATTGCTGTGATGAACTTAACGATGACCAGTGACTGAACTTGGCGACAGACGGCTGCCGGAGAAGACAACGGAAATAATGGCAGATGGAGTTGCCGGCGTTCAACAGAACTCTTTGCGACAGACCTGCTGCGGCTGTTTGCTGAGGAGTGCGCGGTGGTCGTCGAGGGTAAGGATGCGTGGAGGTGGGTTCATCGGACTGATACGCGCAGGAAAGTTTTTTATTTTTATTTTTTTAATTGCGAGGGAGATGATAGCAGATAATAGAATGAGAAAGTTTTTTGATGAGAGAAGAATGATGATCGATTTACTTTATAAGAGATGTGCGGGAGATTTGAGTGAACATGCGAGAAGGATTTCCCAGAATATCGCAACAAAATTTTTGAACGATTGAAGATGACGACTCGGTCTAGACATCGCGAGAAGATTAAAATATCTGATCATTCACGTGGATGATACAATGTGGACAAAATATTACTTCAAATTAGGCTAAAGAACTAATTCAAATTGGGTTGGAACTAAAATTACAAAAATGCTTAGGAATAATTCATATGGGCTAGAATCAAATCGCTTGGGCCGAAACTAAAAATGTACGCAATTAAAACGAAAGTCTACAACCATTCAATGAATGACGAATAGAATTATACGGTTTATTATATTAATTAGACAACATATAATTTAAACGATAATAAGTCTAAACGGGAAGATGCCGAGCATTAATGCAATATAGGCAATTAATAATAAGGGTTAATTGCTAAATAAATCTTAACCTTTTTGTGTTTGACAATTTTATTTTAATCTTTAGGTAATTGCAATATAATATCGACCTCAATTTACTTATTGCAAGTCGAACCTAAAACCGGTTGGACCTTCAAGAAACTGGTCGATTTGAAGGCGGTTCGAACAGGTCGGAGATCATATTTACCGGTTCACTCCAGATATAGGAGGAGACTCATAACTAATAGCTTACATTGACGTGGAATTTTTTGCTTTGTGCGTGGATATACATTAAATACGTGGAAATTGTCAACTTACTACGTAGATGGCATTAAAACCTGTGTCAATGGAAGACTTGGACCTAAAATCGATCCACAAATCCCTAAAATCAATCACTAAGCACTCAAATTTGCAATAAGTAAATTGAGGTCGAGATGATATTGCAATTACCTAAAGATTGAGATAAAATTGCCAAACGCAAAAAGGTTAAGTTTTATTTAGCAATTAACCATAATAATAATAATAATAATGCCAATAAATAATACTCGAAAAATCCAATATTCAAACAGGGCGTTACACTCTGCCCACCTTAAAAGGAATTCCTCCTCGGAATTCGAAAACAAAACAGCTAGATACAATAGAATACAAAGGGGAAATGAAAACATAAAGTTTGGGTATCTCCTCTTAATATCGGCCTCAGTCTTCCAAGTCGCCTCAGACTCGTCGTGTCAGCTCCACAGCACCTCGACGAGACTCACTGCCTGGTTCTTCAACTGATGGACCTTTCGGTCCAGTACGACCACCGGTACCTCCTCATAGGTAAGGTCTCGCTCGACCCACAACTCGCCGAAGTCCACCACATGGTCAGGGTCATGCACGTATCTACGTAGCATTGACACATGAAACACGTCATGCACCCCCAACAAGTTTGGCGGTAAATCTAGTCGATAAACTAAGTCCCCGACTCAAGTAAGGATTTCAAAAGGCTCGATATAGCGAGGCCGAAGATTACCCTTCTTTCTGAAGCGAATCACACCCTTCATGGGAGAGACCTTCAGAAAGACATGATCACCAACTGTATACTCATGCTCATGCCTCTTCTGATCGGCGTAGACCTTCTGCCTCTCTTGGGCAAACCTGATTCTCTTCCGGATCTCCTTAATTTGTTCCGAAGTCCTACAAATGAACTCCAGACCTTCCGTCCGTTTAAAGCCTCATACGGGGCCATGTTGATCGAGTCGTGATAAATATTATTGTACGTCAGCTCGACCAATGAAAGTGCACTCTCCCAATTTAGGCTTCTGTCCAAGACCACAACCCTCATCCTCCAAGTACTGGATCGTCCGCTCCGACTGACTATCTATCTCGGGGTGAAAGGATGTACTAAACTCCAGCCTTGTTCCCATGGCTCGGTGCAAGGTCTTCCAGAACTGACTCGTGAACTTCGATCGTCATCGAACACAATCCCCATGGGCACTCCGTAGAGTCGAACAATCTCATCTGCGAACAACTCAGCATAATCACTAGCCTTCATAGTCGTCCTGACTGGCAAAAAGTAGGCACACTTCGTGAGTCAATCCACAATCACCCAAATAGAGTCCGTTCCGGCTCTCGATCTCGGCAATTACACCACGAAGTCCATGGTGAGGCACTCTTATTTCCACATGGGAATCTCAAGTGGCTTCAACAGCCCTCTCGGTTTCTGGTGCTCAGCCTTCACTTGCTAACACACCAGACATTGGTTCACGAACCTCGCTACTTGCCTCTTCATTCCTCACCACCAGAATGTCTTCCTTAGGTTCTGGTACATCTTCGTGCTATCAGGATGGTGTTGTACGGGGTACTGTGAGCCTCCTTCAATATCTCTCGTCGCAGTTCCCACACCTTCAGAACACTTTTTATAGTCTACCCTTTAAGAACAATGCTCCATCGGATGCGACTGCAAAACCACCAACCTTGCCGACCTCCATCAACTCCTTCATCTGGCATAAAAAACGATCGTTCGACTGTCCGATGACTATTCTCTCCCGAAGAGTCAGAACCACGACCAAAGCAATCAACATACCACTGGCCGTTGAGGTCGACTCCACTGCCTCTAACTGTAGCCGCTCGATCTCCCGAAATAAGACATCTTTCCCGGTGAATAGGCAAGACAGCTGGTCATAACTCTTCAGACTAAGGGCATTAGCGACCACATTAGCTTTCCCGGGATGGTAGCTAATAGTGCAGTTGTAGTCATTGACCAAATCCAACCATCTGTGTTGCCGCATATTAAGCTCCTTCTAAGTGAAAATGTACAAGCTCTTATGGTCCGTGAATATCTCGCACTTCCCTCTGTAAAGGTTATGCCTTTAGATCTTCAGCGCGTGAACAATTGCGTAGGATAGTTTTGCTCGTGAGGCTGTCTCGACGCATAAGCTACCACCTTCCCGTGTTGCATCAACACACAACCTAAACCCATCTTCAAAGCATCACTGTAAATGGTGAAGTCCAAAGAAGGGTCGGGAATAGCTAACAACGGTGCGGTGGTCAGTCTTCTCTTCAACTCCTGGAAACTAGTCTCGTACTCGGGACTCCACACAAATCTCGCCAACTTCTTCGTCAGCTGGGTCATCGGCTGAGCTATCTTCGAAAATCTTTCGATGAATCTCCGGTAATACCCTGCCAATTCGAGGAAACTACGGATGTCGCTGGCATTCCGCGGTGTCTCCTATCTACTCCCGGCTTCAATCTTACCGGGATCAACCTCAATGCCTCTGGTCGTCACGATGTGGCCAAGGAATGCCACTCGGTCTAGACATAAATCGCACTTCGAGAAATTAGCATACAACTTCTCGCGGCGAAGGGTCTCGAGCACAATACGCAGGTGCTCTTTGTGCTCCTCTACATCCCGAGAATACACCAGAATGTCGTTGATGAACACGATGATGAACTGGTCTAGATACGGATGGAAAACTCTGTTCATAAGGACCATGGCCACCGCCGGCGCATCACTCAACCCGAACAACATCACTACGAACTCATAATGCCCGTAAGTAGTCCGTAACACAGTCTTAGAGATGTCGGAATCTCTAATCTTCAGCTGGTGGTAGCCAGACCTCAGATCAATCTTCGAGAAAACACTGGCTCCCTTCGACTACTCGAAAAGGCCCTCGATACGCGGAAGGGGATATTTGTTCTTTACCGTAAGGTGATTTAGCTCTCGATAGTCGATGCACATGCACATGGATTCGTCCTTCTTCTTCATGAATAAAACGGGCACTCCCCATGGAGAAACACTCGACCGAATGAAACCGAGTTTCAGCAATTCCTATATTTGGGCCTTGAGATCTTGAAGCTCCTTCGGCGCCATACGATACGGGGCTTTCGAAACGGGACCAGCTTTGGGTACTAAGTCGATGGTGAACTCGGCCTGGCGGTCCGGTGGTCCTCCTGGCAATTGATCTGGAAACACGTCCAAGTACTCGCACACGATGGACACGCTCTCCGGGGATCGCTTGGAATTATCCTCTACCATACTCACGAGATAGTCTTGATAGCTACCTTTGTACAAACACTTCATTGCCTTGAGAGAAGAGATGACTCGCGGCACAGTCCTCGACTTCACCCCATAGAAGAAGATAGGTTGATCGTCGTTGGAATAAAGAGTAACTTCCCGCGCCTTGCACTGGATATTAGCTCGATAACGAGTGACCCAGTCCATGCCAAGGATGACATCAAAGTCGCGCATATCAATCACATAAGTATTGGCCTCCAAGATTAGCCCTCCAATGTCGACTCGCAGACCACAGATCATAGAATCAGAGATAAGAGTTTTTCAAAAGACTAAGCTAACCTCGAGAGGATCGACTTTGCACACAACAGTAATTGCTAAGGCCTCCAAGCAACAAGAAGAAATAAAAGAATGGGTGGCTCCGGTGTCACATAATGCAAATATGGGTACATTGGATATAGAAAGCATGCCAAACACGGTACCTGCGTTGTTCGCTGCCTCATCATGGGTAATAGTGTAAACTCGGGCCTAGCCTCCAGTTCTCTGCTGGTTATGTGCTAAGGGTTGTCTGGGCTGCTGCTGATGAGAGGGCGAGGGAAGCTACTGTTGATGGGGCTGCTGATAAGGCTGCTGCCTCTTGGGTTCGGGGCATGCACTGTAGAAATTTCTGGGGACCTGAGCGGCAGGGTGCTCCTCACGTTGATCATTCCTTCAAAGTTTTCCCTTCCGAGGGTCTCGGTGGGGGTCAGTCTTTCTCTTACCTGAACTAGAGCCGGACGAAACAGAAGTAATAGGATGAGCTTGTTGAGCGTGATGAAAAGAATGAGTAGGAGCATCGTGAGTCAGACAACTCTCAAGCTGGATAGCACGGATCACCGTTTCTCCATAGGGAAGGTTCTCTTGGCTAGTAAGGTGCATACAAATAATGGGATGCAGTCCATCACGGAACTTGGTGGCCTTTTTCAACTCATTATCCACCAAGTGAGGAGCAAAGGCACTCATGCGGGTGAAACACCGCTCGTACTCTTCAACAGAATTGGTCCCTTGACGGAGATCCCAGAATTCGCCTTCTATTCTCATACGGTAGCTCTGGGGGTAATACTTCTCAAGTACCACCTTCATCATCTTGTCCTAGGTCAGGTTGGCTAGCTCGTCCGGCCTCAGCCTCTAGTAATCATACCACCACATTGCAGCATCACCATTAAGCTGGTAACGGCCGCAAATAACCTTCTGAGCATCAGTACACTGAAGGAGATAAAAGCTCTGCTCGAGTTGGCGAATCCATTATGCTACGGCTGTGGGCCCTTCAACACCGATGAAAGCTGGTGGGGTCAATCACCGAAACTAGAGAACCACATTTAGGTGATCATCAGCCTGGTTAGGAACCGACTGGTGAGATGGAGGTGGAGACGGGGGTGGCTGTTGCTGGTTGTTGCGTTTGTTGTGAGTTTGACGTGACATTGATCTACAATATTTAAGACTTGAATTAAGCACGAGACTAAGGTCTCTAGAGTTCAACAATATTCAAGACAAGTGGATAAACTCCTAAGCCTCGATTTACAACATATTACCTCGTAAATATAAATCAATTACATAAGCAGCTGAGTATCACTTATGTAATCATACCTGAGTTGGCGCGGCACGACGGAAGCGAGTGGTACTATCTACATCATATAATCCAAATATTTCACAGCGTTCATATAATTCACCTTAAGCTGTCTACAGAAACGCAGACCAGCTCTGATTCCAAACTATAACGCCCCACTTTGATTTTGAAGAAATTCCGGGCTTTTAGAAAAAAATCAATATAACTTTTATGAATCTCAGTTCAAAACATTTTTGGCGTTATTCATTTTTAGACAACAGCAATAGCCATATCAGTAATATAAATTCATAACCATCTCTCAAATACGGGTTGAAACCAAGTCATCAATTACCTAAACCGAGTTTTAACAAATCATCACAGTGTCAAAGGAGCATCTCCCCAGCATTATTCCACATCGTCATAAGATCTCAAGTTCATAAAATCCCAAGTTATGAAATCATAAAATCATAAATGAGTTCAAATAGCGGAAGCATAACAAGTAATAATCTGGCCTTATAGACCAACCACCACTCGCTCCACTCTGGCGTGCATGCAACCTGTTCAACCTGCGTCCGTGAACAAACGAGTGGGGGTGAGAACATATGGAATCCGTGGTGCTCACCACTATGCACGTAAATATCAATATATATAATGTAAATAGGGTATGGTCGAAGCATGAACATAAATCAATAAATCTGTCACATGTCCAATTCACAGCACACCATTTTACATTACTCCTGTGTACACATCTATCGCTAGCTGCGGAAAGGGGATTCATTACTCGAACGGCGGAAGTACATGCCACACCACGGACACGATCTTCCATAGGTCTTATGTACCTCACAAGGGCACGACCTATCAGGACTTAAGGAGATTGCCTCGCAAAAGGCACCATATTACATCGACGGGACAACCGTACCGACAGCCGTAACAACTCACATCGATAGGCTACATGGTTCACATGCATATATTGATCATACCGACCATAAATAATTACGGCATAGAAATTTAAATAAAACCCACCTGGAAATCGAGGTAGAATATCACACTGAAATAACAAATAAGTAGGTCGTAGGCTCGACTCCTCAAACACCTACAATTAAGCGAAATAATACATCAATAATCTATCTCCCTACTCGAATTTAACATAAAATCCACACTTAATCAAAATTAAGGCTTAAGGGTTTTAATAGGATTTTTCGTGGACTTGAAACTCTCACATTTTAGAAAAATAGGACTCGGTGAACAAAATTGGAGTCTCGCGACTTCAAATTAATTTCCCCAAATTTTTCTCAATTGAAAATAATTTTTAAAAATGGATTTGGCTCGAAAAATAAGCTTCCGGAACTAAAATCGGGCTAAAAACCGAACTGGGTTATGCTGCACACCTGCCCGAATTCTGGGCCGCGTATTTGTGGCGAACTGGCCCAACAATTAAAGGAAATTGGTTGCAAAAATGGCCTGCAAAAATGGCTTGCCCAAGGCTGGGAAAAACGCGGGCCTTATTGGGCCGGTACGTGGGCTAAAGTTGTTGACAAGAGCGGGCCGCGCGGGGGCTGGAGCGTGCCGAACTTGGCCCGTGAGCTCTCTTCCTCAAAGAAAATGGGCTGCGCGGTTTTGGGTTGAGGAGAGGGGGTGCGATTTGGGCCGCCTCTAATTCTGTTGGGCCGCGGAATAAATTAAAAGGTTGTTGGGGGATAAATGCCAACGGGCCGCGAAAAACAAAAGGATTTGGGCTGAGGAAATAAACATATGGGCTACATAATTAAATGAATTTCCCTCCCCTGATCTGCACACAGAATTCAATGAGAAGGAGGCAAAATACTCCTACTGCACATGAACGGGTACACTTCCGGCAATAAAGTTTACAACCCGATTAAGGTTCAACCAATTTCCATAAATATCGAAAATGAACATAATTTCCAGAGTTCGAAAATCTTTTAAAAATCAGGTAAAGGGTCAAAAGACGAAACGACATTTATAAGGCTCAACCAACATGAACAATATAACGACAACTCAAAATATAATATCTGTTAGAGGTATGCTGTAAAAGCTGTGTTTTGCAGTTTCTATCAATTCC
>CACSLK010021463.1:25975-36680 GCA_902706635.1 Striga hermonthica | reverse complement strand
AGCAGTTCAGGTGGGGACTCAGACTAAGTACTACATTGTTTATAATTGCTCTACCATGTTCGAGGTATGTATTTTCAGTAACCGCTCAGGATGGTCGCCGGTCCATTCTGAGTTCTAGTGGCCTTATCTAACCACTAGAGTGTGCACATGGTCCGGTATTAGTTTGTGCCGGGAGATAGCGGCATTAGTTTGTGCCGAGCGGCATTAGTTTGTGCCGAGCAGATTCAGTTACGTGACTTCGGTCGCGAGTTCAGACCGGTATCAGTTCAGTTCAGATATATATGCTTAGTTCATGATATTGTTATTATTTACGATGTTTTACATTAGTATGAGTTTCCACGGAGCACAGTGCCTTAGTGCTCACTCCCCAGTTTTATCATGATTTTTTCAGGTCAGGAGGTCGGGCAGGGAGCGTGACGTGACGGGGCATGACGAGACTTTCAGGACATTTATATATGTTTTGGACTGTATAAATATGACTTACGCTTCCGCTTATCTTTTCATGACCTGTGATGATGTTTTGATATCTTTTGACGTATGCTTTTGATGAACTCATCACTTTGACGAACTTTTAAGAAAATTAAGTTTTTCAGTAACCGGACGTTTTTATTAAATTAAGACAACGGTTTTTCTAAGTTAAGTAACGATTTTTCACGTAGCACCCCGAAACAGTTTTCGCAAAGTAAAAAGATTTATTTTTCAAAGACTTTGCGAATTATTGCGCCACTCTGATTTTACAGTAAGGTGGGGTGTTACAACGGTCTTCGGTGAATCAGTATCTATCTCAGTCCGAGAGGCCACCTCGCATCCTCGGTAAACTTTGTGGAAGAGTGTGCCTTTGTTGATGTGAGTGACCCCTTCGTAGAAGAAATAACCGTTCGAGATTTGGAAGAGAGATTGATGCCCGATCTTGAAGAGGAAGAAGAGCCAACCATTGAGCTCTTCGTAGCCGATGAGCCCGACAAACTGAACCCATCCACATTGGAGCTTAAGGAACTACCTCGTCACCTCAAGTATGTCTTTCTTGATGATGAGAAGCAAAAACCAGTTATTATCTTTGAAGAGCTCAACCGGGAGGAGGAGAAGGAGCTGATTGAGGTTCTTAAGAGGAATCAAAAGGCCATTGGCTGGAGCCTAGGTGATATTAAGGGCATCAACCCTTCCACGTGCATGCACCGGATCATTCTGGAGGAGGGTGCTAAGCCTTTTCGGGACATCCAACGGAGGCTCAACCCGAATATGATGGAAGTGGTAAAGAAGGAAGTGCTGAAGCTCTATTCCGAAGGGCTTATCTATCCAGTGGCCGACAGCGACTGGGTGAGCCCCATTCATGTGGTGCCCAAGAAGGGAGGCATTACAGTGATTGAGAACGAGAGAAAAGAGATGGTTCCCACCCGCATTACCACCGGGTGGAGGATGTGCACTGACTACCGGTGACTCAACGCCGTGACCAAGAAGGACCATTTCCCGTTGCCGTTTATCGATCAGATTCTCGACCGGCTCTCCGGCCACCAGTTCTATTGCTTCCTTGATGGACTTTCGGGCTACTACCAAGTGGCCATAGCTTCGGAGGACCAGCTCAAGACAAACTTCACGTGCCCATTCAGCATGTTTGCTTTCAGACGAATGCCTTTTGGCCTATGCAATGCACCCAGGACCTTCCAACGGTGCATGTTCTCCATCTTTTATGATATGCTCGAGGACTTCTTACAGGTAATTATGGATGACTTCTCTATTTTTGGTACTTCATTTTCTAATTGTCTCCATAATTTATCTCGTGTTCTTGAAAG
This sequence comes from Striga hermonthica, assembly GCA_902706635.1. Classification (NCBI taxonomy): domain Eukaryota; kingdom Viridiplantae; phylum Streptophyta; class Magnoliopsida; order Lamiales; family Orobanchaceae; genus Striga; species Striga hermonthica. The sequence goes on along the minus strand of CACSLK010021463.1, from coordinate 34,890 downwards.
ATGCATGAGTCGAACGTGACTTTGAGTTGGGAGAAAAGTCACTTTATGGTGACTAGTGGTGTTGTGCTAGGTCATGTGGTGTCTAGTCGGGGGATTGAAGTTGACAAAGCTAAAGTAGATGTTATTGAAAAACTTCCCCCGCCTGTGAATGTAAAAGGTGTTCGAAGCTTTTTAGGTCATGCTGGCTTCTATAGGAGATTTATTAAAGACTTTTCAAAAATTAGCCAGCCTTTGTGTCACTTGCTTGCTAATGATGTGCCTTTCATATTTGATGATGCATGTGTAGATGTCTTTGCTAAATTGAAGAATAAGCTTGTGACTGCTCCTATCGTGATTGCACCTGATTGGTCTTTACCTTTCGAAATTATGTGTGATGCATCGAACCTTGCTGTGGGGCTGTTTTGGGCCAACGAGTTGATAAATTTCTTCGTGTGATTTATTATGCTAGTTTGACTCTCAATGGTGCCCAATTAAATTATACTACCACTGAGAAAGAACTTTTGGCTGTTGTGTTTTCTCTTGAAAAATTTAGGTCTTATATCTTGGGATCTAAAGTAATTGTGCATTCAAATCATGCAGCCCTTAGGTATCTTTTGAGTAAAACTCAATCGAAACCTAGGCTTATTCGGTGGATTCTTCTTTTGCAAGAGTTTGATGTAGAGTTTAGAGATAGAAAAGGGTGTGAAAATGTTGTTGTTGATCATTTGTCTCGTATTGTTCCTTCTGAAACTTCACTTGCATTGCATGAGCATGTTAGGATAAATGATGACTTTCCATATGAGCATGCGAGTGAAGTGACTAGTGTCCCTTGATATGCTGATATTGTCAACTACTTGTCAGATGGTGTCTTGTTGGATAACCTCTCTTCCCAAGAGAGGAAACGTTTTGTGTTGATGTGTAGGAGTTATTTTTGGGATGACCCACTCCTCTTGAAGGTGGGAAAAGATGAGATTCTTCGGAGGTGTGTGCCCGTAGAAGTGCAATTGGATGTTCTTACCTTTTGCCACGAGCTTAACTGTGGAGGACATTTTGGAGGACGAACAACCGCCTTTAAAGCTCTCCAATCAGGTTTATTCTGGCCAACTTTTTTTAAGGATGCTCATAATTTTTTGTAAATCATGTGACCGATGTCAAAGAATTGGGAACATTGGTTCTAGAAATGAAATGCCCCTTGTGAACAATTTGCAAGTTGAGATTTTTTATGTTTGGGGCATTGATTTCATGGGACCATTTCCCAAGTCTTTTGGCTTCGAGTATATCCTCCTTGCTGTAGATTACGTGTCCAAGTGGGTCGAGGCTATCCCCACACGGACATGTGATTCTAATGTGGTTATAAAGTTTTTGCGAGGAAATATCTTGAGCAGATTTGGCTTTCCACGTACCATTGTGAGCGATAGGGGCAAACATTTCTGTAACCGGATTTTTGAGAAGTTGATGAAGAAATATAGAATTTCGCATAAAGTGGCCACCCCATACCATCCACAGACTTCGGGGCAAGCAGAAACGAGCAACAAGCAGATTAAGACTATTCTTGTGAAGACGGTGAATTCGTCTAGGAAGGATTGGTCGAGCCGACTCGATGATGCACTCTGGGCCCAAAGGACGGCATACAAGGGAGTATTGGGGATGAGCCCGTTTCGGCTCGTCTACGAGAAATCATACCATTTGCCGGTTGAGATCGAACACAAGGCCTTCTGGGCAATCAAAAAGATGAATTTCGATCTTGACGTTACCGGGTGAGAGAGGATGCTGCAACTCTCGGAATTAGAAGAGTGGAGAAACGAAGCCTACGAGAATTCCAAAATCTACAATGAGAAGAAAAAAAGGCTTCATGATGCCATTCTTGTTCGAAAGAACCTCGAGCCCGGACTGAAGGTACTTCTCTTTAATTCTCGCCTTCGTCTTTTTCCCGGAAAGCTCAAGTCACGTTGGATTGGGCCGTATATTGTTGATGATGTGTTTTCATTTGGAGCTGTCCGTTTGCGTAATCCGACAAACAACGATTTATTCTTGGTTAACGGGCAGAGAGTGAAACCATACTTTGATGGCGAGTTCAGAAAGAGACATGTCGAGACCATCAGTCTCGGCGACTCTATCTATGCGTGATCGAGAAATTATGTTGAGCTCCCGGCATTAAACCGAGTATCCTTGTACTGCTGTGTATTTGTTTTATTATCTTATATAAAAAAAAATATACAGGTCGCGGCCAAGGAAGATTTCTTCACCGCGACCGCGGCGAGTAATCTTGATCTCAAACGTGCAGCAACTGGCTTGAAATTGCGCGGCCTCGGGAAAAAGTCGCGACCGCGGAGTAAGGTCGCGGCCGCGGAGCGTTCCTTCACTGCGGCCGCGGCGAGTTAAATGCCCCAAACGAAGCAGCTGGGACAAATCCAAAATTCCGCGGCCGCGGCGAACAAATCATGTCGCGACACGGAAATATCGCGGTCGCGGAACACTCGATTAAAAGCCAACCTTGGTCAGATTTTGGGCATTGTTCATCTTCTAAAAAAACCCTCCATAACCCAGCGATTTTCTTGCTCTCAATACACATTCGATCCATCGATTTTTCTCAAGCACTTCATCACAATCTCAGGCGTCTTGTCATCCACGGTCGAATTCCATCTTATCATTGTGAACTTGGAGCCAAAATTTCACAACCCTAGGCCAGCCGCGACTTGGTTCCGTACCGTCTTTCTCCTCCGCCCTGCCAGTCACAAGTTTTCTCTCTGACCGACGAGTCGTCCTCACAGTGACTCGTCTCTGCCAATAGCAACGACCCGACTGTATTCTTGTCACTCCTCAACTCCGACCTTTCTATCACGGGTTCACCATATTCGGGCCTCCATTATCGGGTAATCACGATTCTTGCTGTTATTCCGAAGAACTTGATTTGTTAGTGTTGGTTGTTGAGACATATCAATTGAAGAAGGGTGCTAGTTGGGATCCACCATTGTCTTCTTCACCCAAGCTTCAACTTCCAACTAGTGCACACAAGATGTTCGACGAATTGCCCGAACGACTTTCGACATGGGCAAGACTCCAATTCTTCCTACGAAAAAGAAAGCCACTCAAGCCGAGCCGGCTAAAAAGAGAAAGACGGCCGAATCCTCATCCCGACATGCTCCTTCGGACGATGATCTTTCAGACCAATACGGTGCTCTTTTCCCGATTTATTCCCAGAAGGAAGGAGAGACTTACTCCCGCTTATCGCGAAAAGAGGTTGTGCGGCCAAAGGCAGCGGATTGGAACCTCTTGAACGACTTAGGCATTCTTGAGGATGTTATGAAATACCTCAAAGTCCTCAACCTTACCGAGTATGCCAAAATCGAAGAGCCATCGTATAGAGGTTTAATGCTAGAGGTTTTTAGCTCGTTCGTGCTCGCCGATGGGAACGAGTACTTCACTTGTCGGTTTTGGGGGAAGGAGTACACGGTGGATAATACGGTGATGAAGAGGTTTTGCGGGTTCAACATGTCCGGGACGAGACACAAGTCCATTGAGTTCGATGCTAAGAAGTGTTGGGCCGAACTTTCCCCACACACTACGTGGGATTCCGCCGGCATGCCCAACGGACTCATTGAGGACTTAGCCACCACGGTCGTGCACAAGTTCATTTGCTACAATATTTTCGGGAAAAAAGAGGCAAACAAAGTAAGCGAGATCGGACTTTTCCTTCTTTGGGCGATGCGAGCAGGAGTGTCGGTGTGCTCTATGACCTTTCTCCAGAACTCTTTGGAGGATATCGCACTCAGTCAGCGTGGAACACCGGCACTTGGACATTTCGTTACCGTGCTGTCCAAGCATTTTGGCGTTGATCAGCAGGATCCCAAGCTTGACTGGTCTAAGGACAAGTCCGAGATGCGGTGTATAAATGAGCATGAGCTCAAGTCATCCGATCTCATCAAAAGCTGGACCACCCATCAGGAGTATACGAAGCGCAAGGCCTACACGACCTACTTCAAGAAGCTCCAGCAGCTACAGCAGAGCGCGTCAAACCCAGACCAGACAGGGCCGTCTCGACAGCCGACGGGAGCCGAAGACTATGAGCAAATGATCGTCGATGACGACCATTTCCTCCCACCTCCACCCGTGTGGACACCGACCCCGAACCCATAGCCGGAGGTTCCTCCACAGCAGCCACCGAGATGGTGGACAGCCTTTCAGACACAGTACACGACTGACATCCGCTCTATCCACGACCGCTTTGATGCCCAGGACGCCTGACTGGACGGTTTCGAGAGCCGTCATACCACCCAGTGGGCCAGCTGGGAAACCGAACAAGCAGCACAGTGGACTAGCTGGGAGACCCAACAAAAGACTTAGTGGGATCATTAGGAGACCCAGCAGCAGACCCACTGGACTCAAATGGACACGCGCTTCGATGGCTTCAGTGATAGCCTCCGGTCTATTCGAGAGCAGCAGGACCAGCAGGATGCTCGATTGGATGGCTGGGATCAGAGGTTCACCCATTGGGACACCCGTTGGGGCTCAGGACCTAGTCAGCCTTACCCACCACCGCCACCACCGGACGCACAATGACATGTCACTGTGCTTAGTATGTTTTCTTTTCCATTTTCTCTTTCATTTTTTTATAGTTTGTGTTTTTCGTGTCGGTTAATTATATGGTCTACTCTCTTTCACTGCGAATCAACAATGGGGACATTGTCTGATTTTAAGTGTGGGGGTGTTTACGTGCTTGCGTGGCTATGTGGTAAACCATGTGTAGTTTTTCTTTTTAGAGTTGTTTTTATTTCTTTTATGTTGCGTGGACCAGTCTAGTTTAGGTTTATTTGTTCTTCAGAGATGGACATTGGTGAATTTTGAGATTGGTTTATGGTTGTTTAATGACGTTGGGAAGTTGTGATGATGATCTTGAGTGGCATATTTTGATTTGTGGCTCGATTGCTTTGATTAACACTCATACATATACACCCATTGAGATTTGAGCCATATTCGTTTCTTGTGAGATATTGGTCTGAATGTTGAATAAATCAGAACTTGCCTTGAGTCTGCTGTGAAATAAGTTTATTGGATTTGTGATAGGTAAACATGATTAAGGCATTCTTTGCTATTTGTGTACCCTCTTTCTTCTTTCGAGAATAATTTTCGCTAGTCACCCCTTTGAGCCTTACTTCTTATTTTTGTTGTTGACCCCGTGTTGATAATGTTTGGAAAATGGATGGTGATGATTATCGAAGTTGTGCATACAAAAAAACTAACGGATTATACTCTAAGTGCTCCAACCGTTTACCAGTCACGAGCAATGAGTACGGGAAACCGATCTAGGAGACTCGGGCAGAAAACCCGATGGCTAAACCTAGATAAGATGTCCATAAGGTTACAAAAAAAAAAGAATGATGATAATAATGTGGAAGTGAGTTGGCTTTGGTGAAGGTTGGAGAGCCGGTTGAGACCGAGGGAGTTGTTGAGTATGGTTGAGGTGCTGAGTTGTTATATATTCTATATTTGAGCTACTTGACCTATATTTATCTTACCCGACCCATTAAGCCTAAGTTATGTCCATAAAAGTCCTTTTGATTCACTGTCTCATTGATTTGATAGATTTAGAGTAGGGGTTAGACGATAGGCAAGCGTATGATCGATTTGACTGACGACCAATTTGAGTGCTCCTGTCTTTTATTTTTGCAAGAAAACGAGTGAGGCATTATATCATATCTCCGTACTTGAGAGTTTGTGTTATCATGTGATTGAGTTCATTGTCAAGGTGTGTTCTCGAGGTCATTGGAATTCTTTTCAACTTAATTGATCAATTTGAGACTTTCCTCGTTTGAAACCAGTGTCCACTCTCTTTTGCTTGTTTTGTTGCTTTTATTTTTCTTTTTATTGTTCGGGACGAACAATGATTTTAGTGTGGGGGAGTTGTTCATTTCATTTTTTTCATGTTTTCCTTGTTTATTTTGCATTCATTTTTCCCCATTCTTGGTTCTTATCTTTGGTTCTTGGTCCATTTTGTGTTGTGTCGTGTATTTTCTTTATTTTGCTCGTTTTGGTTTTTCTTGTTTGTTTTTCCCGGTTTTCTGCGTTTTTCTTGTCGGTGGTGGTTTGCAGGTTAGGTAGCTCGGTTGGGAAGTGGCCATGCAAGGATTATATCTAGACGGATGAGTTGGGGTCGAGTAAAAAAAGACAGAATCCAATTCCGAGTCCAGATGCGTGGATACGAGCCCGGAAATCGCAATTTTGTCACACAAACCCTTCACCGCGGGCCGCGACTGTGTTCCCGAGGCCGCGGAGAGCCCGAGATTTTACAACCAATGGACAGGAACGAAAAGTCGCGGTCGCGGGACATGTCGCGGCCACGGACCATTCTTTCACCGCGGCCCGCGAGCTTGTCCGCGGCCGCGGAACGCGCGATTTCAGATTTTAAAATAGCAGATTTTTCTTGAAAGATATGATTGATGTTTGAAGCTAGGTTTCGAATGTTCTAAGGATTTTCACCCAAAAACTCATACTTTATCTTGGATTTGATCTTGGTATTCGATCTTGGAGAGAAAAACTCCGAGATTCGACTTTTGGATTCGGTTATTCGGGTTTTCGACATTGGATTTCGTAATCGTAAGCTTTCATTTCCTTTTCTTATTGATTGAATGGCTTTGATTATTGTATTTGTTTATATGCATGATAATTGCTCAATTGTCTCGAGTTGTGCTTAGACTAGGGTTTTGATGTTTGATCACCATCTTAATCTAATTAATCGATTTTAAAACTGAAAAGGGAGAAATCGTTCGATCTAGGCTCGTTAGGAATAAGCTTGTTCGTAATAGTATTGCTTATGTGTTGATTGTTTCAAGAATTACTCGTTTATGTCTATCCTCTTGTTACGAAGAGTTATTGAGGATAGATTTCTAGATGAGTAGTTTAGCGAGACATTTAACCGAGCTCTTGATTGACCCCGATACCCTAGCTCTTTTATCATAAATTGAGTTCGAGTATTAAGTTGTGAACTTTTGATTTCTAGTTTTGTTTAGCCTTTTCAATTACTTGCTTTTCAATTAGTAGTCTATAAACAAACCATCAATCTTCAATAGAATGTTTAGGATTTCTTTTTCTCTTTTCTTGTGATAGAATATTCGTACAAATAATCCGGCTAACCTTCCTTGTGAGATGACCCGGTGTCGAATCTTTCGATTCTACTCCGGTAAAAATATCTACAACAGCGTGCAGGTTGGAACTTGAGAGCTTGTGAGCAATTTGAACGTGTAGGGTCCCGGAGTTGGCCTCCTCACGCCGCAATAACTCAACAATCGTCCAATTTTAGGGAGAAAACCATACCTTTGATGCGAATTTTGGTCGGGATTGGAGGTGTTGCCACGAGCTAGGGTTCTAGTGAATTTCTTGTGAAAAAGGACTATTGCCGAAGAAGATTAGATAGCCGGAAGTTCGTGGTCAGAGAGTCACGCCGGAGATGAGTCGCTCGAGGGTGGTCAGTCAGAGGTTGGAGGTTGGATGAGGTCGCAGTTGTGTGAGAGGGGAAGAGACTTGCGTGAGTTGTTTTTTGTTTTGAAAGTGGAATGGCCCGATTCCTGTAATATCCCGATATTTTATCGGTATAAATTATGTTTTAATTCCGATATAATAATGTTAACGTTATCATTGTCGGAATTAATTATTTTCAGTCGAGATTACCGAAATTTATTTTCGACGTACCGTTTACGTTCGGAATAATTTTGGTAATTGAATGTCATGCTCAAAAGTTAATTAGCATAATTAAGTGATTAATTAAGAAATTAATCACACTCTTAAGGCACAAAGCCGTGGGATATGTGGAGGATTTCCCAATTACTCTAAATGTCGTGCTATATGTATGTATATATTCCATATTTGTTTTTCCTAACTTTTCTAATTCTTAAGGAATTATTTCCTTCCACACCTTTAGTTCCACGTGGCTTTAGGAGATATAAAGCATGTAGGTTAGTCATACTAAACTTATGTTAATGAGAAGCAAGTGTCCAAAGTATTAAGGGGCCACGTCCCATGTTCATCATCACATCCCCCATCGGCTTATGCATAAATAAGAGGAGTTTGGACGAGATTTTTCCCTCTTTTCCATACGGTACTTTCAGCAGCAACAAGTTATATATTCAGCAGCCAAAAAGTTCCATCTTGTTCCCTTAATTTCCATATTATCGTACGGCATATACCGAAGCTACCGCACGGCAAGTCACGCACAACCAGGGTAAGAAGATCTTGATCACTTGGAGTGATTCGATCGAGTAATTGAAGAGGTAACTTCCTCCTCAGCTTATATTCACGTTAGTAAGGTCGTATTAAGGTTAACTGTTCGAGTAATTTTCAGAAATTCATTAGAATGTTCACGTTGAAGCTCGGTAAGGCCGCTTAGGCCAAGACCGAATTGCTTCCATTTTATTCCGGCAAGTCCCGAACGTTTATTGTTTTGTCAGCCATTATTAAGTGTATTATGTTCAGTTGAATGGGATTTGTTGGGTAAATCAAAGGTTCGGTCGAGAATTGGCTTAAAGCCAAGGACCACACGCGGGGTGCGTGTCAACGGCCGTACCGTGTTATTTCTCATTATGATCAAAATTGTTCGAACAGTTCATGTCTAAATGATCAAGTTAAGTCATGTTACGTTCAGTTGTGTTAGGTTGTTTGGGAATTTTTCATGTTTGTTGAGAAACTGGTCATAGGCCGTAAGCCTCGCATATAGCGAGCGCACCACGACCGTGTGTTTGGTCCAGTGAGAAAGTTCAGCAATTTTCCATATAAATTCAGTATATAGTTCATGATCAGTCAAGTGATGTTATTTTATGTTGAAGTGTCGGGAAGAAACGCCGGACGGCCGACGGGTGTTGGTCGTGTGTGCGCTGCCCGCATGTCGCGGTAGCAGCGTACCGGCAGGAGGTGCGCGGTGCAGGGACTGCGCGGTAGAGTGCCGC
>CACSLK010021463.1:6931-24599 GCA_902706635.1 Striga hermonthica | reverse complement strand
ACGAGCTCGGCACAATTCTCGATCAAGGATACACTGGTTCGCCAAGACTGATGGTCTCGACATAGTGTTTTCCGAACTCTCCATCAAAATATGGCTTCACTCTCTGTCCATTCACCACAAATAAGTCTCCATTTGCTGGGTTGCAAAGTCGGACGGCCCGAACAGACAACACCTCATCAACAATATGTAGGTCACTCCAGCGGGACTTGAGTTTTTCGGAAAAAGACGTAGTGGGGAGTTGTATAGAAGAACTTGCATGCCCGGTACCAGCTCCTTTCGGACAATATGAACATCATGGAGTCTTTTCACTCTGTCTTTGTAAATCTTGTCATTCTAATATGCCTCATTCCTCATTTCTTCTAACTCCTACAGTTGTAACAAACGAGCCTTACCGGCGGCATCTACATCAAGGTTTGTCTTATTAATTGCCCACAAGGCCTTATGCCCAATCTCCACGGGCAAGTGACAAGCCTTCACATAGACGAGTCTGAATGGACTCATACCCAAAATGCCTTTGTATATTGTTCGTTGGGCCATCGTCGAGCTGGCTTGACCAATCCTTCCTTGATGAATTGACTGTCTTCTCTAAGATGGTCTTGATCGGATTATTGCTCGTCTCCGCCTGACCCGAAGTTTGTGGGTGGTAGAGAGTAGCTACTTTGTGTGATATGCAATACTTCTTCATCAGTTTCTCAAAGAGCTTGTTGCAAAAGTTCTCTCCCCCCCCTCACTCACGATTGCTCTCGGAAAGCCAAACCTGCTCAATATATGACCTTTCACAAACTTGATCACGACGTTATCATCACATATCCTTACGGGGATAGCCTCAACCCACTTAGACACGTAATCTAAAACAAGTAAAATATACTCGTAGCTACTAGATTTAGGAAGTTGTCCCTTAAAATCGATGCCCTAGACATAAAAAATTTCTACTTTAAGGTTATTAGTCAAGGGCATCTCATTTCTACGACCTATATCCCCAGTTCTTTGGCATCGGTCACAAGAGCGGAAAAAAAGTATAAGCATCTTTGAAAAGGGATGGCCAAAACAAACCTGACTGTAGCACCTTAAAGGCGGTTTTCTGGCTGCCTAAGTGGCCTCCACAATGGAACTCATGGCCGAATGTGAGGACATCGGTTTGCTCCTTTTCTTGAACACATCACCTAAGCACCTCGTCCTTCCCCATCTTGAAAAGGAATGGCTCGTTCCAGAAGTAATCCCTACACACATAAACAAAACGCTTTCTCGCTTAGGAAGAGAGATCAGGTCGCAATTTTCCACAACATAGAAAATTCAAAATTTCAGCATACCAAGCACATTTTGACACTTCATGTGCATGCTTATGAGGGAAATAATCATTAATAGAATTATGCACAATCAATGAAGATGATGAGTCAGATGGTACTATGTGTGACAAGTGATCTGCAACTACGTTCTTAGACCCTTTCTTATCTCTAATATAAACATCAAATTCATGCAACAACAAAATCCACCAGATGAGCCTTGGTTTTGAATGAGTTTTGCTCAAAAGGTACTTCAAAGCCGAATGGTCTGAGTGAATAATTACCTTAGATCCAAAATGTAAGATCTAATTTTTCAAGTGAAAAGACCATGACTAGAAGTTCCTTCTCGGGGATAGTATAATTCTGTTGGGCCCCGTTAAGAGTCAAACTAGCATAATAAATCACTCGAAGCAACTTATCAACTCGTTGACCCAAAACGGCGCCCACTGTAAGATTAGACGCATCACACATGATTTCAAAAGGAAACGACCAATCAGGGGCAATAACAATAGGGGCACTCACAAGCTTGTTCTTTAATTCATTAAAAGCACTCAAGCAAACATCATCAAAATTGTATGGCACATCTTGAGCAAGCAAGTGACATAACGGCTGACTAATTTTCAAAAAATCATTAATAAAACGCCTATAAAACCCCACATGCCCCCAAGAAACTCCTAATTCCCTTAATATTCACAAGAGGGAGAAGTTTTTCAATTACATCCACCTTGGTCTTATCTACCTCAATTCCCCTACTAGAAACAACATGGCCTAAGACAAGTCCAACTCTAACCATAAAATGACTTTTTTCCCAGCTCAAGGTCAAATTAGACTCAATGCAACGTCCAATGACACTAGATAAATTGTGAAGACAATGAGAAAATGAATTACCAAAAATAGAGAAGTAATCCACAAATACCTGCAGGCAGTCCTCAAGCATATTCGAGAAGATGGAGAACATGCACCTCTGGAATGTTCTCGGTGCATTGTGTAGGCCAAAGGGCCTCCATCTGAATGCAAAGGTGCCAAAAGGGCACGTGAATGTCATCTTGGGCTGATCTTCGGGCGTTGTAAGTTTTTTTTACTGGAGTTAAATCGAAAGATTCAAACACCGGGTTGTATCTCAATGAAGGTTAGCCGAATTGAATTGTACGTTTATTCAGTCCCCAAAAAGAGATATCAAAGTCCTAAACATTCTAATTCGATTGATTTGGTTTGATTTATCAACTACGAATTCTAAAACAAGGCTAGCTATTCAAATCTCACAACTCAAAACACAAATTCAAATAGTGATAAAGGGGCTAAGGTGTCGAGGACAATCGTTTCCGGTTCGTAATACATTTAACGAGCAATCAAGAACTCGATTAAATGATTCAATAAACTACTCATCTAGAGATCTATCCTCAATAACTCTTCGTAACAAGAGGATGGACATAAACGAGTATTCTTGAAACAACTAATACATAGGCAATACCATTACGAACAAGCCTATTCTTAACGAACCTAGATCGAACAGTTTCTTCTGTTTTGGTTATGAAACCGATTAATTAGATTAAGATGGTGATCAATAATCTAACTCTAGAATTAACACTACTCGAAAAGATTGAGCAATTAACATGCACATAAACGAAATTGAACTGGAACGACAATCCCCTAACCCTAGCTAACAAATTTAGCTACTCATCTTAATTTCAACATCAACATTTATATCAAAGAAAGCCATAACATTCATAATGAAAATAGAAGCTTACGATTAATACGAAGATTTGATGTAAAAAACCTAGTGCAAAACAAATGCGAAAATACCAATCTTGGAGTTTTTACTCTCCAAGTTGAATCCCAATGAAAAACTAAGAGAAAATCTGTTCTGGAATGAAAGTACGAAAAGTACAATGTTCAAGATAAGTAAATTCTGCCCTAGGTTCGAATTATAAACTTTCTCGTTCAAAATCCATGAAAATCGCGACTTCCTGAAAACATACCCTAGCGGCGCTAGGGTAAGGGTAAACGACACTAGGACCCTCCCTTGCGGCGCTAAGGTCAAAGTCCTCGCAGCTGCAGTTGGTCGCTAGGTAGGCTAGTGTCGTTGGCTGAGATCCCTTAGCGGAGCTGAGGGAGCTAGCGGCGCTAAGTCATGAGTCTTCACATTTTTGTTGTTTCAAAGCGGCTAATGGTCTTCGGTTGACTCGTGGGCTCATGGCTAATGTCTTTCAGGTTCTGCCAGAGATGAAAACTCGATTTCTGTCTGCTTGGGTCGCAATAACAGCATAGAAATCCTAGAAACCAGAACGGAATACCTCTTCCCTCGTCTAGAACCTGTAATCACCACAACCGGAAAAATACGAAAAACAGAGAAAATAGGAAGAAAACAAAAAAAATGCCAAACATACCAAAATAAAGATAAAAATACAAGAAACGACTAGATGGACTGGAAAAACCAACAAAATGACCTACAACGAGGGAAAAGACACACAAAACATCAACAAAAATATCATAAAAAATGGGACAAATAGGAGCCATGCAGATAACGTTCAGATATTATTATGAATATATAGGGGGATAGAGGATCCCCTTGCCTAATGCCCCTGCTAGCAGTAATATCCACAAGGCTTGCCTTTAATGTTGAAGGATAAAGAGGGATAAGAGATGCAAGCCATGACCCATTTTACAAAGGTTGGATGGAACCCCATTTTATCATAGTCAGTTGCACACTTTTCCATTAAAGTCTGTCAAATGCTTTTGCCATATCAAACTTCATAGCCATGAAACAATTTTTTCCACTCCTATTCCTAGATAGAAAATGAAAGCCTCATGTGCTATTACTACATTGTCTAACAACTGCCTTCCAGAAAGAAAACCAGCCTGTGTTTCTAAAATGCATGAAGGTATGCAGTTTCTGAATCTCAGTGCAATAATTTTGGATATTATCTTGTAAAAAACAGCACATAGGCTAATAAGCCTGAATTGAATGAGAGAAGTGGGATTTTCACACTTAGGCACCAAATTAATAAGAGTGTGTTTCTAGTACTAAGCATTTGGCAAGAGAAGAAAAAGCTTTGAACACCTGAGCAGATATCTTCCTTGACAATTGGCCAAAAATGCTGGTAAAAAAGGCAGACATGCCATCCTCAATTGGGGCTTTGTCAGGATTCATGCTAAACAGATCTTTTTTTATATCAACTCCAATAACAAGAGAGAGGAATTCCTCATCCATTCTATCAGAGACCGTGGTTGGAATGAGAGGCAACAGAGTGTGGCCATGAGAAGAACCCTGAGATGTGTATATGTTGGAAAAGTATGTAGTGATTAACCCCTAAATTTCTTTCTGATCTTCATACAACAGATTATTGTCATTGAGAAGAACCCTGGGATGTGTATATGTTGGAAAAGCATGAAAGAACTTGGAGTTTGTGTCTCCTTCCTTCAACCAAAGAAGCCTTGCCTTTTGTTTCCAGAACATTTCTTCAGAACACAAAGCTTCAGCTAACTCCCTTTTCAGTTTATCCTATTTGTGCCAATTCTTTTCACCTCTCTCATGTCTCATATCCTCCAATGTTAAAGATAGATTAGAAATCTTATCCTTGCTGAGAGATCTAAAATGTCTGCTCCAAAGAAGAAGTGTGATTCTAGCCTTTTTTATTTTATTTTCTCTGTCTGAAAGCATGGGAGTGCCACCTGCATCATGGTCCCATGCCTCTTTAACAACATCTTGCAACCCTTCTTGCTTTAGTCACCTTTTATCAAATTGGAATCTTCTGCTTTTCTGTTGGTTTTGGACTTCTGTTGAGAGTACAAGCATATAGTGGTCAAAAGAGCTTCTGAACAGGCTTGTTGAGTGAGTATTGGATAAGGTTGTTACCCACCCTAAAGAAGCAAATGTTTTATCTGATTTCTCTTCCACATATCCTTCACCATCTCTGTTATTTCCCCAAGTAATTTGTTGTCCTTGATAAGGTATTTCTTGCATTCCCATGTCAGCTACAAAAGCTTTAAATCCTACAATGCTGGCCTCTGTTCTAACTCTACCTCTTTTCTCCTCTGAAGTCAAGAGGATGTCCTTCCAATCACCTGCCATGCACCAGAAGGATCCCCATTTGTCTTTTTCATCAATAAGGGTTGCCCATTGCATTTTCCTCTCTGGTTTCAAAACAATCAGGTATACAAAATGGCTCAACAAGCAGATGAACCTGATGAAGGAATGAAATTCACAGCAATGAAAAAATTAGTATAATAAATATTAACAACTTGGATTTTGGCATCCCATAAAAGCAAAAGACCTCCGCTTCAACCTCTGGGCTCCACAATATAGTTCCTGGAGGTATAACCCGTTTTATTACAAACAGAATGAGTAACTTGTTTTGATTTATTCACTTCAGATAAAAAAATGAAGTTTTGGTTATGGCATCTAATGACATCCTTGAGCTGGAGAACTATAGAGGGCCCACTCAGTCCTCTACAGTTCCACACTATAACATTCATTTGTTTTCTGAGGGCCCATTAAGGTTGGCACTCTCTACCCTTACCAGACCGAGTTTTGGTTTCTTGTCTCTGTCTCCTTCTCGAGTGGAAAGTTCCTCTGGTGAAGGTGTTTCATTAAGATTGTTTCTCCCCCTTTTAGAAATGGCAGGAATTGTTGATTTGGGGTGATTTCTCCTCTGGAGTCTGCCATCTATTTTAGCTGCTCTTTTCCATGTTCTTCTAGTTGAGGAGCTTGGTTTTGGCTCCATAAAAAGAGACACTAATGGCATTGGCTTTGCTGTGAGTTTGTCAATTCATGCTGGTTCCACCAGGATAATTTGTCTCTCATTGTTAGCATTCCCTTCAATATCTATTGAAACATGGGGCTCAATCATGACTGAATCAGGATTTGTAGGGACAGGTTCTGAATTACTGTGGTGAAGCGTGTCAGTACTTGCCTTATTTCCCCAGATATTGGTAGAGGCCTTGGGATTTCCTGAGTATAAGGTCTGAGAAGTCTTAGCTAGAGTACCTGAATCCCCCATATTTGGTTGTGATTCATTTGGATTACAAGGAACTTATTTTGGTTGGCCTGAAGAGGAGCTTGAGTTATTCCAGTTGGAGCCAATGGGAGAATCTCTAGCTCTCAACCAATCACCAAACTGTCCTTCCTTGGGAACTTTGTTCAATGTATGCCATTCTTGCAGAACATGTTCGTTCAATGTGGCTTACCTTTCCGCAATAGAAGCAAAGATTTACCAATCTCTCATATTTGAACTCAACAGAGATTATTTGGTCCCCTAGTCGTATATTAGCACATCTGGGCAGGGCCTCTGTCAGATTAATTGCCACCAGAAGTTTAATGAATCTTCCTCCTTGGTGAACCGAGGTAACCACCAAAACGTTGAAGACTTCATGAAAGATTTTCCCCACATTGAGCCCCACCTCCTTTATTATCCAATTCAGCGAGATTTTATGCACTTGGACCCAAAGCTTTAGGAGATTGAAACCTTCATAGTTGGCCGACATTCCTTTCTTCCATGGTTGAAGTATTAAGTACTGGTTTTCAAATAACCGGTTAGTGCCACTGGCCACCTCTCAAAAATGAGAGACCCTCCTAACGACAGAAAAGAAACCCTCCTACGACGGAATAACAACTCTCCGGCGAG
Organism: Striga hermonthica; assembly: GCA_902706635.1. NCBI lineage: Eukaryota > Viridiplantae > Streptophyta > Magnoliopsida > Lamiales > Orobanchaceae > Striga > Striga hermonthica. The sequence goes on along the minus strand of CACSLK010021463.1, from coordinate 17,692 downwards.
AGAATTTACAATGAGCGTTAAATTTAATTAGTATGGCGAGATAATGTAAATATGTAATAATTACTCCCTCCGTTTCAAATATGTAATAATCACTCCCTTTCGGTTTCCGGATCCACAAGGGAATCGATTAATATTTAGATACATAGCAAAGTGGATGTATCGAAAAAGTCAAAGCTGACTTATAATTTGAAACGGAGAAAGTAATATTTATTGTATTGGTGTGGAAAGTGGAAATTCCGCTCCACCGACAGTGCCCCGTAATATTATAACATTGAAAATCTCCGATCGAGAAAAATATGGTTCAACAGAAGATATTCTCACGCAACTCTCCTCAGCTTTCATACCCCTCATTACAGTTGTATTCTTGCGGGCATTTTTCAAGTGTTGTACTCTACTGTCGGCAATCCAACCCTTCCCCTCTCTGTCTCTCTCACGAAAGCGTAATATATCTCACAAGTCCTCCAGTTAAATAAGTAAAGCTGCTCTGAAACAAAGCTTCTGCCACCATTTGATTTGTTCTCTCTCTACTAGTTGAGTTGCAGATCTTGAGAGCAAGAACAATCTATCTGCAAGTAGCCCAAGAAATGGAGCTCGGCTTCCGATCTCTATTGAGATTTGCAGCCCCCACTTTTCTATTGCTTTCTTGCTACACCTTCACTTCAACTGGTAACTCTCTCTCTCTCTCTCTCTCTCTCTCTCTCTCTCTCTCTCTCTCTTTCGTTCTCTCATTTAATTTTGTTGTATATAGTCCGGAACTAGCTTCCGTTGTGGGATTGTCTCAAGAAAAAGATTTAATCTGGATGTTTGTAAGTTGGATGGTTTCTAGTATCATAAATGAGTTAAAAGGGATTCTTGCCGTTGAAATCATTAATTCTTTGTTAACTTAAATTAGTTGTTCAAATCTCTAAGGGAGTTGCTGAAATCTGCTATTGTCTTTAAGTTTTCAATTCTATAGATATATATATATATATTTCTGTAATTTCTTTAACTATCGTTGCTGAATAGGACATTTTTTTTTTTTTAAATATATATTGGGATTGGATTATCTCTTAATTTAGTGAATTGGATGAGATTAAATGTGCGTTACATGATGAAAGGTGTTTGTTTTGAGTTTGTTGAAACGGAGGTGTGCTTACTTTATGTTGTCCTCTTTCCAGAAGCATACGATGCGCTTGATCCAAATGGAAACATCACAATCAAATGGGACGTCATCAATTGGACTCCCGACGGCTACGTGGTGAGTGAGAGTGAGAGTTAGTTACCATGTTGAAATTGATGAATGAATTTATTTGTATTGTATTGTATTGTATTGTGTTTTCCAGGCTGTTGTTACGATGTTCAACTTCCAACAATACCGTCACATCCAAGCCCCCGGGTGGAGCCTCGGGTGGAGTTGGGCAAAAAAGGAAGTGATCTGGAGCATGATGGGTGGCCAAACAACCGAACAAGGAGATTGTTCGAGGTACAAAGGGAACATCCCACATTGCTGCAAGAAAGACCCAACAGTGGTGGACCTCTTGCCTGGGACCCCTTACAATCAGCAGATTGCAAACTGCTGCAAAGGGGGTGTCATCAACTCCTGGGCTCAGGACCCTACCAATGCTGCCAGCTCCTTCCAGGTCAGCGTGGGAGCTGCAGGGACCACCAACAAGACCGTGAGGCTCCCAAGGAACTTCACCCTCAAGGCCCCAGGCCCTGGCTACACCTGTGGGCCCGCCAAGATCGTCAAGCCCACCAAGTACGTCACGCAGGATGGGAGAAGGGTCACACAGGCTATGAGTAAGTTGTTTTCTGTAAGTTAACAATTATTGATTTGCTAGCGTTTGTTTGTTCACCTTAAACCAAATCTATAATCAGAATAATATACATTACTTCTAGTTTCGTCGTGTATGTTTCAAATTATATTCTTTTCTTGAATTGTTTCTAATACCTTGTGTCCTTAAATTAATTACAGTGACATGGAACATCACATGCACATACTCACAGTTCCTCGCTCAAAAAACTCCAACATGTTGTGTCTCATTGTCATCCTTTTATAACGACACTATCGTCCCTTGCCCCACCTGTACCTGTGGATGCCAAAATAACCTTACTCAGCCTGGGAGCTGCGTCAAGTAACTAAGCTTGCTCTTTATTTTTTTTTTCTCTCATTTTCAAATATTTCGTGCAATTTATTTTTTCTTTTTAAATTGTTGCAGTCCTGATTCACCATATCTTGCTTCGGTTGTTTCGGAAAGAGGGAGGAGTAATAATCTGGCACCTCTAGTCCAGTGCACTACCCACATGTGCCCCATTCGGGTACACTGGCACGTGAAGGTCAACTACAAGGAGTACTGGCGTGTTAAGGTCTCAATAACCAACTTTAATTACAGGATGAATTATACGCAGTGGAACTTGGTCGTCCAGCATCCCAACTTTGACAATTTGACCGAGATTTTCAGCTTCAATTACAAGCCTCTCAATCCTTACCAAAATATAAGTAAGTGCTGCTATAAAGAACGACTTCATAACGTAATTTTTTTTCTCTCTTTTGTGACTGGAAGTGATTATGTCTCGGGAAGTCTCTTTATTGGTTAGACAATAGTCATGTGAGGATAATTGAAGAAAAAGGACAACGTAAAATTGAAATGGAAATATGCCGATGCACAATAATGATTAAATATGATCGATAATTGATAATTAGGATATTTCAGTGTGCCAATAACAAAATATGTGGAAAATGTGTGACTTGTTATCTTATTTTCTTATAATGTGTGTTCATGATTGGTGTAAGAAAACTGCAAGTGTGTGAATTGTATTTTTGTTACAATCTTCCTTATACAAACAGTTGTACCCAAAAAATCCCTCGAAAATGATAAATGAAACAAAATGGTATCCAAGCAGGCCCGAGGCACTTGCCTCTGTTCAACTTTCTTCTTTTCACTTCAAACCTTTTAAAACACACCCGACCATATCATTTTGATTTACTTACTTGGAGGTGAAAGCTAATGCGAATCATGTGGGATTCATTATTTAATTTTTCTGACTCAATAGATGATACTGCAATGCTATGGGGCGTCAAATTCTACAATGACTTGCTCAATCAAGCGGGCCCCCTAGGAAACGTGCAGTCGGAGCTTCTTTTCCGAAAGGACAAAAACACATTCACTTTCGAAAAGGGTTGGGGTTTCCCCAGAAGAATTTATTTCAACGGTGACAATTGTGTCATGCCGCCTCCCGACGCTTATCCGTATCTGCCAAACGGGACTTTGCGCCAAAATTTCTCGTTTTTATTGCTACTCATCTCTCTCTTATCGTCTTTGGCAATCCATTTCACGTGCTTTTAAGAATTTCGGCTTGCTTTGAAACGGTGGGTTCTCGTCTTGTGGCATTGGTTAGTTGAATGAAAGAGCTACTTGAAAGAATTTATCATATATATGCTGCAGGAGTTTGGCAAGAACTTTGTGGCGACGTTAAGACTTTCTTGCTTACTGTAATTTTTGTTGGATTCAGTGGCATTTTTATTTTTTTATTTATTTTTTTTATTTTTTTTTTATTTTTATTTATTTATTTTTTTTTTTATAGTTTTGTAGTTGGAATGTACGACGTGTAATGTTTATACAGTATTTATTATAGGAATTTTATTTCGAATAAGAACAGTTTGATATATACAGCTGATTGTAAAATATTTTAAAATATTTGTTCTCATTGCTATATTATATTACCTGTTTTTATTTTGTTTATTTTTTATCTTTTCATGGCCGCAATTAGTTATGTATATTTGACATGTGGGTTATTTCATAGTGGAGACGTCAAAATTGACAAAATTTATAAATACTGTTATGGGCAAGTGGAATCTTACTACTAATAATATTAACTAGTGTACATCCCGTGCGATGCACGGGAACAATAGTAAATTAACAATATTATAAAAAAATTTCGAGTTTGAGAAACTCAATGGCGGAAGTGGAAATTACTATTGATCCTATTTAAAAAGGAAAAGAAAAAAATAATAATTATAAATTAAAGAGAAGAATAAACAATACTTAATAATTATAAATTAAAGATTCGGGGTCAAACAATGTAAAATTATTTTGTATAATAGAATATAAAATTTACATTATTTTGTATAAGAGAATGTAAAATTTGTATGTTTAATATTAAGACACCTAAAATATTATATTAGTATATGTAATAGTATTCAAATTTTTCTATATTATTTTTGAAAGATGTGAAATCACCTACAACTTTTCTAAATAATTTTAGAAGAAAAACATATCTAAAAACATTTGAATTTAACATTGTGTAAAAAAAAATTTCTAGACTATTTTGTAAATAAAACATGTCTACATATATATTTAAATTTAACATCAATTATGTGTATGTGTATATGTATATGTATATAAATATAGACGAATATGTAAAAAAATGTCTAAACAATTTGTTTCAAGTATCTAAAATATTATAAGTCTAATTTAATAAAATCATACCGAATTTATGGTGTTCCATCTAAAAATATTTGATTACACAAAATTTGAAAATTATTAGTTTTGATACCAAAAATAATTACAAATATTTATTTTGATACCAAAAAACAGGACAGAGAATAACAAATTCTACCCAATAAATCAGTCGATTTGTTACCCTATCTACCCAAAATATCAATAAATCAGCCATTGACTACCCCTACTTACCAAAAAAATAGAAAAGACAATTGCTAAGTTTTAGGACACTGTTAATGAAAGACAATTGGCGAGTGATTATATATATATATATATATATATATATATATATATTGGCGGGAAAAATTGGCGGGAATCCTTAAAAAGTTATTCTTTTAATATATAGATATATATTTTATCTTATCATGGTGTATAGAAATGTGTGCAATAATGCTTGAATTTTGTCTATAAAAGGCAAGAGAAATGGTTCATTGTATGTACGGAAAAAGGAAGAAGAAAGCAAAGAAAGTTTGATTTATATCCAGTTTTTACATTGTGTTCTTTATATTCCTTGCATTTTATAACACGTTATCAGCACGAACGTTCTACTCGGTCAAGAAAGGTAGGAATATAATAATAATAATATATATATGTATATGTATTGTATTTCACTAATATACATATTACCATTATTCTTGACAAGTTAGGCTCTGCCACAGTCAAGGATATATATACATATTAGCATTATTCTTGACAAGTTAGGCTCTGCCACAGTCAATGATATGTGGGATGGATATACTAAATATGAACATATTACCATTATTCTTGACAAGTTAGGCTCTGCCACAGTCAAGGATATGTGGGATGAATATATACTAAATATGAACATATTACCATTATTCTTGACAAGTTAGGCTCTGCCACAGTCAAGGATATGTATATACTAAATATGATATTATTTACAAATTACCATTATTATTGACAAATTAGGCTATGCCATAGTCAATAATATGTGGTAAGATGATATTATTAAATTTGCTTATGAATTATTATTCAAGTTGTAATAAATAATATTATTACTTATACTTAACACCCACAAAATGGTTTACCCAGTAATGTGTCGTGAAATTTATAACTACTTATTCTTGTACCCACCGAAAGATTTATTGAGTAGTGTGGAGTGACATTTTTATTTGATTTTTTATTTATTAAATTGTTTACGTAATGACTCGGTGAATTTTTAAGGTAATATACATGATCAATTAGAATTTTATGATCATAAATGATTAATTAGTAAATATTATATCATTAAATTTGTTTGCAACGACTAGTTAACGGTTATTTTTGTAACGGCTATTTACCAATATCTGTATATAACACTACAATTCATTTTCATAATCCAAACACTCAAAAAATATTTTCTTTATAAGAAAAAAAAATGTTTGATCCATTACTTATAATTACCATTATCTTGTTTATTATATACATTTTGCTAATTTTCACGATGATGTATCGTACTGTTGGATTTAAATTTTATGTATTAGGCCTTTGTATAATGTGTTTAGTATTTGCTCTTTTGTACGTATTGAAGAATTAATGATTGTATATGTAATTTTTCGAATCTAAGCATTGATGTTTTATGTTATAGTTATCATGGCAAATCTGGTCAAACTCGAATTTGAAGCTCTCGATATATCTGAGAAAAATTATATCTCATGGACATTGGATGCCGAAATTCATTTGGCGGCAATGGGGTTAGAAAAAACAATAAACTCCCCAAATGATTCATCAATACAGGATAAAGCTAAAGCAATGATATTTCTGAGGCATCATTTGAATGAGGCATTGAAAAATGAATATTTAACTGTTGAAGATCCTGCGGATCTCCGGAAAGCCTTGAAAGAAAGGTATGATCACCAGAAAACGGTGATTCTCCCCCGGGCTCGTTATGAATGGATGCATTTACGCTTCCAAGATTTCAAAACTGTAAACGAGTACAATTCAGCCATGTTCCGCATTTGCTCGGTATTGAAATTATGCGGCGAAAACATAACTGATTACGATATGCTGGAAAAAACGTTGTCCACATTCCACGCTTCAAATCTACTTTTGCAGCAACAATACAGAGCAAAAGGCTTTGTGAAGTATTCTGAGTTAATTTCTTGTTTGCTGCTGGCTGAATAAAATAATGAATTGTTGATGAAAAATCATGAATCTAGACCCACGGGATCTACTGTGGTCCCTGAAATAAATGCTGTAATATGTATAATTCAGGCCGGGGATATAATCGTGGGCGAGGCCGTAACTATGCCCAAAATTTTGAAAGGGGGAGAAATTTCCAGCCAAAATTTGAACAGAACAATGTGACGGAGAATAATGATGAAAAGACATGTTATCGATGTGGAAAGACGGAACATTGGGCGCGAAATTGTCGTGCTCCGAGACAAGTTGTTGATAATTATAAAAATTCTCAGAAATCAAAAGATAAGAATATAGAAACCAATTTTATGATTGGGGAATCTTCTGAAAATGATTCAACACGTGTGGATGATGAATATGGCATCGATGACATATTGAACCTGGATTTTGCTGATGCGGTAGTTGAAGACAGAGCTGGAAATGACCACGAGAATAAGGATGAATGTTTTTTTATTGCTTTCTAAGTTTTGTTGTATGTGTGTGCTTTTATCTGAATTTCGACTTTAATCAATAATAAATGTTATTTTTCTTTTAGATCATGGATCGATCTCGAATCCAAAATGGAGATATATGTCTTGCAGATTGTGCAACTACTCACACTATATTCAAGGACAAAAAATATTTCGTCAACTTGAAATTAAATAAAGATAAAGTAAACACAATTTCTGGAAATGCAAAGATAATTGAGGGTTCTGGAAAACCCATATTTTTTATGATGGGAGGTACAAATTTATATTGAATGATGCATTATTCTCCCCAAAATCAACAAAAAATTTTGTTGAGTTTTAAAGATATCCGAATGAACGGATACCACGCTAAAACAATGAATAAAGGGGGAGTTGAATATCTTTGCATTACCTCAAATATTGTGGGAAATAAATGTGTTTTGGAGGAATTACCAGCTTTATCCTCGGGCTTATATTACACCCGCATTCATATTATCGAGACTTATGCTGCAACAAATTCAAAGTCAGTTGAAATGTTTAAACTTTGGCATGATCGACTTGGTCATCCTGGCTCAATAATGATGCGTAGAATTATTGAAAATTCGAGTGGGCATCTATTAAAAAATCAGAGGATACTGCAAACACATGAATTAACGTGTGCCTCCTGTTCTCAAGGGAAATTGATAATAAAACCATCACATACTAAAGTCGGGCATGAATCACCATTATTTTTGGAAAGGATTCATGGTGATATATGTGGACCTATTCATCCACCTTGTGGTCCATTTAGATATTTTATGGTGTTAATTGATGCCTCTAGTAGATGGTCTCATGTGAGTTTGTTATCCACTAGAAATGTGGCATTTGCTAAATTACTTGCTCAACTTATTAAATTAAGGGCACAATTCCCAGATGATATTATCAAAAGAGTCAGACTTGACAATGCTGGAGAGTTTACATCTCAAGCATTTAATGATTATTGCATGGCAGTGGGAATTGATGTGGAACATCCTGTAGCACATGTTCACACTCAAAATGGTTTAGCAGAATCATTGATTAAACGACTGCAGCTTATAGCCAGACCATTGATAATGAGGACAAAACTCCCCACTTCAGTATGGGGACATGCTATTCTGCATGCAGATAATCTAATTCGCAAAAGACCAAGTGCACACCATACATACTCGCCATTACAATTGACATCTGGTCGAGAACCAAATATTGCACATATAAGATTTTTGGTTGTGCAGTATATGTACCAATTGCTCCGCCCCAACGTACAAAAATGGGGCCTCAAAGAAAGTTGGGAATATATGTTGGATATGAATCTCCATCAATAATCAAATACCTTGAGCCAAAAACAGGTGACGTTTTTACAGCTCGGTTTGATGATTGTCATTTTAATGAAAAATTATTTCTCCCTTTAGGTGGGAATGAAAAATCAATTGAGAAAAATATTGAATGGAGAACATCATCACTGTCATATCTTGATCCTCCCACCAAACAAAGAGAACAAGAAGTTCAAAAGATCATACATCTGCAGAATATTGCAAATCAATTGCCAGATGCATTTACTGACACAAAAAGGGTGACAAAATCACATGTTGCAGCTATAAATGCCCCTGCTCGAATTGAGATTACAAAAGAAATGGCAAATGACGATGTGCCAAATGAATTAAAGACACGCTTGGAACGAGGAAGACCAGTGGGGTCTAAAGATAAGAATCCTCGAAAAAAAAAAGAGAAATTCAAGATTCGAATTTGAAAAGGAATCAAGATGATGGAAAAATTTCGGAAAGAAATGAAAATATTGAAATCTCCATCAATTACGTAAATAATGGGAAACTTTGGAAGCGTGATAAAATCATTGATGATGCATTCGCATATATGGTATCACAAGAAATTGACAAAGAAGTTGATGATCCTGAACCAAAGTCTATGATTGAATGTCAGAAAAGACATGATTGGGACAAGTGGAAAGGTGCTATTCAAGCCGAGTTAAATTCGATTAATAAACGAAAGGTTTTTGGACCTATAACCATTATACCCAAAGACATAAAACCTATTGGGTACAGATGGGTTTTTGTCAGAAAAAAAAATGAGAAAAATAAGATCACAAGATATAAAGCTCGTCTTGTAGCACAGGGATTCTCCCAGAGGCCTGGGATCGATTATGATGAAACATATTCCCCTGTTATGGATGCAATTACTTTCAGGTACTTGATTAGTTTGGCCATCCATGAAAATCTTGAGATGCGTCTCATGGATGTTGTGACTGCTTACTTATATCGATCGCTAGACGCTGACATTTATATGAAAATTCCAGAAAGAATTAGAATACCCGAGGCACTAAAGTCCAAACCTAAAGAGTTATGTGCGATAAAACTGCAAAGATCATTGTATGGCTTAAAACAATCCGGGCGTATGTGGTAAAATTGTTTGAGTGAACAATTACTAAAACGGGGATACATAAATAATCAAATAAGCCCGTGTGTTTTTATAAAAAGATCACAAGATGGAGTTGTGATAATTGCTGTCTATGTCGATGATCTTAATATTATTGGGACTACCAATGAAATCCAAGAAGCAATCACTTTACTAAAAGGCGAATTTGAAATGAAAGATCTCGGACAGACCAAATATTGTCTCGACTTGCAAATAGAACGAGTCCAAAATGGGATATTTGTCCATCAATCCAATTACACTAGAAGAGTACTGAAACGATTCAATATGGACAAGGCTAATCCACTTAGTGCCCCAATGGTCAATCGAACATTAGATGTTGAAAAAGATCCATCTCGACCTTGTGATGAAGATGAATAAATACTTGGTCCTGAAATATCATATATGAGTGCAATAGGGGCTCTTATGTATCTTGCAAATTGTACCAGACCAGATATATCTTTTGCTACCAACTTGTTGGCGAGATATAACTCGGCACCTACAAGGAGACATTGGAATGGAATTAAGCATATATTCAGTTATCTCCAAGGGACAATCGATTTGGGACTGTTTTACTCTAATGATAAAAAACATGAAATAATCGGTTTTGCAGATGCAGGATATCTATCAGATCCCCATAAAGCAAGATCTCAAACTGGCTATGTTTTCACGATTGGTGGAGCTGCATTTTCTTGGCGCTCTCAGAAACAAACATTTGTTGCGACGTCTTCAAACCATGCTGAGATCATTGCACTTCATGAAGCAACTAGGGAAAGCATTTGGCTCAGAAACATGACTCAACATATTCAACAAGCCAGTGGACTATCGAACAATAATGACCCGACGGTGATATACGAAGACAATGCAGCATGTGTCGCTCAAACCAAAGAAGGATACATTGAGAGTGACAGAACTAAACATATCCCGCCAAAGTTCTTCTCATATGCGTAAGAGCTTGAAAGAAACAAACAAATAAAAATTCAATACATACGATCAAACGATAATGCAGCTGATTTGTTTACGAAGGCACTTCCGACGACAATGTTTCGAAAGCACGTACACAATATTGGAATGAGACATCTTCAGGATTTACACAGATGATAACTCGAGGGGGAGTATGTGCGGCTGTACTCTTTTTCCCTTATCTCGGTTTTTTCCCAAAAGGTTTTTCCAGATAAGGTTTTTAACGAGGCAACATAAACGCACAGTTAATAGTGGTAATTCCAAGGGGGAGTGTTATGGGCAAGTGGAAT
>CACSLK010021459.1:3763-14047 GCA_902706635.1 Striga hermonthica | reverse complement strand
CCAACACTTGGTGCATAGCTTTGTGCTTGTTGTAACCTCTCCAACTCTCTTTATTATAATAAAGAGAGTTAAACTCATTTAAGAGTCCAATGTGGGAGTGACTCTTGACCATTCAATTCCCACAACCAACGTTTTACGTGCCCTTTTATGGCTAACTTTAACAATTTATTTCTCACTCACCGAAAATCAGTTTTGAGAAAATAAATATACCACGAGTATCTACTCGGAACGTAGAATTTTTCTATAATATTTAATTCAACTCAAATTAAATATTTAGCCATCAAAAATTCAGTCAAAACTGGGTCAAACCCAAGTTTTATAACTGATTTTTCCAACACTTGTGTCAAATGACTTTAATAACCCAAGTTTTTTTTATTTTTTATTTATTATTATTTTTTTTTTACTTCTGCCCTTTATTTTGCTTACAAGTCACCACTATTGAACGGTACCTTATATCATTGTTCTTTTGCAGAGATTTCTGTTATAAACAAGTGGAATCTTACCACTATTAACAAACTTATCACTTTTATTATTGTACTAAAATATTTATTGAAATGTGTGCCATTACATGCCCTAAAAATTGTCTATAAAAAGGGCCAAAAGTATGTAATGTGTGTACGTATGAAGTGAAGAAGAAAAGAAAGTTTAGTATAATTTATCCTGTTTTACATTGTGTTCTTTATATTCCCCGCATTTTATAACACGTTATCAGCACGAACGCTCTACCCGGTCAAGAAAGGTAGGATATATATATACATATTACCATTATTCTTGACAAGTTAGGCTCTGCCACAGTCAAGGATATATTACCATTATTCTTGACAAGTTAGGCTCTGCCACAGTCAAGGATATATATACATATTGATATTATTTTTGACAAGTTAGGCTCTGCCACAGTCAAAAATATATATATATATTACTATTATTCTTGACAAGTTAGGCTCTGCCACAGTCAATATATGTATACTAAATATGATATTATATACACATTACCATTATTATTGGCAAATTAGGCTATGGCATAGTCAACAATATGTGGTGATATGTTATTGTTAAATTTGTTTATGAATTATTATTCAAGTTATAATAAATGTTATTATTTATACTTAACACCCACAAAAAAATGGCTTACACAGTAATGTGGCGTGAAATTTATAACTGATTATTCTTGTACCCACCGAAAGATTTATCGAGTAGTGTGGAGTAACATTTTTATTTGATTTGCTATTTATTAAATTGTTTATGTAATGACTCGGTATATTTTTAAGGTAATATACATGATTAATTAGAATTTTATAATCATAAATGATTAATTAGCAAATGTTATATCATTAAATTTGTTTCCAACGGCTAGTTAACGGTCATTTTTGTAACGGTTATTTACCAATATCTATATATAACACTACAATTCATTTTCATAATCCAAACACTCAAAAATATATTTTCTTTATAAGAAAAAAAAATGTTTGATCCATTACTTATAATTACCATTATCTTGTTTATTATATACGTTTTGCTAATTTTCACGATGATTTATCGTACTGTTGGATTTAAATTTTATGTATTAGGCCTTTGTATAATGTGTTTAGTATTTGTTCTTTTGAACGTCTTGAAGAATTAATAATTGCATATGTAATTTTTCGAATCTAAGCATTGATGTTTTATTTTATAGTTATCATGGCAAATCTGGTCAAACTCGAATTCGAAGCTCTCGATATATCCGGAAAAAAATTATATCTCATGGACATTGGATGCCGAAATTCATTTGGCTGCAAGAGGATTAGAAAAAACAATAATCTCCCCAAATGATTCATCAATACAGGATAAAGCTAAAGCAATGATATTTTTGAGGCATCATTTGAATGAGGCTTTGAAAAATGAATATTTAACTGTTAAAGATCCTGTGGATCTATGGAAAGCCTTGAAAGAAAGGTATGATCACCAGAAAACGGTGATACTCCCCCGGGCTCGTTATGAATGGATGCATTTACGCTTCCAAGATTCCAAAACTGTAAACGAGTACAATTCAGCGACGTTCCGCATTTGTTCGGTATTGAAATTATGCGGAGAAAACATAACTGATTACGATATGCTGGAAAAAACGTTGTCCACGTTCCACGCTTCAAATGTACTATTGCAGCAACAATACAGAGCAAAAGGCTTTGTAAAATATTCTGAGTTGATTTCTTGTTTGCTGTTGGCTGAACAAAATAACGAGTTGTTGATGAAAAATCATGAATCTAGACCCACGGGGTCTACTGCGGTCCCTGAAATAAATGCTGTAATATCTAAACAGGGAACCAGAACTGAAAACAGCCAGACATATGTGCGTGGAAATACCTCGGGACGTGGCCGGGGTCGTGGACGTGGACGTGGCCGTGGCCGTGGATATGGCCCAGATCGCCGATTTGACCAAGGCTTCAAATTTCACAGAGGGTACAACTCGGGCCGAGGGAATAATCGTGGACGAGGCCGTGGCTATGCCCAAAATTTTGAAAGGGGGAGAAATTTTCAGCCAAAACTTGAGCAAAATAATGTGATGGAAAATAATAATGAAAATACATGTTATCGATGTGGAAAGACGGGGCATGGGCACGAAACTGTCGTGCTCCGAAACACGTTGTTGATAAATATAATGATTCCCAGAAATCAAAAGATAAAAATGTAGAAACTAATTTTATAGTTGGGGAATCCTCTGAAAATAATACAACACGTGTAGATGATGACTATGGCATCGATGACATGTTGAACCTGGATTTTGCTGATGCGGTATTTGAAGAAAGAGCTGGAAATGACCAAGAGAACAACTGATTATCCTGTTTCTTTTATTGCTTTCTAAGTTTTTTTGTTGTATTTGCGTATTTGTACTAGTTGTATCTGTATTTCAAATTTGATCAATAATAATGTTGTTTTCTTTTAGATCATGGATCGGTCTCGAATTCAAAATGGAGATATATGTCTTGCAGATTGTGCCACAACTCATACTATACTCAAGTACAGAAAATATTTTGTCAACTTGAAATTAAATAAAACAAAAGTAAACACAATATCTGGAAATGCAAAGATTATTGAGGGTTCTGGAAAAGCCATATTTTTTATGATGGGAGGTACAAAGTTTACATTGAATGATGCATTATTCTCCCCGAAATCAACAAGAAACTTGTTGAGTTTTAAAGATATCCGAATGAACGGATACCATGTTGAAACAATGAATGAAGGGGGAGTTGAATATCTTTGCATTACCTCAAATGTTGCGGGAAATAAATGTGTTTTGGAGAAATTGCCAGCTTTATCATCGGGCTTATATTACACCCGCATTTATATTATTGAGACTTATGCTGCAACAAAGTCACAGGCGAATGAAATGTTTAAACTTTGGCATGATAGACTTGGTCATCCTGGCTCGATAATGATGCGAAGAATTATTGAAAATTCTAGTGGACATCCGTTAAAAAATCAGAGGATATTGCAAACACATGAATTGACATGTGCCTCATGTTCTCAAGGGAAATTGATAATAAGACCATCACATACTAAAGTCGGGCATGAATCACCATTATTTTTAGAAAGGATTCATGGTGATATATGTAGACCTATTCATCCACCTTGTGGTCCATTCAGATATTTTATGGTGTTAATTGATGCTTCTAGTAGATGGTCTCACGTGAGTTTGTTATCCACTAGAAATGTGGCATTTGCTAAATTGCTTGCCCAACTTATCAAATTAAGGGCTCAATTCCCAGATTATATTATAAAAAGGGTCAGACTGGACAATGCTGGAGAATTTACATCTCAAGCGTTTAATGATTATTGTATGGCAGTGGGAATTGATGTTGAACATCCTGTAGCACATGTTCACACTCAAAATGGTCTAGCAGAATCATTGATTAAACGACTGCAGCTTATAGCCAGACCATTGATAATGAGAACAAAACTGCCCACTTCAGTATGAGGACATGCTATTCTGCATGCAGATAATCTAATTCGCATAAGACCAAGTGCACACCATACATACTCGCCATTACAGTTGGCATCTGGTCGAGAACCAAATATTGCACACATAAGAATTTTTGGTTGTGCGATGTATGTACCAATTGCTCCGCCCCAACGTACGAAAATGGGGCCTCAAAGAAGGTTGGGAATATATGTTGGATATGAATCTCCATCAATAATAAAATACCTTGAGCCAAAAACAGGTGATGTTTTTACAGCTCGGTTTGATGATTGTCATTTTAATGAAGAATTATTTCCCCCTTTAGGTGGGAATGAAAAGTCAATTGAGAAAAATATTGAATGGAGAACATCATCACTATCATATCTTGATCCTCCCACCAAACAAAGAGAGCAAGAAGTTCAAAAGATCATACATCTGCAGAATATTGCAAATCAATTGCCAGATACATTTACTGACGCATAAAGGGTGACAAAATCACACGTTGCAGCTATAAATGCCCCTGCTCGAATTGAGATTACAAAAGAAATGGCAAATGACGATGTGCCAAATGAATTAAAGGCACGCTTGAAACGAGGAAGGCCAGTGGGGTCTAAAGATAAGAATCCTCGAAAGAAAAGAGAAATTCAAGATTCGAATTTGAAAAAGAATCAAAATGATGGAAAAATTTCGGGAAAAAATGAAAATATTGAAATATCCATCAATTACGTAAATAATGGGAAACTTTGGAAGCGTGATGAGATCATTGATGATGCTTTCGCATATATGGTATCACAAGAAATTTACAAAGAAGTTGAGGATCCTGAACCAAAATCTATAATTGAATGTCAGAAAAGACATGATTGGGAAAAGTGGAAAAGCGCTATTCAAGCCGAGTTAAATTCGCTTAATAAACGAAAGGTTTTTGGACCTATAACCATTATACCCAAAGACATAAAACCTATTGGGTACAGGTGGGTTTTTGTCAGAAAAAGAAATAAGAAAAATGAGATCACAAGATATAAAGCTCGCCTTGTAGCACAGGGATTCTCCCAGAGGTCTGGAATTGATTATGATGAAACATATTCCCCTGTTATAGATGCATATACTTTCAGATACTTGATTAGTTTGGCCATCCATGAAAATCTTGAGATGCGTCTTATGGACGTTGTGACTGCTTACTTATATGGGTCACTAGACGCCGACATTTATATGAAAATTCCAGAAGGAATTAGAATGCCCGAAGCACTAAAGTCCAAACCTAAAGAGTTATGTGCGATAAAACTGCAAAGATCATTGTATGGCTTGAAACAATCCGGGCGTATGTGGTACAATTGTTTAAGTGAACAATTGCTTAAACGGGGATACATAAATAATCAAATATGCCTGTGTGTTTTTATAAAAAGATCACAAGATGGAGTTGTGATAATTGTTGTCTATGTCGATGATCTTAATATTATTGGGACTACAAATGAAATTCAAGAAGTAGTCACTTTACTAAAAGGCGAATTTGAAATGAAAGATCTCGGACAGACCAAATATTGTCTCGGCTTGCAAATAGAACGGGTCCAAAATGGGATATTTGTCCATCAATCTAATTACACTCAAAGAATACTGAAACGATTCAATATGGACAAGGCGAATCCACTTAGTACTCCAATGGTCAATCGAACATTAGATATTGAAAAGGATCCGTTTCGACCTTGTGAAGAAGATGAAGAAATACTTGGTCCTGAAATACCATATATGAGTGCCATAGGAGCTCTTATGTATCTTGCTAATTGTACCAGACCAGATATATCTTTCGCTACCAATTTATTAGCAAGATATAACTCGGCACCTACGAGGAGACATTGGAATGGAATTAAGCATATATTCCGTTATCTCCAAGGGACAATCGATTTGGGACTGTTTTATTCTAACGATAGAAAACATGAAATAATCGGTTTTGCAGATGCAGGATATCTCTCAGATCCCCATAAAGCAAGATCTCAAACTGGATACGTTTTTACGATTGCCGGAACTGCATTCTCTTGGCGCTCTCAAAAACAAACGTTAGTTGCGACGTCTTCAAACCATGCTGAGATCATTGCACTTCATGAAGCAAGTAGTGAAAGTATCTGGCTCAGAAACATGACTCAACATATTCAACAAGCCAGTGGACTATCGAACAATAATGACCCGACGGTGATATTCGAAGACAATGCAGCATGTGTCGCTCAAACCAAAGAATGATACATCAAGAGTGACAGAACTAAACATATCCCGCCAAAGTTATTCTTATGTGCGCAAGAGCTTGAAAGAAACAAACAAATCAAAGTTCAATACATTCGATCAAGCGATAATGCAGCAGATTTGTTTACGAAGGCGCTTCCGACGACAATATTTCGCAAGCACGTGCACAATATTGGAATGAGACATCTTCGAGATTTGCACGGATGATAACTCGAGGGGGAGTATGTGCGGCTGTACTCTTTTTTCCTTATCTCGGTTTTTTTCCCACAGGGTTTTTCTAGATAAGAAGAAAAGAAAGTTTAGTATAATTTATCCTGTTTTACATTGTGTTCTTTATATTCCCCGCATTTTATAACAATTTCATTTTGGTGTATGTTTTTCAGTTTTTGTTATTCTTCTCATTTTCTTGACTTTGCTTTTGGTCAGTGTGTGTTCTATTTGTATGTTAATGCTTTTAAAAATGATCATACATATATAGTGTATTACGATTTTTTCAAACTTAATTTAAATTGAGAGTAAGCAAATTAAGCAAATTATGACTTATGTTATTATATTTTTGTTGTTTGTTTTTAATTTTTAATATATTCGCTTTATAGTTTAAATATGTACATTATGATATTTACATTGGACATTTGTAAGAAATAATTCTTACATGTTATTCATTCGAATGTTTATGATAATTTTTACAACTAACCATCTAATTTTATTATATGAAAGTATATATATATAATATTTCTATAGAAAAATATTTTTTATACTCAAATAGCTTACGCAACGCGCAACACTATTTATGTTACGCAATATAAAGACCAAAACGCAATGCGTTTTGATGCACTGTACACGTCACATCAACTTTAATTTATTTTTCATTCACTCGCATAATTTTAACTAATCATCACTTTATATCATATCTCTCATACTTTTACATCAAATCAAATTTAATTATTTTATTTTAAATATTTTTTAATATAAACTAAAATTTCGCTAACAATTAATTATACTATTTTCTTTTAAAATTAATTCTAATTAACTAACAAGACTCATTCTAAACGAAAATATTTGTATACAAACGTGCTCTAAGTTTCACCTCATATTTGTGGACAACACTAGTAATTACTAATTAGCAAAAGTCCACCTTACCATGTTTGACTTATGAGGTCCCATTTGTGATTGGTCAAAATTTAGATAATTTGCTTAATTTCCTCCGTGACGCTCGCGCCACGCTATTTTCTAAAGTTTTAATTTAACTAATCCAACAATTATAAGCGCGTGGGGTCGCATTTAAGCTTTCGGCTTGTTTTATTTTTTTTTAATTATTATGATTAATATTATTAGGATAAGTTCATATTAATACTTTTAGTGCGGTCGTGTTTAATATTTTGTATTTTGACTAATACTTTTGAGAAAATAAGTGTAAAAATATGAGATTGATTGTATATTAGCACGTGCATTTTAGTTTTTATTTTTAAACTAGTACAACACCCGTGTATTACACGGGTGTTTGCTACTCCCTCCTTTTTAAAATAAGTGTCGTTTTGACTTTTTTGATTCATCCATTTTACTATGTATCTAGACATATTTTATGTCTAGATACATAGTAAAATTTATCTAGACATATTTTATGTCTAGATACATAGTAAAATTGACGAATCAAAAAAATCAAAACGACACTTATTTTAAAAAGGAGGTAGTAATTTTTTTCTTAAAATTTAAAATTAATGAGAAAAAAGTAGTTTGAAAATTTAAATACCTTTTATAAGAATATATATATATATATATATATATATATATATTATTATATATTTATTATGATACTTTTTATTTGTGCGACTTACTTGTGTTATATTATACTAATTTTTTAACTTACACTATATAATTACATTAAATATAAATATATCAATTGAGAAATAATTTAATTTTTTAATGAATTTTAATAAATATTATTATTTTTTATTATTATAAAGATAAATATAATTTATTTATTTTATATATACAATATGGATGTCAAATCGAAGATCATCAAGAGATGATTAATTTGTTATATTATATGTAAAACCAATAAGAAATACAAAAGTTATCTACTTTTAAAATACATTTATAATTCAATAGTTTATTGAAGGAAGCAAATCAAAATTTAGGGATATATTAGTCACTTAGTGTCTCACTATGTAAAATTACAAATAATTAAAGGATTATATTAGTAAAAGTGATATTAAAATACCCAAGTTAGCTAAATAATATGGAACCCGAACCTAGATTATTAATTATTAATATATTAATATTATTTGGTCAAACCTAATTACGAAGCATGATTCTTCGCCAAATAGGATTCCGAAGCACCAAAAGCAGCTACGTAGGCTCAGCGCATTTTGGAATTATATATAGGGAGAATTTCCCAAGTAATGTTATTTTATAAATCATAATATTTAAGAAATTGAATGCCTCAAAAAATTTAATATTTTATAAACTCTCGTGCATATAACTCAATTGGACATGCATCTCAAATCATCCATTGATGGAATTGAAAGGTGTTGAGCAAATAATAGTTAAAGAGATAGTCATTTATTTATTTAATATAAAATAATTTGATATAAAAAGTAATATTCACCTGTAATGTGATAGCAAAATAGTAAAAAATCTATTACCTATTACTATATAATAACGATAACGATAGGAATTTACTTTAAGTATAAAGTTCACCGAAAAATTTAGATTTTACCACATTTGGTAATTTTTTTTAATTATTTGAAAAATTGGCGGTTGATTTGTAGTTTGAATTTCAAATTCATTTAAACATATAAGAAAATATCATAAGCATATTTTATTTGATATATTATATTTTATATTCATTTACATATAATCACCTTTATAACAAACATTAAAATTGCTTATATATTTTTAAATTAATTACACCAATAAATAATATTAATATATATTTAATATTTATCATGATATAAAAAAGAATATGTAAAATTATGATAAACCAAAATATGTAAAATTATTTATGTATTAAAAAATAAACATATCTACTAAATATTGTTTATATGAATATGAACGGGTCACCAGACTAATATATTATTAAAATCATGTTTTAAATAAATGTTCTACGATACGAAATCCCCGTGCATCGCACGAGATTCTTATACGAGATTCTTATTAGTAATAACTGATAATAAGTACGTTACAATAATGACAGATTTTTGTTTAAAATTATGTTGAAAAATTACTCTTGTGACACTTTCCTTTAGGGAAGTACACGTGTCGGGTCGGGTACGAGTTTTTGACAAACCCGAACCCGACCTGCATGTAATTTACCATACACAAACCTGACCCCGTTTCCCGGTTAGTGATTTTCGTGTTCGGGTTGGGTTTTACCCAACAGGTTAGTGGGTTTTTGTCGAGTAAACGGGTAACCCGGGTTCTTAAATTTGGGCTTTACCCATCCATCTCGTTTCATATTAAAATATAAAATAAAAGAATTTCACAATTAATTATAATGTAACACACAATTTATTAAATAAGTTCGACAATAAAAAACTAAAAAAAAAATTATTATTTATAGAATAAAAAATGAGATATAATTATTTATCTTGTATATCAATTTAGTAATATTATACTTAAAAATTAAGTATTTAAATTTTTTATTGTACAATTAACAAAAATTAATTATAAAAACATACGAAATAAAATAAAATTTAACCATTAATCAAACTTATAATAAATAATCTGAGTTTTAATATTAACAACAACACATAACTACTTTTATATTTATAATAAGTTATATATATATATATAATTCAACGGTTGCGGGTAAACGTTTAGGGTAATCGGGTCGGGTAACGGTTTTTCTACTATACTCGCACCCAACCCAACCGGGGTTCGGGTAGCATAATTCTACCCGAATCCGACCCAAAACTTGATCTTCTCGGGTTTACCCGACCCAAAAATACGGGTAACCCGCGTGTAACCCGACCCTACAAGTTTTTATTGACATCCCTATTTTCCTTAAACTTCTTTTAAGTGCATGTCAATTTTTGGGAAAATAGATCTAACTTTTGAAAGAAAGTTGAAATCTACACTACTTCAATTTTGTATTTTGAAAAAATAGATCTAACTTT
>CACSLK010021446.1:0-17366 GCA_902706635.1 Striga hermonthica | reverse complement strand
TATGTTATCCACATCAAATCATGGTGTCGTGTTCGAAAACAAGTCTTTCAGGAGACATTGCTTACATTTTCGTACTTGCTCCTATTTACCCTTATTTTCCTCGACTTTCTTTAATGTGTACCATTTTGCTTCAAAATACGATGGGGCGATAAATCTATGTTATCCACATCAAATAATGGTTTCGTGTTCGAAAAAAAGTCTTTTCGGAGACGTTGCTTACATTTTCGTACTTGCCCCTATTTATCCTTGTTTTCCTCGACTTTCTTAAACGTGTACCATTTTACTTCAAAACACGATGGGGCGATAAATATATGTTATCCACATAAAATAATGGTGTCGTGTTCGAAAACATTTCTATCCAGAGACGTTGCTTACATTTTCGTACTTGCTTAAACTTGTACCATTTTAATTCAAAACATGATGGGGTGATAAATATATGTTATCCACATCAAATAATGGTGTCGTGTTCGAAAACAAGTCTTTCTGGAGACGTTGCTTACATTTTCGTACTTGCCCCTTTATACCCTTATTTTCCTCGACTTCCTTAAACGTGAACCATTTTGCTTCAAAACACGATGGGGCGATAAATATATGTTATCCACATCAAATAATGGTGTCGTGTTCGAAAACAAGTCTTTCCGGAGACGTTGTTTACATTTTCGTACTTGCTTAAATGTGTACCATTTTGCTTCAAAACAAGATGGGGCGATAAATATATGTTATCCACATCAAATCATGGTGTCGTGTTCGAAAACAAGTCTTTCAGGGGACGTTGCTTACATTTTCGTACTTGCTCCTATTTACCCTTATTTTCTTCGACTTTCTTAAATGTGTTCCATTTTTTTTTCAAAATACGATGGGGCAATAAATCT
Source organism: Striga hermonthica (assembly GCA_902706635.1). Classification (NCBI taxonomy): domain Eukaryota; kingdom Viridiplantae; phylum Streptophyta; class Magnoliopsida; order Lamiales; family Orobanchaceae; genus Striga; species Striga hermonthica. The sequence continues at coordinate 16,494 of CACSLK010021446.1, read as the reverse complement.
ATGTTATCCACATCAAATAATGGTTTCGTGTTCGAAAACAAGTCTTTTCGGAGACGTTGCTTACATTTTCGTACTTGCCCCTATTTACCCTTGTTTTCCTCGACTTTCTTAAACGTGTACCATTTTTCTTCAAAACACGATGGGGCGATAAATATATGTTATCCACATAAAATAATGGTGTCGTGTTCGAAAACAATTCTATCCGGAGACGTTGCTTACATTTTCGTACTTGCTTAAGCTTGTACCATTTTGGTTCAAAACACGATGGGGCGATAAATATATGTTATCCACATCAAATAATGGTGTCGTGTTCGAAAACAAGTCTTTCAGTAGACGTTGCTTACATTTTCATACTTGCCCATATTTACCCTTATTTTCCTCGACTTTCTTAAATGTGTACCATTTTTGTAACACCCCGCCTTGACATGAAAATCAGAGTACGCAACTCGCAATTTTATTGAAAATAACATCATTTTTACATTGCGAAATACTGCTTCGGAGTGCTACTAAAATACATAACTGACTGAAAAGTCTGAAACTTTTGGTTTACAAAAGTTAAATAATAAATGACTGATTCAAAATTAGACAAATTCACTGTTTGATGAACTGATAATGGACTTCGGTTGAACAAACAGTGAATCGTCAACAGCTTGCTGACTGATAAAAGGGCTAAGTATGACAAACAGTAAAACATCAGCGGAAGCTGTAACTGAGAATTTGGTTAGCAATGTCGAAATCTTGAAAACATGTTATTTGAAAATTATATCGACACTGCTTTGCCAAATTCAAACTGTACATGACATAATTTAATCTTTATAAGCATAAAGCTTAGGTAATTTAAACTTTATAAGCATAATCCCGAACAGCTCCGTCATCTCACTCCTCTGAACCGACTTCATGACCAGAAAAACATGATAAAAGTGGGGCGTGAGCACTCAAGTCCACTGTGCTCCGTGGAAACCCATACTAATGTAAAACATTGTAAATAATAACAATATCATGAACTAAGCATATATGTCTGAACTGAACTGATACCGGTCTGAACTCGCGACCGAAGTCACGTAACTGATAACTGATCTCGTGACCGAAGCCACGTAGTGACATAAGTCACATCTGAACTGAACATCTGCCGGTGAACCGGACACCATGTGCACACTCTAGTGGGCAGACTAGGGCCACTAGAACCCAGAATGGACCGGTGGCCATTCCGAGCGGATACTGAAAATACATACCTCGAGCATGGTAGAGCAATTATAAACAATGTAGTACTTAATCTGAGTCCCCACCTAAACTGCTGATCTGAAAATGTAAGTGCTGATATCTGCATCCTGATCAAACTGAAAATAATATAAACAATTACAAATTACTATGCTCAGATTAATAAAATAACTGATTAACATGTTAAGATGCTCTACTGGACTTAAACATGATATCTGAACTTAACCGGTATAACCGGAACTGACTAAACTCGGAACTGGACTGACATGAATTTACTGAACTGGTCTGGACCCGGAAGTTAACTGAAATTAGGACTGCAAATCATGAACCGGGCTTAAAACATCAAAATACGGACTAAACCGTAAATATTGGGACTGAACCGGTCCAGCCGGTCTGGACCGGTCTGGGCCGGGCTGGACCGGACTGCCGGTCCATTGGCCTGGCCAGCGGCCTGCCGCATGCTGCGCACAGCGAGCGCGAGCGCTGCTGGCTTGCTGCAGGTGCTGGACATTACTGCGTACTGCCGCAGACAACTGAACGCATGAGGGTGTGCGTATGCACTGACCCGTGTGTGCTGCTGACGGTTGGGGCACGCGCACGCTACCGCCAGTACTGGGAGCTTGCTAACACACTGCTACCGCTATGTGCGGGCAGCATGTTTATGAACGGTTTCCATCGGCCATTCGACGGATGTTCCCAACAACTATAACATGACTTATAACCTTAAATTAAAACATGATTATACATGCTGGATTTCCTCAGATTTCACTGATTTTACTCACTGGACTTGGCGTGTATCCGGTGTACGCGCACCGTGCACGCATATTGGGCGTTAGGCCAATTCTCTTGATTACAAGTGACATTTCTCGAACAATATTGAAAATTCACCGAATAATACCTTATTTAATATCAATTGAGAAATAAAGTACTCGAGTGAACTTGATCATAAAAGAAAATAACTCGAGGCAATACTTAAACAGCCCGCGTGTACGCACTACATGTGCGATCCACCTCCTCGAGCAAGACCTTGACAAAACATGAACTTTTATCGAACAACCTTGAATAACTGATCTTTATATGCTATTTAAAGCTTATTAAAACTAGAGTTACTCGCGTGATTCTGAACAAATAACCTGATAACTCGAAGAGCAAATTTCACGGCCCGTGGGCGTGCGCTAGATGTGCAGTCCACATTCATAGGCCGATTCATGAACAATTCTACAACTTTCCTCGAACCATCTTGTAAAACTGAACTAATTATTATCCAAACTGACTAAATGAACATGAATTGTTCGGTGAAATCTGAACAGAACTAAAGATCACTCGGTTAGACCCCTCATGGCCAACACCGAGCTTAATTGTGAACCTTACATGATTACCTCGACATGAACTAACTGAACTGACTTGAACATAACTTGATTAACATAAGAAGAAGTTAAACATGTGATTACCTTCTTATGTACTCGGAGAATTCTCATAGACGGGCACAATTTCTTTATCCCCGTGCATAATCGCATGAACGTGCGAGCTTAGGGCTGACTTCTTACTTAATTCTTGCTAAACGTTTTACTCAGTATTTCCCCTGAATTCTCCCCTTTCTCCCTGAAAATATACTGCCTTATTGCACGGAGAAAACGAGGGAAAAGCTGGGGTTATGGCTCGACCAATGGCCGAGCACCAAGTGCCACGCATGCGAGGAATAAGGTGGCGCATCTCGGCTGACTCATCAATTTAAATGCTTAGTCATGACTTGAACAATTCTTAGCCCTCCATGTGTCCCCTTGACTTATGACAATGCACGTGAAATTGAAGAAACTTGAACATTAGGCGCATTAAACTCGGTTAGTCGTGCTAATGACGTGTTTAGGGCTAATGCGCGCGCTTAGGCACTAATGCGCGTGTCTGCCCATGCTTAGTGCTGAACCATGCTAATAACTTGCTTAGCACCTTAAACATGATTAACATTAATTAATCCTCATTAATGTTAATTAATCTTAATTAACATTAAGCTAACCATGATTATCTTAAGCTAATCTTGATTACTTAACTTAAACATGATTAAGTTAATTAAGCAAGGACTAATGACCATTACTTAATTAATGATAGACGGTGTACCAATATGAACACGTCACAGTATAGATAAACCGAACTTGACGTAAGGAACTTTAACTGGATTAACTATCGGAATATTATTCCGAACATGATCATGACATTCGAAAGTTAATTCGAATATTCTTGACTTAGACGATTAATCCGAACATAAATATTTCGAATAATTCGTCAACTTGACTTATTAATTCCAGACTCATTAACTAGTTAAATGAATCGGAATTAAAATCTGAAAACTTATTCGTTTTATCCAACCGAATAACATATCGACTAATAGTCAAATTTGGAGTATTACTGACTGAATTTCTTGATCTTGAACATGAACATGATTATTTATTAACAAAGGTTAGCTTAACATTAAAGCTAGTATTTTCCTTTATTAATAAAACTCGGGGTGTTACAATCCACCCTCCTTAAAATATTTCCGTCCTCTGAAATACTAAACTGAAATGTATGAGCTTAATATAAAGCTTATACTTCTCGCTGACATGACTTGAAATTCAATATCAAATGCTGCACATCAAACTTGATCTTAACTGAGAAATCAACAATTCACAGTTAAGTGAGTTGATGATTTAATACTGACGGAAACGAAAACACTTTTCTGAAATAAAGTGTTCACTGAATAAATAAAATTCTGGAATGTATTGATCTTCATCTCCTGGCTGACTACGGGTCTTCAATTTGAACGTTGGTTGTGGTACTCCCCGTCGTAGGTACTCCTGGAAAATTTCAAAGGTGTGCACATGTACAAATGAGGGTAACTAGCAATCGTGGCAACTACCTTTCATAATTGTCTACTCGACACGCGACACATCATTTGCGGCACATCGTAATGCGGTATACCTGCTCCTCATCAAGTGAGTGCGGCACACCTACACACAGCACCTGGCGAAAATTGCACCTGCGACGTCGATGTAGTCTGTATGGCTGATCATATCTGTATCTTGGCTAGTAATCCTCAATGTACTATAGTGCTAACTCTCTGTAATTTCCCAGTGTACTGTGACCAAACTTGGTATGGCATCCTGCTCTTCTGGCGTCATGCATACTTGAATGGAAAGCTTGGTTGTCGCCATGGCATGATCTGCTGCTGTTGATTGGTCTTCTTCGCCGTGTCGAAAAACGACATGTTGTACCTGCAACTGTTTACCTTCCCTGAGGTCAAACTTAACCTCAAGAAAAGTTTATCATAAACTGATCCTTCCTACGAATTCTCAAATCATCTATATTTGAGAATCGAGGCTCTGAACATACTGAAAATGACTGATAAGTCTTGCCTTATTAGACAGACCATCTTCGATCTTAACGTGACTGGCCTGAATACTCTCATGACTGAATAACCATGACTTGACTCTCACATGGCTGAATCATCTATGTTCGAACTCTGAAAATTATCCTGAGACAACTTAAATAGTCGCTTCGGGACTGACAACGTGATATTACTGACTTACTTGACTTGATAAGGTACGACTTCAAGTTTCTAGGTAAATCTGGACTAATGGTCTGTATATCAGACCGCTACCTTTTACCCGGCTGAACAACTATTATACGTCGACCTTATATCATGAACATAAACTGTAAATCGCGAACGTTGGCTCATGACTATGTACTATATAGGGCTGCTCCAGTATCAACTGGTCCCGCAAGTACTGAATAAATAACTGATCTTGAACTTTGCCAACTAAACTCAGAGTACCTAACTGGTAAGATACTCGACTTAGCTGACTCTAAAGGTTGTTACTTCTGGAACTGTGCTGCTCCGGTTCCAGTTTCAAGCCTCCATGGTATACCCGGCTTAGTGGCTCTTATTTCAAACCTCCATGGTAACCCGGACTTTTGGCTCTTATACACTGAAAAACCGTTACTTGATAATAATTTGAAAATTTTAACAACCTTTAATATGAAAATTTGTTGCCCTGAACTTGATTTACTGATTTGACTTAGGAAAATTGAACTTATTCCCAGTCTAACTCAAGGAATTCCTTCCTTGGAATATGCCAACTAATTGGCAAAACAGACAATTTTCAATAAAAGAAATGTCTGAGGAACATGATTGCTAAGATTTGTATAACATAATTGTTTACAAATCACTGAATGAGGCATTAACTTAATCTGAATAAATCTAGAATGGAATCTAGGGTTCTCAATCCTAGCCCCTTTCTAGAGTTCTGAAATCATACTCAAACATTCTCACTGATGACTTTATTGAAACTGATCAATAAAGGACACAATTTCTTGACGAGTCGCTAAACATGACTGGGGAATACTGACATAAAATTCCGAGTATACTGACTACTGGTCATGAACATAATTCGAGCATCTTAACTATGTCATAACTGAGGAATTTCTGAGCATAGAATTAGTAAATTGTTTATATTTCAAAACTTAATCAGCACCTACCTGTAGTCGGCGAGGCGTGAGTATGACGTATTCGGGCTTTTCTAAAATTTTCTGACTCATGAAAATTTTCAGAGACGCAAAAACGTTGCTCTGATACCAACTGTAACACCCCGCCTTGACATGAAAATCAGAGTACGCAACTCGCAATTTTATTGAAAATAACATCATTTTTACATTGCGAAATACTGCTTCGGAGTGCTACTAAAATACATAACTGACTGAAAAGTCTGAAACTTTTGGTTTACAAAAGTTAAATAATACATGACTGATTAAAAATCAGACAAATTCACTGTTTGATGAACTGATAATGGACTTCGGTTGAACAAACAGTGAATCGTCAACAGCTTGCTGACTGATAAAAGGGCTAAGTATGACAAAAGGTAAAACATCAGCGGAAGTTGTAACTGAGAATTTGGTTAGCAATGTCGAAATCTTGAAAACATGTTATTTGAAAATTATATCGACACTGCTTTGCCAAATTCAAACTGTACATGACATAATTTAATCTTTATAAGCATAAAGCTTAGGTAATTTAAACTTTATAAGCATAATCCTGAACAACTTCGTCATCTCACTCCTCTGAACCGACTTCATGACCTGAAAAACATGATAAAAGTGGGGCGTGAGCACTCAAGTCCACTGTGCTCCGTGGAAACCCATACTAATGTAAAACATTGTAAATAATAACAATATCATGAACTAAGCATATATGTCTGAACTGAACTGATACCGGTCTGAACTCGCGACCGAAGTCACGTAACTGATAACTGATCTCGTGACCGAAGCCACGTAGTGACATAAGTCACATCTGAACTGAACATCTGCCGGCGAACCGGACACCATGTGCACACTCTAGTGGGCAGACTAGGGCCACTAGAACCCAGAATGGACCGGTGGCCATTCCGAGCGGATACTGAAAATACATACCTCGAGCATGGTAGAGCAATTATAAACAATGTAGTACTTAGTCTGAGTCCCCACCTGAACTGCTGATCTGAAAATGTAAGTGCTGATATCTGCATCCTGATCAAACTGAAAATAATATAAACAATTACCAATTACTATGCTCAGATTAATAAAATAACTGATTAACATGTTAAGATGCTCTACTGGACTTAAACATGATATCTGAACTTAATCGGTATAACCGAAACTAACTAAACTCAGAACTGGACTGACATGAATTTACTGAACTGGTCTGGACCCGAAAGTTAACTGAAATTAGGACTGCAAATCATGAACCGGGCTTAAAACATCAAAATACGGACTAAACCGTAAATATTGGGACTGAACCGGTCCAGCCGGTCTGGACCGGTCTGGGCCGGGCTGGACCGGACTGCCGGTCCATTGGCCTGGCCAGCGGCCTGCCGCATGCTGCGCACAGCGAGCGCGAGCGCTGCTGGCTTGCTGCAGGTGCTGGACATTACTGCGTACTGCCGCAGACAACTGAACGCATGAGGGTGTGCGTATGCACTGACCCGTGTGTGCTGCTGACGGTTGGGGCACGCGCACGCTACCGCCAGTACTGGGAGCTTGCTAACACACTGCTACCGCTATGTGCGGGCAGCATGTTTATGAACGGTTTCCATCGGCCATTCGACGGATGTTCCCAACAACTATAACATGACTTATAACCTTAAATTAAAACATGATTATACATGCTGGATTTCCTCAGATTTCACTGATTTTACTCACTGGACTTGGCGTGTATCCGGTGTACGCGCACCGTGCACGCATATTGGGCGTTAGGCCAATTCTCTTGATTACAAGTGACATTTCTCGAACAATATTGAAAATTCACCGAATAATACCTTATTTAATATCAATTGAGAAATAAAGTACTCGAGTGAACTTGATCATAAAAGAAAATAACTCGAGGCAATACTTAAACAGCCCGCGTGTACGCACTACATGTGCGATCCACCTCCTCGAGCAAGACCTTGACAAAACATGAACTTTTATCGAACAACCTTGAATAACTGATCTTTATATGCTATTTAAAGCTTATTAAAACTAGAGTTACTCGCGTGATTCTGAACAAATAACCTGATAACTCGAAGAGCAAATTTCACGGCCCGTGGGCGTGCGCTAGATGTGCAGTCCACATTCATAGGCCGATTCATGAACAATTCTACAACTTTCCTCGAACCATCTTGTAAAACTGAACTAATTATTATCCAAACTGACTAAATGAACATGAATTGTTCGGTGAAATCTGAACAGAACTAAAGATCACTCGGTTAGACCCCTCATGGCCAACACCGAGCTTAATTGTGAACCTTACATGATTACCTCGACATGAACTAACTGAACTGACTTGAACATAACTTGATTAACATAAGAAGAAGTTAAACATGTGATTACCTTCTTATGTACTCGGAGAATTCTCATAGACGGGCACAATTTCTTTATCCCCGTGCATAATCGCATGAACGTGCGAGCTTAGGGCTGACTTCTTACTTAATTCTTGCTAAACGTTTTACTCAGTATTTCCCCTGAATTCTCCCCTTTCTCCCTGAAAATATACTGCCTTATTGCACGGAGAAAACGAGGGAAAAGCTGGGGTTATGGCTCGACCAATGGCCGAGCACCAAGTGCCACGCATGCGAGGAATAAGGTGGCGCATCTCGGCTGACTCATCAATTTAAATGCTTAGTCATGACTTGAACAATTCTTAGCCCTCCATGTGTCCCCTTGACTTATGACAATGCACGTGAAATTGAAGAAACTTGAACATTAGGCGCATTAAACTCGGTTAGTCGTGCTAATGACGTGTTTAGGGCTAATGCGCGCGCTTAGGCACTAATGCGCGTGTCTGCCCATGCTTAGTGCTGAACCATGCTAATAACTTGCTTAGCACCTTAAACATGATTAACATTAATTAATCCTCATTAATGTTAATTAATCTTAATTAACATTAAGCTAACCATGATTATCTTAAGCTAATCTTGATTACTTAACTTAAACATGATTAAGTTAATTAAGCAAGGACTAATGACCATTACTTAATTAATGATAGACGGTGTACCAATATGAACACGTCACAGTATAGATAAACCGAACTTGACGTAAGGAACTTTAACTGGATTAACTATCGGAATATTATTCCGAACATGATCATGACATTCGAAAGTTAATTCGAATATTCTTGACTTAGACGATTAATCCGAACATAAATATTTCGAATAATTCGTCAACTTGACTTATTAATTCCAGACTCATTAACTAGTTAAATGAATCGGAATTAAAATTTTAAAACTTATTCGTTTTATCCAACCGAATAACATATCGACTAATAGTCAAATTTGGAATATTACTGACTGAATTTCTTGATCTTGAACATGAACATGATTATTTATTAACAAAGGTTAGCTTAACATTAAAGCTAGTATTTTCCTTTATTTATAAAACTCGGGGTGTTACAATTTTGCTTCAAAATACGATGGGGAGATAAATCTATGTTATCCACATCAAATAATGGTGTCGTGTTCGAAAACAAGTCTTTCCGGAGACGTTGCTTACATTTTTGTACTTGCCCCTATTTACCCTTGTTTTCCTCGACTTTCTTAAACGTGTAACATTTTGTTTCAAAACACGATGGGGCGATAATATATGTTATCCACATCAAATAATGGTGTCGTGTTCGAAAACATGTCTTTCCGGAGACGTTGCTTACATTTTCGTGCTTGCCCCTATTTACCCTTATTTTCCTCGACTTTCTTAAAAGTGTACCATTTTGCTTCAAAATACGATGGGGCAATAAATATAGATTATCCACATCAAATAATGGTGTCGTGTTCGAATACAAGTCTTTCCGGAGACGTTGCTTACATTTTCGTACTTGCCCCTATTTACCCTTATTTTTCTCGACTTTCTTAAACGTGTACCATTTTGCTTCAAAACACGATGGGGCGATAAATTTATGTTATTCACATCAAATAATGGTGTCGTGTTCGAAAACAAGTTTTTCCGGAGACGTTGCTTATATTTTCATACTTGCTTAAGCTTGTACCATTTTGCTTCAAAACACAATGGGGCGATACATAGATGTTATCCACATCAAATAATGGTGTCGTGCTAAAAAAAAAGTCATTTCGGAGACGTTGCTTACATTTTCGTACTTGCCCTTATTTACCTCTACTTTCTTAAACGTGTACCATTTTGCTTCAAAACACGATGGGGAGATAAATATATCTTATCCACATCAAATAATGGTGTCGTGTTCGAAAACAAGTATTTCCGGAGACGTTGCTTACATTTTCGTACTTGCCCCTATTTACCCTTGTTTTCGTCGACTTTCTTAAACGTGTACCATTTTGCTTCAAAACACGATGGGCCGATAAATATATGTTATCCACATCAAATAATGGTTTCGTGTCGAAAACAAGTCTTTCCGGAGACGTTGGTTACATTTTCGTGCTTGCCCCTATTTACCCTTATTTTCCTCGACTTTCTTAAAAGTGTACCATGTTCGAAAACAAGTCTTTCCGGAGACGTTGATCATTTTCGTGCTTGCCCCTATTTACCCTTATTTTCCTCGACTTTCTTAAAAGTGTACCATTTTGCTTCAAAACACGATGGGGCGATAAATATATGTTATCCACATCAAATAATGGTGTCGTGTTTGAAAACAAGTCTTTCCGGAGACGTTGCTTATATTTTCGTACTTGCTTAATCTTGTACCATTTTGCTTCAAAACACGATGGGGCGATAAATATATGTTATCCACATCAAATAATGGTGTCGTGTTCGAAAACAAGTCTTTCAGTAGACGTTGCTTACATTTTCGTACTTGCCCATATTTACACTTATTTTCCTCGACTTTCTTAAATGTGTACCATTTTACTTCAAAATACGATGGGGAGATAAATCTATGTTATCCACATCAAATAATGGTGTCGTGTTTGAAAACAAGTCTTTCCGGAGACGTTGCTTACATTTTCTTACTTGCCCCTATTTTTACCCTTGTTTTCCTCGACTTTCTTAAACGTGTACCATTTTGCTTCAAAACCCGATGGGGCGATAATATATGTTATCCACATCAAATAATGGTGTTGTGTTCGAAAACATGTCTTTCCGGAGACGTTGCTTACATTTTCGTGCTTGCCCCTATTTACCCTTATTTTCCTCGACTTTCTTAAAAGTGTACCATTTTGCTTCAAAATACGATGGGGCAATAAATATAGATTATCCACATCAAATAATGGTGTCGTGTTCGAATACAAGTCTTTCCAAAGACGTTGCTTACATTTTCGTACTTGCCCCTATTTACCCTTATTTTTCTCGATTTTCTTAAACGTGTACCATTTTGCTTCAAAACACGATGGGGCGATAAATATATGTTATTCACATCAAATAATGGTGTCGTGTTAAAAAACAAGTCTTTCCGGAGACATTGCTTATATTTTCGTACTTGCTTAAGCTTGTACCATTTTGCTTCAAAACACGATGGGCGATACATAGATGTTATGCACATCAAATAATGGTGTCGTGTTCGAAAACAAGTCTTTCAGTACACATTGCTTACATTTTCGTACTTGCCCCTATTTACCCTTATTTTCCTCGACTTTCTTAAATGTGTACCATTTTGCTTCAAAATACGATGGGGAGATAAATCTATGTTATCCACATTAAATAATGGTGTCGTGTTCGAAAACAAGTCTTTCCGGAGACGTTGCTTACATTTTCGTACTTGACCCTATTTACCCTTGTTTTTGTCGACTTTCTTAAACGTGGACCATTTTGCATCAAAACACGATGGGCCGATAAATATATGTTATCCACATCAAATAATGGTGTCGTGTCGAAAACAAGTCTTTCCGGAGACGTTGCTTACATTTTTGCGCTTGCCCCTATTTACCCTTATTTTCCTCGACTTTCTTAAACGTGTACCATTTTGCTTCAAAACACGATGGGGCGATAAATATATGTTATCCACATCAAATAATGGTGTCGTGTTCGAAAACAAGTCTTTCCGGAGACGTTGCTTATATTTTCATACTTGCTTAAGCTTGTACCATTTTGCTTCAAAACACGATGGGGCGATACATATATGTTATCCACATCAAATAATGGTGTCGTGTTCGAAAAAAAAAGTTTTTCCGGAGACGTTGCTTACATTTTCGTACTTGCCCCTATTTACCTCGACTTTCTTAAACGTGTACCATTTTGCTTCAAAATACGATGGGGCGATATATATATGTTATGCACATCAAATAATGGTGTCGTGTTCGAAAATAAGTCTTTCCGGAGACGTTGCTTACATTTTCGTACTTGCCCCTATTTACCCTTGTTTTCCTCGACTTTCTTAAATGTGTACCATTTTGCTTCAAAACACGATGGGGCGATAATATATGTTATCCACATAAAATAATGGTGTCGTGTTCGAAAACATGTCTTTCCGGAGACGTTGCTTACATTTTCGTGCTTGCCCCTATTTACCCTTATTTTCCTCGACTTTCTTAAAAGTGTACCATTTTGCTTCAAAATACGATGTGGCAATAAATATAGATTATCCACATCAAATAATGGTGTCGTGTTCGAAAACAAGTCTTTCCGGATACGTTGCTTACATTATCGTACTTGCCCCTATTTACCCTTATTTTTCTCGACTTTCTTAAACGTGTACCATTTTGCTTCAAAACACGATGGGGCGATAAATATATGTTATTCACATCAAATAATGGTGTCGTGTTCGAAAACAAGTCTTTCCGGAGACGTTGCTTATATTTTCGTACTTGCTTAAGCTTGTACCATTTTGCTTCAAAACACGATGGGGCGATACATATATGTTATCCACATCAAATAATGGTGTCGTGTTCAAAAACAAGTCTTTTCGGAGACGTAGATTACATTTTCATACTTGCCCTTATTTACCTCGTCTTTCTTGAACGTGTACAATTTTGCTTCAAAACACGATGGGGCGATAAATATATGTTATCCACATCAAATAATGGTGTCGTGTTCGAAAATAAGTCTTTCTGGAGACGTTGCTTACATTTTCGTACTTGCCCATTTATACCCTTATTTTCCTCGACTTCCTTAAACGTGAACCATTTTGCTACAAAACACGATGGGGCGATAAATATATGTTATCCACATCAAATAATGGTGTCGTGTTCGAAAACAAGTCTTTCTGGAGACGTTGCTTACATTTTCGTACTTGCCCCTATTTACCCTTATTTTCTTCGACTTTCTTAAATGTGTACCATTTTGCTTCAAAATACGATGGGGAGATAAATCTATGTTATCCACATCAAATAATGGTGTCGTGTTCGAAAACAAGTCATTCCAGAGACGTTGCTTACATTTTTGTACTTGCCCCTATTTACCCTTGTTTTCCTCGACTTACTTAAACGTGTACCATTTTTCTTCAAAACACGATGGGCCGATAAATACATGTTATCCACATCAAATAATGGTGTCGTGTTCGAAAACAAGTCATTTCGGAGACGTTGCTTACATTATTGTGCTTGCCCCTATTTACCCTTATTTTCCTCGACTTTCTTAAAAGTGTACCATGTTCGAAAACAAGTCTTTCCGGAGACATTGCTTACATTTTCTTGCTTGCCCCTATTTACCCTTATTTTTCTCGACTTTCTTAAAAGTGTACTATTTTGCTTCAAAACACGATGGGGCGATAAATATATGTTATCCACATCAAATAATGGTGTCGTGTTCGAAAACAAGTCTTTCCAGAGACGTTGCTTATATTTTCGTACGTGCTTAAGCTTGTACCATGTTGCTTCAAAACACGATGGGGCGATACATATATGTTATCCACATCAAATAATGGTGTCGTGTTCAAAAACAAGTCTTTCCGGAGACGTTGCTTACATTTTCGTACTTGCCCCTATTTACCCTTATTTTCCTCGACTTTCTTAAACGTGTACCATTTTGCTTCAAAATACGATGGGGCGATAAATATATGTTATCCACATCAAATAATTGTGCCTTGTTTGAAAACAAGTCTTTCTCGAGACGTTGCTTACTTTTTCGTACTTGCCCCTATTTACCCTTATTTTCATCGACTTTCTTAAACGAGTACCATTTTGTTTCAAAACACGATGGGACGATAAATATCTATTCTCCACATCAAATAATGGTGTCGTGTTCGAAAACAAGTCTTTCCGGAGACATTGCTTACATTTTTGTACTTGCCCCTATTTACCCTTATTTTCTCGAATTTCTTAAACGTGTACCATTTTGCTCCAAAACACGATGGGGCAATAAATATATGTTATCCACATCAAATAATGGTGTAGTGTTTGAAAACAAGTCTTTCAGGAGACGTTGCTTACATTTTCGTACTTTTCCCTATTTACCCTTATTTTCCTCGACTTTCTTAAACGTGTACCATTTTGCTTCAAAATACGATTGGGAGATAAATATACGTTATCCACATCAAATAATGGAGTCGTGTTCGCAAACAAGTCTTTCTGGAGACGTTGCTTACTTTTTCGTACTTGCCCTTATTTACCCTTATTTTCCTCGCCTTTCTTAAACGTGTACCATTTTGCTTCAAACACGATGGGGCGATAAATATATGTTATCCACATAAAATAATGGTGTCGTTTTCGAAAACAAGTCTATTCGGAGACGTTGCTTACATTTTCGTACTTGGTTAAGCTTGTACCATTTTGCTTCAAAACACGATGGGGCGATAAATATATGTTATCCACATCAAATAATGGTGTCGTGCTAGAAAACAAGTCTTTCCGGAGACGTTGCTTACATTTTCGTGCTTGCCCCTATTTACCCTTATTTTCCTCGACTTTCTTAAAAGTGTACCATGTTCAAAAACAAGTCTTTCCGGAGACGTTGCTTACTTTTTCGTGCTTGCCCCTATTTACCCTTATTTTCCTCGACTTTCTTAAAAGTGTACCATTTTGGTTCAAAACACGATGGGGCGATAAATATAAGTTATCCACATCAAATAATGGTGTCGTGTTCGAAAACAAGTCTTTCCGGAGACGTTGCTTACATTTTCGTACTTGCCCCTATTTACCTCGACTTTCTTAAACGTGTACCATTTTGCTTCAAAATACGATGGTGCGATAAATATATGTTATCCACATCAAATAATGGTGTCGTGTTTGAAAACAAGTCTTTTCAGAGACGTTGCTTACATTTTCGTACTTGCCCCTTTATACCCTTATTTTCCTCGACTTTCATAAACGTGTACCATTTTGCTTCAAAACACGATGGGGCGATAAATATATGTTATTCACATCAAATAATGGTGTCGTGTTCGAAAACAAGTCTTTCCAGAGACGTTGCTTATATTTTCGTACTTACTTAAGCTTGTACCATTTTGCTTCGAAACACGATGGGGAGATACATATATGTTATCCACATCAAATAATGGTGTCGTGTTAAAAAACAGTCTTTTCGGAGACGTTGCTTACATTTTCGTACTTGCCCTTATTTACCTCGACTTTCTTAAACGTGTATCATTTTGCTTCAAAACACGATGGGGCGATAAATATATGTTATCCACATCAAATAATGGTGTCGTGTTCGAAAACAACTCTTTCTGGAGACGTTGCTTACATTTTTGTACTTGCCCCTTTATACCCTTATTTTCCTCGACTTCCTTAAACGTGAACCATTTTGCTTCAAAACACGATGGGGCGGTAAATATATGTTATCCACATCAAATAATGGTGTCGTGTTCGAAAACAAGTCTTTCTGGAGACGTTGCTTACATTTTCGTACTTGCCCCTATTTACCCTTGTTTTCCTCGACTTTCTTAAACGTGTACCATTTTGATTCAAAACACGATGGGCCGATAAATATATGTTATCCACATCAAATAATGGTGTCGTGTTCGAAAACAAGTCTTTTCGGAGACGTTGCTTACATTTTCGTGCTTGCCCCTATTTACCCCTATTTTCCTCGACTTTCTTACAAGTGTACCATGTTCGAAAACAAGTCTTTCCGGAGATGTTGCTTACATTTTCGTGCTTGCCCCTATTTACCCTTATTTTCCTCGACTTTCTTAAAAGTGTACCATTTTGCTTCAAAACACGATGGGGCGATAAATATATGTTATCCACATCAAATAATGGTGTCGTGTTCGAAAACAAGTCTTTCCGGAGACGTTGATTATATTTTGGTACTTGCTTAAGCTTGTACCATTTTGCTTCAAAACACGATGGGGCGATACATATATGTTATCCACATCAAGTAATGGTATCGTGTTCGAAAACAATTCTTTCCGGAGACGTTGCTTACATTTTCGTACTTGCCCCTATTTACCTCGACTTTCTTAAACGTGTACCATTTTGCTTCAAAATACGATGGCGCGATAAATATATGTTATCCACATCAAATAATGATGTCGTGTTCGAAAACAAGTCTTTCCAGAGACGTTGCTTACATTTTCGTACTTGCCCCTATTTACTCTTATTTTTCTCGACTTTCTTAAACGTGTACCATTTTGCTTCAAAACACGATGGGGCGATAAATATATGTTATTCACATCAAATAATGGTGTCGTGTTCGAAAACAAGTCTTTCCGGAGACGTTGCTTATATGTTGGTACATGCTTAAGCTTGTACCATTTTGCTTCAAAACACGATGGGGCGATACATATATGTTATCCACATCAAGTAATGGTGTCGTGTTCGAAAACAAGTCTTTCCGGAGACGTTGCTTACATTTTCGTACTTGCCCCTATTTACCTCGACTTTCTTAAACGTGTACCATTTCTCTTCAAAATACGATGGCGCGATAAATATATGTTATCCACATCAAATAATG
>CACSLK010021444.1:168658-190006 GCA_902706635.1 Striga hermonthica | reverse complement strand
GCCCTGGGAAAAGGCAAAGCTGTATGTCTGGCCAATGAGGAAGTGGCTTTGATTCAAGGGGATAATTCACATATTATGCTGGCTATAGATCATGAGGTGGTCAAATCTCTGGCAGAACCTATTCTAGATAATATGGACATTCATGACATATCCACCCCTCTGATTAGAAAGAGGTGGACTAGAAGGAATCCAGTAACTGAGGGAGCTCTCAATTCCAAAACTCTGAGGAGTATTCCTGAGAAAGCAGAACTCAAGCCAAAAAGAAGAAAGAGAAATGTTGTAATAGACCCAGAGGATGAGCCAGCTGCTGACAGAGAATCTCAAGGAAGCAAGAAGCTGAAAACAAATCAAATGAAGGTGGGGATGGCCAGCCTTGAATGGCCCCCAGAGAATCAATGAAACTAATGATGTGGAATTGTAGAGGGTTGGGTGGCCCCTCTACAATTTCACAACTTAAGGAGTCTTCCAGACTCCACCACCCAGATTTCATTTTTCTGTCAGAAACCAAAAAAACAAAAAAATTTGTCTCTTCTGTATGTAATAAAATTGGGTTTAGAAATAGGTGGTTTGTTGTTGATCCTTTAGGGTTGAGTGGGGGGCTGTTAGCATTATGGAGTCAGAATGTGGAGGTAAAACATATTCTAAGCAATCAATTCTGTATTCAGCTGCAAGTTACTAGTTCAGGTTTTGGGGATTTGTGGGTTATCTTTTTGTATGCTAGCAATGATAAGAGAGAGAAGGTGCTTCAATGGCAATTTCTGGAGGCAGCCAAAGGGAGTTGGGGGAATAATTGGGTGATTGGGGGGGATTAAAATGAAATATGTCATGCTAGTGAGAAAAGGGGAGGGAGGCAGAAAGCTGATAGAGAGTTTATTGATTTCAATGGGTTCATATCCAGAATGGGAATGCAAGAACTTCAATTGCTTGGCTACAATTTTACCTGGGGTAACAACAGGTTGAATGAAGGGTTCATTGAAGAGAAGATTGATAAGATATTTGCATCTCACTCTTGGTTAGCAGAGAACCACCATGCTGCAGTGGAGAATGTGTTCAAAAGTGCATCAGATCACAGACTGTTGATCTTAATTTCTGATCCTATGCTTCACTATCAAAAGAAAAAGAGATTCTTCTTTGACAAGAGATGGCTGAGTAGAGATGGAGTCAAAGATGTTGTCCAAGCTGGGTGGAATCAACTACAAGAAGGCACTCCAATGTTTAAAGTCTCTGAAAAAATTAAAGCAACCAGAATTGCATTGCTAAAGTGGAGTGCCAATTTCAGAAGGGATCAAATTCAAGAGAAAAAGGAGATTGCAGATAGATTAGAGCTTATGAGCACCCTTGGTCCATCTAGAGACTGTGAGGAATGGGACAGATTGAGGAGCAAACTGAACAAACTTACCAAAGATAAAGAGCAGTTTTGGGCTCAGAAAGCTAGATCTACTTGGCTCAAAGAGGGAGACTCTAATACCAAGTATTTCCATGCCTCAACCATGTAGAGAAGGAAATTGAACAATATCTCCAATCTTGTGGATGATAACAACCAAGTGTGGACAAGAGATGAGGATATCCAGAGGCATGTTTGTAGCTACTATGAGAACCTTTTTCATTCAGAAGGATCTTTGGGGGAAACTAAGATATTGAAACTGATTCCAGAGGCTATCTCTCCTGAATTAAATGAATCACTCACAGCACAAGTGACAGTGGATGAAATTAAATCTGCTTTATTTAGTCTTGACCCTGGTAAAGCTCCTGGTCAAGATAAAATGAGCCCTATCTTCTTTCAGAAATTCTGGAATGTGTTCAGTGAAGATTTTGCCAAGCTATTCTGAGTTTCTTTGAATCAGGTATGCTCCTGAAAAGCTGGAATCACACTGTCATATCACTCATACCCAAATGCTTAAATCGTACATCCTTGAAGCAATATAGACCAATCAGCTTATGTGGAGTTGCTTACAGAGTGATTGCCAAAATTCTGGCCCTGAGAATCAAACCTTGTCTATCATCTTGCATCAGTGAGAATCAGGCCGCTTTTATACCAGAGAGGCAACTACTGGATAATGTCATCTTGGCACAAGAAAGTGTTCATTTCCTCAACAGACATTCATCTGGCAAGAAAGGATTTATGCTGCTCAAACTGGATATGGAGAAGGAATTTGACCGCATTGAGCGGAATAGTGTTAAGAAAGTTATGCTGAAAATGGGTTTCCACAGGACTTTTGTGAATTGGATCTGGGCTTGCCTATCATCTCCAACATTTTCATTCAACATCAATGGTGATCTCAAAGGATACATCTCTGCATCGTGGGGCATCAGGCAAGGTGATCCTATTTCACCTTATATCTTCATTATTATTTCTGAAGTGTTGTCTAGACTTATCAAAAGAGAAGAAGATAAAGGGATATTCAAAGGTCTGAAAATAGCAAAGCATAGTCCTGCAGTGTCTCACCTAATGTTTGCAGATGACACATTGGTTATGTGTGAAGCCAATGGTGACCATGCTAGAACCCTTGTGACCTTGCTGCATAGATACTAATTATTCACTGGCCAAAAGGTCAATATGGGAAAGTCCTCCATCTTTTTCAGCAGAAATTGCTCATCTTCACTCAAATCTGATATCTACTATCTGTTGGGAGGAATTCAAGCACACAGGTCTACTAGATACCTGGGTTTACCTTTAGGCATTGGGAAATCTAAGAAGGAATCCTTTGATTATATCTTGAAGGCAGTGAGGGACAGATTAATGAGCTTGAAAAATCAATTCCTATCTGCAGCTGGTAAAGAAATTCTCATGAAGGCAGTCATTGGTGCTTTACCAGTATTCTCAATGTCATGTTTCTGCTTGCCTAAGGGAGTGTGCCAGGAGATATCAAGACTATCTGCTAATTTCTGGTGGGCTAAGAGTGACCTGCAAGTTGGAGTGCACTGGAAAAAATGGACTCATCTTACTTTGCCAAAGGATGATGGGGGTATTGGCTTTAAGGATGTAATGCTGTTTAATGAAGCTCTTGTCCTCAAGCAAATTTGGAGATTACTTTCTCATCTCAACCTGTTGGTGACCAAAGTTCTCAAAGGTAAATATTACCATGACTGCTCCTTGTTGCAAGCTAAAAGATCTTACAATGCTTCATGGCTATGGGGCAATTGGTTGGTTGTCATGAACAAATTTAAACATTGCTTTTCAGTGGAGGTGAGACAAGGCAAGAACATTAGTGTTTGGCATGACCCCTGGATCACTGGGAGTGCAAATGGTTTGCCTACTTGGAATGAAGCTGGAGTGAGCAGGGTCAGTTGGGTTTGTGATTTGTTGACTGAAGACGGGAGAGTTTTGGAACAAAGAAATGCTGGATGATTGCTTTCACCCCTCTGAGGTGAAGGCTATTCTGGAAATAAAATCCCTTGATCCCATGCTGACTGATAAGTGGAAATGGAAGCTTGACCCCAAAGGGAAATTCTCAGTTGCTAGTGCCTATTCTTATCTGGTGTTGAACAAATTAAGGAACCTTGATGTAGCCGAAAGTAGTGACTCTTTTCTGAAGGACAGGAAAGTTAGAAGCCGAAGTTGGAGATTGAGAGTAAAAGGCAAGCTAAAGCATTTTATCTGGAAATGCTATAATAACTCTCTCCCTACTAGTCTGAATTTGAAAAAGAGAGGTCTTGCAGTGGATCCCAGATGTGTTTGCTGTGGTGAGGATTGGGAATCTATTGAGCACACTCTACTGCATTGTGATAGGGCTAGAAGAATTTGGAAGATGGCTGTAGTTCATTGGGAAGAGGTTGGGGATTCTGTTCCATTCAAAAATTGGTGGGCAAATGTTTGTTCTGTGAACAAGAAGGAGATCTCAGAAGCTCGAATTGAATTAACCACCTACATTCTTTGGTGGTTATGGAAGGCCAGGAACCTTTGGTTCTTCCAAACCATCTGGATGCCTGATATTGCCATTCTTAGAGCAGCACAGAAGGACTGGTTGGAGTTTCATGCTTGTTGCCAAAAAGCAGTGTAGCAGTGAAGAGAATAGCAGACTACTAGGTCCTTTGGTTCAGTGGTGTCTCTTTTTCCTCTTGCTATTCTGTATTTTTTATGGTTTCTGTGTTGGTTCTGTTTCTCATTGCAGTTAGAGGATCTCAGATCTTTTCTGCCTCTAATCTGGGTTGCACTAGATATTTCTTGATCTTGTAATGTTTGTTTGGGCTTGTAGTTGTTTAAACCTTCATGTGTGGAAGGTTTCTGATCTTTGCTGTGAAACATTAGGCTCTTTGCCTTTGATTTGTACATATTTACTGATGATATATAAGTCTGCCATTTTGAAAAAAAAAAAAAAACAGCTGTAGATCAAGGAAAGACAAACCACCATTCTTTTTGGGGAGGGAGAGGTGATTCTAGTTTCTCCAATGGATTCTTCTAGCCTGATCAGTTCCAGATTTCCACCAAAACTGTGCACATAATCTTGTAATTTCAGTGCAGATGGACATTGGTAAAGTGAAGCAAGCCATTGTGCAAACTGGAAGTGCTTGAATAATAGCTTTGAGAAGGACTTCCTTTCCAGCAGGACTAAGAATCTAAGATTTCCAAGAAGTAAGCTTAGCTCACACTGAGTTCAATAAATATTCAGAAACTTCTTTCTTTGACCTGCATATCTCCAGGGGCAACCCCAAGTATCTGGTTGATCTGTGAGAGGTAATATTATTCAAGGAACTGCAGATTGATCTCTAAAGATGAAGAGGTGTATTTCTACTGAAGAAAACAACAATTTTTGGAGATTAACTGCTTGGCCAGTGAAGAGCCTGTATCGCTCTAATATGTTCATCAGGAGCCCAGCTTGATTAACACTAGCTTTAAGGAAAAACAGAGAGTCGTCTGCAAAGAGGATATGAGACAACACATGACCATTTCTGGAGAGTTTCATCCATCTAAGCATACCAGAAGATATAAGTTCAAAATAAGAACAGTGAGCAGTTTAGTGACAATAAGAAAGAGGTATGGGATAGAGGATCCCCCTGCCTTATTCCCCTTGAAGGTAAGACATAACTGTTGATGCTTCCATTTATCTTGAAGGAGAAAGAGGCAGTTGACACACAGATCATTACAAGCTTTACAAAATCACTATGGATCCCCATCTGAAGCATTATTTTCTTTATGCATAGCCACTCTACACGGTCAAAAGCTTTAATAAGATCTAATTTGAGGGCCATGAAAGTAATTAGAGCCAGATGTATGTCTGTTCAAGAAATGAAATGCTTCTTGAGCAATTAGCACATTATCAGTAATTTGTCTGCCCTCAAGAAAAGCTGTCTGATGGTCACTGATGCAATGTGGTAAGCAGACCTTAAGTCTTTGAGCTATGATTTTTTATATGAGCTTATAGACTATACTACAAAGACTTATCGGCCAGAATTGACTCAGATTATCAGGATAGAGGCACTTGGGAATAAGGGATAAGACAGTGTGGTTCCAATATTTGAGAATAGTATCTGTGTGAAAGAAACTGTGAACTGCCTTCATGAGATCTGATTTGATCAAACTCCAAAAGTGTTGATAGAAGGCAACTGTCATCCCATCCTCTCCAGAGGATTTGTCAGTTTGAAAGCTGAATAAGGATTGTTCGACTTTCTCTTCATCAAAAGGTTTGAGGAGGGTTGTGTTCATATCTTGTGTGATGGTATATGGAATTAGATGGAGAATTGATTCCCCACCCCAGCTGCCCTCAGTTGAGAAGAGATTAGCATAAAACTCAGAGATATGGGACTCGAACTCTGCCTGAGAAGATAAAATTCTTCTTTGGTTTGAGATCAGCCTAGTTATTGCATTGAGTTTTCTCCTCTATAGAGTATATGTATGAAAAAAACTTGGTGTTGGCATCCCCTTCTTTCAACCATCTGTACTTAGCTTTTTGTTGCCAATGTAGGTCCTCCAGAGTATGTGCCTTATTCAGCTTCCTTCTGGTCTCTTCCTAGATATCCCAATTTTCTTTCTTATCTTGAGTATTTAGTTCTTCCAATTTCTGAGTGAGCTCTGAAATTTCTTTCTGCCTTGTGGATTGAAAAAAAGAACTCCAGATGAGGATAGCTACCCTGGTGTTCTTGACTTTTTCCTTTAGTTGAAAAAAAGGGGTACCAGTGACCGGGGAGTTCCAAGCAGCAGTGACTACCTCATTAAAGCCTTCAATGCTTAACCATCTTTTATCAAAGTGAAAGGGGGCCTTTCTTTTCATTTGAGGTTGTCCCAAGTCTAAAAGTAAAGCAGAGTGGTCTGAAGAGCTTCTGAGGATGTTGGAGACAACTGCATTTGGGTATAAATGAGACGAATCAAGGGAGCCAAAAGCTCTATCCAGCTTTTCTTCAACCAGAGCAGGAGCAGCTCTATTGTTACTCCAAGTGAAAGCATAGCCATTTGATTTTATTTCTAGCATATCCATATCAGTGACAAAGGAGTTAAAACCAAGGAGGCTGTGGATTGGTCTGTTGATTCCTCCTGACTTCTCTGAATTTGGGAGGATGTCATTCCAGTCTCTAATTGAGAACCAAAGAGACCCCCAGTTCTGCTTGGCTGCAATCATTTTTTCCCTTTGGTCCTTTCTAGTCAATCTGCAGGGACTGAGGTATACAAAGACTCCCCATTGAGGGGGATGGGACTGCAGTTGAAATTCTACAGCAATCATAAAGTTCTTACAAATAATTTGATTAATTAAAATGTGGGCATCCCACAACAAAACAAGCCCCCCACTGAGGCCTATAAGATCCACTATAGCTACTCTATTATCATAACCTAATTTTTTACAAGCAGATTTCACAAAAGCATTTGGTTTTTTGGTTGCTGAGAGGAAGATAAAATTTGGATGGTGAGCCTTTTTGAGCTCTCTGATTTGGAAAATTGTAGAGGGCCCACCCAGCCCTCTACAATTCCACACCAGAGCTAACATTTATCAGGGTAGTGCCATTCAAGGCTGGCAACCCCCACCTTTTCCAGACTAGCTTTCTGCTTTTTAGATTGAACCTGATTTTGAGTATTGGAGTCCTCTGGTTGTTCCGTTGGATCCATAGCTTTCCTTTCTCTCTTTCCCTTTGTCAACTGATCAATGATAATAGGATTCTTAGTTGTTCTGGTAAGCCTGCCCATCTTTGTGCTTGTTCTTTTCCAAGTTTTCAGAGACTGAGATTTAGAAACTTGAAAGGATTTTTGATGTAAAGAGAGTTCTGAAACTGAAGTTGTGTCTCTTTTTTCTACTTCCATGGTTGTGGATTCCACAATCTGCAAATTGGCTACTTCATTTTCCTCTTCTTCAGTTGTGTTTTGGTTGGCTGAGACTACAAATGTAGCTCCAATTGATTTTGCTGGGGAGTCTGTGTTCCCTATGTTCGGAATAATTTGATTTTGTTTCCAGCAAATTGGCTTGGTGAAGCTATTTGGGAAGTGCCATTGTCTGTAGCTATAGGAGATTCTGGAGGTGGAGATGATCTAGAACCAAATAAGCTGGAAGGAGCCCATTTAAATCCATCAGCTGCCCTCAACCAATCTCCATACTGTCCCTCTTGGAGAGAATTGTTTCTAATATCTGCCATTTTTTTGGGACATCCCCAGTCCAGATGACCAATTTTTCCACAATAGTGGCAAAGATTGATGAGTTTCTCGTACTTAAATCCAACATTAACAATTTGGTTCCGAGTCTGACTTTAGCCACTCTGGGAAGGGGCTCATCCACATTCAGAGTCACTAAGAGCTTAAGAATCTTACCACCATGATTTCCTATAGTAGCAATAACCACATTCTTAACCTCATTGAAAGCCTGCCCTATCTTGAGTCCCACCTCGGTGCTGATCCAATTAAGGGGAATGTTCTAGACCTGCACCCAGAGATTGAGCTCTTGAAAACTGGGGTGTTTGCTGTTGATACTCGCATCCCATTCTTTGAGAATGAGGTATTGATTCTCGAAGCTCCAGTTTGTTCCATTGACTACCTTCTTCATATCATCCCGGTTCTGAAATATGAACTGGAAATAATTTGGGCTGAGTTCTTTAACGTCCATGGGATGACTAAGTTTCCATATCTAGGACATAGCACGCTTAATACCGATCCAACTAGCTGGTCTGTCTCCGACTTTTTTCCCAAATAGGCTTCTGTTGCACTCGTTGTCGCTGAGCTTGATGTCATCATGAGCAATATCAAAGATTTTGGCTTCATTTGCAGAGAGTGAGACCTTGTTTAAACGATCTGAGAGCTCCTTATCGAAGTCCGCCATATTACCCCCAAAAACCTTCAGACGTCAAGATGAAAAAAGGAAAATGCTCAAAAAAGAGGAGAAGCCAGAGATAATACAAATTGATCAATGTAAAATCGGAGAAGAACGATTAATCGATGATTGAAAAACGAAAAAAAAAAAAAAACATATGCTCTCAAAGAGAGAATCAGAGCTCTTAAAGAGAGAATTACTTTTATGTATATTATAGGATAAAATACTTTTTTCCATCCGAACTATCACGGTTTTGGCGCATCACCATATAAACTATTTTTTTTTTTACAAACCACCATATGAACTATACAGGTTTGTCAATGTACCCCCTAAACCAGATATAAAAGTGGTTTTGACTGAAAAAGCTGTTTGGTCACCATATGTGCACCTAAATACTTTTACAAACCACCATATGAACTATCATGGGTTTGTCAATGTGCCCCCTAAACCACTTTTATATCTGGTTTAGGGGGCACATTGACAAACTCGTATAGTTCATATGGTGGTTTGTAGAAAAAAATAGTTTATATGGTAATGCGCCAAAACCGTGATAGTTCGGATGGGAAAAAGTATTTTACCTTATATTATATGACAAAATACTCTATATAAAATTTTAAAAATTTTAAAATTAATTATTTGATTCAACAATATCTGGTGATTCGACCGTTGAACGTGACCCGGTTACTCAAAGATCATCCCATGTCGGGCCGAGTTCAAAAGCTATGGGTGCACTATCTAATCTTAGCATATTGTCTTCAATTCACACTTTGATGTCCCACCTAGCTTGGCATAATCCCCATCAAATGGAAAACATAACAAACCTTAATGCCCACCCCTACGTTTCAACAAATCATTGGACGACAAAAGTCCATTAAAAAAAAAAAAAAAAGAGAAGCAACCGTTTCCTACCCTTTCTCTCTCATAAATCACATCGGTTATCTAAAAATTGGAAAATGAGCGGCACAACAACCAACATACGCCTTTCCACCGCCGCCTACACTGATTCCCCCACAAAGCTCCGCTCCGCCTCCGCCTTTCCCAGCTTATACAATCCGCCCCTTTCTTACTCTGGTCTCTCATTTTCCGGGAGCTTCAATTTTGCACCTTTCAGGCAAGCTCGTGCGACGTCATCGTTCGCCATGGCCTCTCCGATTTTAGTGAAAGTCAACGCCTCTTCCACCGTGGGTGAGTGCATGTGTGTGTTTTAAAGAAATATGTTCGTGGTGTTGTTCCTCTTGAGTTCGCGTGAACTTATATATGTTTGAATTAACGAGATAGTATATCGGTAGTCACGAAGGATTGATGCAGTTCATAATGGAACTGTGGCGTTTTCCCGATTTATTTGAGTCCAGAGATATCATTATGTGAAATGATAAGCTATGTGTAAAAGAAAAAAGTTCAAAGTGAATTCACTAGAGAAGAATCTCTGTGTAAACAAATAAAAGCGAATTTTTGTAGAAAGCTGTTTTTGTTTGGTTTTCAGCGCATTACAACATCAAAATGTGCCAAGTTCAATTTCACAAAGCCGAAAAGCAATTTGTTTTTAAATAGGCTATTCCCATTGTTTGGATCCAGATTTGCATGGTTTTAACAAGTTTCGATTTGAAGTAGATGTTCTCTATAATGTGTATGTTGATCCTAGCTTCATGTTCATGTCTGTGTGTATATTTATCTATGCAGTCCATTAATTATGTGCTTGTTATGTACAAGGGGAGCTTAACAATGAATATGAAGCTTCATCTACTAAAAAGGTTGGAGCTGATGACTTGTTGATTGTTGGGCCAGGGGTCCTTGGACGCATCGTGGCTGAAAAATGGCGGGAGGTAATATTTTTCTAGTGAAAATATAAAAGCTCTTTCTAAACATTAATGCAAATATATGATCACGCAAGAGGCAATAGTATTGTACATCTATCACTATTCTAAATGCCATTGCCTGGGTTCTAGGATTCCCTTGACCACCTAGGTCTTTGTTTCGTTCCTTTTTGTTTCTATGTTAAATTGAATGTTGAACCCTATCTACGCCACTTCTAATCCTGCCGAGGTCCGGGCGAAGCAATTGGCCCCACACTCTTGCCCACCTGGATCCTACCCTTTCTATAGAGCATCGAGATCTATGAGTAGGGGTATGTTGGGTGGAAAATATGGTGATTAGAAATAAATTTTGGAAAAGTATATGTTACCGGCATTTTACTTGTCCTGCACTAGTGGATTGTGCCTAATTACGTTTTCAAGAATTTCCTTTTGTGTTTATACGACATGTATATAATATAGAGATACTGAACAATTTGAAATTTTCACCATATTTAGGAACATCCTGGATGTCAAATTTATGGGCAGACATTAACGACTGATCATCATGATGAGCTAATAAAGATGGGGATCAGTCCTTTTCTCAAGTGGGGAACCCAAGTAGCTTCCAAGTTTTCCCAAGTCATCTTCTGTGCTCCTCCATATGGAACCGCCGATTATCCGGGTGAAGTCAGGTGTGCTAAGCAACATGCACAAGTGAATTATTAAGATTAGGTTCCAAATGATGTTGAGTCCAAAAAAACTGATACTGCAAACCCGGCGTAGTCAGTTTTATACAGATGTCGTGTCCCAAGTGGGATGTTGAGGAGGTGGGCCCATGCTTGACCCGATATACCCATTGCCATCACCTTGCCTGAAGTTTAAATATATTTTATCAAAAGGAATTTCATTAGTTTTTATGTGGAATTTTATGCGTTTGCTTAAATCAATATTAAGCTTAAATTAACACAAGCTTATCTGTCTTTTTGCATTCTGATCTTCCATCACCTCATATTGCATTTTTGGATGCCTGCTCACTGTAAGAGAGTGGTTACATATTAAATATATATGACTTCACTTTTTGTGCTAATGCTAACACTAGGGAAGCAACATTAAGCTGGAATGGTGAAGGTTCCTTCCTATTTACTTCAAGCTCGGCCCCCTATGACTGCAACGACAATGGAGATTGTGACGAGGTATTTCATCTAGCTTGAAAAAATATTTATTTCGTGACACTACTAAAGATAGAACTTTCATTCTCATGTGAATTCTATGTAATTAATTATTACTTTCTGTTTGTGTAGGACACTCCAGTAGTACCCATTGGGAGGAGCCCTCGGACTGACAATCTACTAAATGCAGAGAAAGTAGTGCTCGAGGCTGGGGGTTGCGTTGTCAGACTAGCTGGACTTTACATATCCTTCCTTTTTTCTTTCTAATAACTCAGATTGAGCCCTTATTACTTTTCAACTGAAATAAGATGAATAGATGATACAACAACAACCTTAACTGTGAGTACAAAGTAGATAGAGGTGCACATATGTACTGGTTGGAGAAAGGGACAGTTGATATTTGGCCGGATCACATTCTTAATCTAATACACTATGAGGTGACTGATGATATTCTAATAGACTCTTACATAGTCCTGGTTTCTTAGAAATTTTGATTTAACGAAATGGGTTCGTGCAAATATATAGGATGCAGCTTCTCTTTCGATTGCCATCTTAAAAAGTGATCTCCGCAGTAGGATCTTTCTAGGATGTGATAACCACCCTGTATCCAGGTTCCATGGTTTAAACTCAATAAGCAGCAATTGAATATAGTAGGATTGAGACAATGTAGAAATTGCTTCTAATTAGCCATGTCATACGTTTTTCAGACAGGAATTGATGGACTTGGTTAATAAGAGTGGAAAATATAGTAAGAAGTTTGAGGCTTTTACAGGTAAGCTTTGCATCTTAGATTTTTGTTATTGTTTGTTTGATCACTTGTTGATGTTTGTTAAATTTTTCTGCAGGAACTTCAGACCTTTTAGGTAAGAAATTGAACAACTCGAAAACCCGTGCAAAACTTGGTTGGGAGCCGAAATATCCGAGCTTCGCTCAATTCCTTGAGACTCTTTAAGTAGCGTTTCCAGTAAAAACTTGTGCCCTGAATTTACTTTTGGAGCATGTGATGTGCATACAGATTTGTCATTGATGAAGTTCTTTTTGAAGTACTTGGTATCTTTGCCTGAAATCCATGTTATCATCCAATTAATATGAGAAATGCTATAGGTACATAATATTGTATATTGTACATAGAGGTGTACATAACACTCACATTAAATGGGCCTTACCAAAATCATCCGAGTCGGTTTAAGCCCTTGCAAACCCAATTGCTTAGGGCATGAGGTTGATATCGGCTCCCAAGTCGAGCATCCCGATTGTAATCTTCCCATTCCCGAATGTAATCTTCATGACAAAGGCTCTCGGGTCACACTCTTTCCGAGGTATGGTAGTCGAGGCTACCTCGAAAATCATCACATTCTCATTATCCACGAACCTCCGTTTTTTCGAAGCTAAGTCCTTGAAAAATTGAACATATGCCGGCACGTTTTTTATAACGTCTAGTAGTGGGAGGTTCACGTTCACCTTCGAGAGCATGTCAAAAAGATCTTGAAATTGACGCTCCTTCTTTGTATCTTTCAAACGGCTCGGGAAGGGCACCGGTGGTCGGTAAGGTTCATCCGCTTTGTGCAAAGCCTCATGGGCATCCTTCTTCCAACTCCCCTTCTCAATCCTCTCGTCAACAACGGCTTTCCCTTTCGAAACATCAACCTTATCACCCGGCTCATCATCATCCTCATCAACAACAACTTCAACCACCTCATCTTTCTCGGGAATCTCAACACGATTATCAATCATCTTACCGTTCCTCAAGACCGTGATGGCATTCAAGTGCTCGGGTTGGCTCGGGAGCTTGTCTTTCATTTTGCTCCTTTGGATTTCCCCGATGGAGGTCCCGAGTTGCCCCACTTGAGTCTCGAGGCATTTAAGAGAGGCTTGAATCGATGACACTCCCTTGATGGTGTCGTGCAATGTCGAGATGGTGAAGGCCAATGATTGAAGGCACTTCTCTAAGCTTTCGATCCGAGTCTCCGAGGATTCTCCGTTAGCATTCCTCTCGGGCTCGGGTGGAGGTGGCAAAGGGTGCCTCGGGACGAAGCCTCCACGCCCTTGTGGATATCCTTGAAACTCGGGCCTCGGTTGATAGCCTTGGAACTCGGGTCTCGGTTGGAACGGTGGTCGGTTGTTCGGTGGAACATATTGTTGAGGTTGGGAATAGGGTTGTTGTGGTGCCGGTTGGGTGGGTAGGTGGCTTTCGGGTCCCTCCATGAAAAGTTGGGGTGGTTTCGTCACCCGGAATTATAAGTGTTCGAGTAAGGATCGTTTTGGACCCGGGGGACGTACCCTTGGATAGCATTGATGTCGTAGAGGACTCCTTCGAGATTTGGGTCGTAGGCTGGCACCATATAATTTGGGCACTGTTGCCTCCGTGGCCGGCCTCTCCACAACACCCGCATACTTCTGTCATCACCACTTGAGTCGACTTTGCATCCCTTAGCCGGAGTTGCTTGAGTTCCTCCTCCAACGAGGCTAGCTTGGCAAGAACGACATCGTTCGAGAACCCAATAGTTTGTGTAGCCTCATTAACGGGGGCCTTCTTACGAACGCTCTTCCGTTGCGAATTCTCGCTCAACATCTCATACAAGTTATATATTTCCTCCTCCGTATGGCTCCCTATGTCTCCACCGGCCGCATGATCGACCATATATTGAAGGGTTTGGTGGAGACCATCGTAGAAAAATTGGTTGAGCACACCGAGGCAAAAGTTGTGATGTGGGCATTGGAGTTGATAGCCCTTGAATCGTTCCCAAGCCTCGTGGAAAGTCTCACCGATATTTTGGCTAAAGCTAGACATTTGAGTCCGTAGGTCGGTGGTCTTTTGATGGGAGTAGTACTTGCTCATGAGCTTCTCGTATACGGCTTCCCACGTGTTGAGTGAGCTCGGAAGCAATGTCATGAACCAAGTCTTGGCTCGGTCTTTCAAGGTGTAAAGGAAACATCTCATTCGAAGTTGATTCTCGGTTAGGCCTTGGAGGGGAAACGTGTTGACGGTTGCATAAAAGTCTCGGATGAAGTTGAGGACATCCTCTTGGGCTAAGCCGTAGAATGATGGGAGTTGGTTTAGGTGGATGGTCTTGAGATCATAGTTTCGGGCCGCCTCCCCGAGCACGAGGCACGAGGTGTTATCTCCAATGATAGGTCGTGCGAAGTACCTCATGTTCGGGGGAGGTTGTGGAAGTTGATCTTCTCGGTTCGCCATTGATTCGGGTTCCGGTTGAGGCTCGTCTATGTTGAGTTCAACGAAAAGGTCGATTGATGGAATCTCCTCTGGGGGTGCACGCCTTCGTCTACCTCGCATAAACAAAAACAACAACTATACCCGGTGAATGTATCAATGGGAAGCGAGATAAAGACACAAGCAACAAGAACAAATAAACGACATAAAGCAAGAGAAATAAAGAGAAACACGGAAATTAAGCAAAAAGCACAAAAATCAAGAGAAACACACGAAAAATAGACAATCAAATAGCAAACTAGGCGTCCTACTTGCCTTCCCCGACAACGGCGCCATTTGTTTAGTATAGATTTGATGGGCAAGTGGTAACCGAGCTACCCGACTCGGGTCGATCTCGAATGAAGGCTATTCGGAGCTTTGTCTACTAAATGATTGTTCAAATCACAAAAAAGGGAAATAAAATTCTATACATTCTAAGCATTTGATTGGATGGTTGATTAACACTAATTGAACATTTAAAAACGAGCAATTAATTGAAAGCAAGATCAAATCGCGAGCATTTAGCAAACTAGATTACCGGAATCTCATGCCATAACAATAACGGGATGATAATCAATCCATACGGAATAAACGAGCTATGAGCATTAGATTGCTAACCCTAGTCGTCTAACCGAGATCAACAAGCAATTAACGGCTCTATCTACTCAAGCAAGCAATCAAGTTCAAGCATTTTCACCATCATCAATCAAATCCAATTTACTCTAATGAACATTATAAGTAAAACCGGAGCAAAACCGAAGTAAAGAGCTTTAAAACTAAATACTCAATCTCCCATTGCGTAGACGATGAAAACCGGAGTCAAAAGCTCGAAACTTGAACGAAACCGAAGTCGCCGGAAAATATCTCGGAAAATAGCATAAACTCCTAATCTAGAGAGCAAAAATAAACATGAGCTAGTTTCCCAAAGTGGGAAAAATGAAAAATGAGAGAACAATCCCCATAATTCAAAGGAACAAAAATATTTATACTACTACCCACACACACACTAAAACATGCACATTAAAATGGGACACTCGACCACGCTACTAAATCCACGAGTGGCCGATGGTTTGCACAGGTGCACGGGTGCAGGGGCTCTCGACGTCGCGCGGTTATCCGCGAGCTCGCGAGTGAACGGGCATGGGCGCACGCTGGGCAGCAGCAGCAGGTAGGTGCTCTCGACGTCGCGCGGATATCCGCGAGCTCGCGGTTCGCACGCTGGCCACTCTCGACCTCGCGCTCACTTCCGCGAACACGCGGCGTGCTGTGGTGCGCGGGCATGTGCGGGTTGGGCGTGCAGGGCTGCAGCGTGCGTGAGCGGACTAAGGGCTCGACATACTCGACCGGGAATTGTTCGTACGAATGGCTCGGAACTTCTCGGCATTCTCGGGATTTTCGCTCGACTTCCTCATCATCCCCAGAAAACACCTAAAAATGCAACAATAACACGGACAAGTACGCTAAAATATAAAATAAAACGAAAGACACGAAAACACACGGAAAACTACAAAATGGACCGAGCGACACTAAAACGAACCTAAAACCGACTCAATAACACAAATAAACACATAAAAATAAGCACAAAAACATAACAAACAGCGGTGGAGCAGGGAGCTCCGACGACGGCTGTATGGCAGAGAGGATCCGACGACAGTGGCAGAGGCTGGACGGAGGAGTCGGGGCGAGAATCGATCGTCGAAAAAGTGACAGATTTGTTTGAGGTGTTAAGGGACTGCATTTTGAAAATTTGATAAGGCTGAAGGATTTGTATGCAAATAAAAAAGTTACCTACATTCAATTTAGTACATGTGCTAAATTTGTAGTCTACCAAACTTTAATAAATGCATCATATTGATGAGGAAAATGCACATTATGGGGTGTATATATTAACATTAAAATACTATTACCTTTTTATACGAAAATATTAAATTTATAATAATTGCACTGATAAGTAAATTGCACAATAGAATGTGTTATATGCAATTTAAGAATTCATTTGAAGAATTTAAACATATATTTATGATATAAATGCACATTAATGGTTAAAAAAAATAACCAAAATTTTAGAAGTAGAAACATATAATCGAATCGACATGTAAATATTTGGAACAAAAAATTTAAGATTGGTCGATTTCGGCTGATATTGTGCAGTCTGAGAGACATTGTTGTGCAACTCATATAACAGTATGGTGTAGTGTTTTGGA
Source organism: Striga hermonthica (assembly GCA_902706635.1). NCBI lineage: Eukaryota > Viridiplantae > Streptophyta > Magnoliopsida > Lamiales > Orobanchaceae > Striga > Striga hermonthica. Next base: position 173,404 of record CACSLK010021444.1, on the reverse strand, counting down.
CGCTATTATGCAATATGAGTTGACCGAACTTTTGCCCCAATCCAAATTAATATTGAACATAATTAATATGTTGTTTTTTTTATAAATATGCATAATGTCATAAATAATTAAGTTATCTTTAGATCATAATTTGTAATTTTAATATATTGTCATTTGATATAAATATCTACTACATGAATCAATTTTTTGTTTTTTTTATTTCATAAAGTAAAATATATTTAAGGAAAATAAAGAAAGTCCATTGGGTCAATCGGGTGATTTGGTTATGTTAATACTCGGGTTGATTGAATTACTTTTAATTGATATTTAAAATAGATAAAAAAAAAATGACACAATGGAGGTTGGTCTTGGGTGACTAAGTTATAGATAAATTCGGCAGACCAAATCGATTATTGAACTAAATATAATTTTTAATAATAAAAATACTTTATTACAATAAATATAATATAGTTGATACTCCAAATAATAAATGATTTTATGACAACATATTCAATGATTTATGAATATTTAATATTATTTTATTAATAATACAAAATTATCTCTGCTCTTGCGACAAAAAAACCCCTCTCTGCTCTTGGGTCCGCTTCAAATCCGGCCGATTGGCCTTCCTTCTGGTCGGCATATGCACGGCCAGGGGTCGTCTTGACTGCCTTCCTTCTCCCCCTGCCGTTTTGCTCCTCTAATTCACCGTGGATGGAGGCGATTAGGGTTCTGATTCCTGGTAGCGGATGGGGCTTTCGCTGGCGGTTGCGCCTCCTCCGGTCGACGACGGCCCTGTGTCTGGTTCTCTTTTCCAGCGCAGTCAAATTCCCGTCTCGAGTTGGTAAGTCCCCTTTTCTCGTCTTTGTCCGCTCGGTTGGACTTGGTCGTTCATGGCGGGGCCTCGTCTCTCCAGTGGGGCTCTGATCCCTGTTCGTCAGATTGCTGTGGTGGGGTCAGATGGGGCGCACGTCGTTGGGTGGGGAAAGACCTCGAAGGCTGTGGCGGCTCTCGTTGCTGTGGTTGGGGTTGAAGGCTCAAGCTTCGCTCACCCTCTCGGGTCGGCTAGTGGTGTTAGGCGGCCGGGGTTTGGTGCTATCCGTCTCGTCTAGTGGTGTTAGATTAGCTCGGTGGCACCGGTGTGGGGGTTGATTGCGGCTTTCTCAGTCTAAGATGGGTCGATTCGGGGATGGCTCTAGGGTTCAGTTTATCCTACTGTATAGGCCTTCTGCAGTTTCGGTAGGGGCTCCTGGACCTCGAATCCATCTTGTGTTGATCGCTACACTGCTGGTTGGGCTAGGTCGTGCGACAAGGAAGGGCTCCGTTAGTTTAGTTTCTGTTTGTTTTGTTTTCTTGTAGGTGTGTATTGTGCTTGTGCGTGTTGTTGTTGTTGATGTTTTTTAGGTTTGGGTCGTTGGCCCCAGTTCGCTCGAGTGTGACCTTATTATCCTGTTGGGATCCCACACTCGAGCATTACCCTGTTGGGGCCGTTTTAGTGTCGTGTTTTTTACCCTGTTGGGGTCATTTAGTGTTGGGTTTTTATTGGTTGTTAGGTTATTACCCTGTTAGGGTCAGTTCTAGGCGGTCGTATGACCTGTCCTCCCAATCTTATTCAGCTGGTGGCTGGGTGTGTATTCAACTGGTGGTTGTACTTTTGCACTTTTGTGCCTTTTATATATCATTTCTATCGTTCCGAAAAAAAAAATATTATTTTATTAATATTTATGTGAACAAAATGATATTGTATTACAACTTTATTAATGTAAGGTAAATCCAAGGTTCACAGACGAGGACTATTTTCATACTGATGAAGTAATTTATTCAATAATTTATTGGTTGCACCAGAATTAATTTAGTAATAATTTAATCAAAATTCATATATTGCAATAACCTTATAAAAAAATATTAATTAAATTTTGAACAATTTTTATTTTTATTTTTAATTTTTAAACTAAATGATATATAATTCATAAACCTCCATTTTATTGAAATATGTATTTAATTTACATTAATAATAATTTTAAATGTCAAAAAATTTATTTAAAAATTCGTATCGATACAACCAGTCCGACTGACTGGTGTTGACTGGTTTGCTAGCAAGTATTTTATTCAAGCGAACCGGACTGGTTGATAAACAAAATCCCGACCCATCTGACTGTCCAGTCCCATTTCAAAAACAATGGGTAAATCATGATTAATGTAATTTATATACTTAATTTAGAATACACTCATAATATTGCTTCCCCGTGCTTGCACAAGCCATATACTAGTTTGTATAACATTTTTAATACTTTTTCTTAATACATCATTTTTTTGATTGAAAATATATTATATATATATTATAATGTGTAATTTAAATATTTACATAATTATTATTTAATAGTATTTAAATATTATAATGTGTATATTATTTAGTATATAAAAATATATTTTTTATTTAATATTTTTATATTATATTTGGTGTAAAATACATATATATGTGTATAATAAAATATATAATAATATTATATATATATATATATATTTTTTAAATTACAGATTTGGACCAATGTACTAAATTGAAATATACTCAAAATAATTGAAATTGTTGTCAAGTCCTTGAGCTTTATCCAATTTTTAAAACCATGCCCGCAGTTAATGATTGTCGAGCTCCTGCACCTTGATTATCGAAGCGAAGTAAGGACGACGAGGACAGTGGCGACCGGTTTGCGACGGAGCTCCGCGGTGGAGGAGGATGTAGGAGAAGATGAGATTAATGGCGGCAAAACCAAGCTCCACCTCTTCCGAACAGCGAGACGGAAACCGGCGGTCGTGCGGCTGCGCCTAAGCAATCAGTCAGGCATGTGGCGGCTGTAGTCGACTGGAGTCGAAGCGTCGTGTACTGGGGAGCTAGATGGCGGCAGACGACGGTGTATGGAGGATGGCGGCGGATGACGGTATATGGAGGATGGCGGCGGCGTAAGGCGTGACATACGACATTGGGGCGTCGGTGCCCCAACCGTGTGTTGTGTGCAGATGTGTGTGTGTGGGTGGGTGGGAGTATGTGTCCGTGTGTTGTGTGTGTGGGTGAGTATATTGTGTGCGTGTGTGGTTATGATGTGGCATGTGTGTGTCTGGAGAGAAAGAGAGAGAGAGAGAGAGAGAGAGAGAGAGAGAGAGAGAGAGAGAGAGAGAGAGAGAGAGAGAGAGAGAGAGAGAGAGAGAGAGAGAGAGAGNNNTAATGAGGTTATAATTTTTATAATTTTTTAGCCATTAGATCATCCAATCTAATGGCTACAATTTATTCTCATTTCATTCCCTAACACCATTCTCATGAGAACCCAACTCTATATGTATATATAATATATAGTTAGGATCCAATGAGAATGGTAGATAGTGAAAGAAATAAGAATGAACGTAAGCTTCTAGGTCTAGCAAATCAGTAGTCATGATCAAGTCAAACTTTAATAATTCAGTCAAACATAGAATGATAATAAGGTAAATAAGTTAACATATTGTGGTCAAATATTAGCATTTTACCACTTATTAGGGATAAATTTATCATGAGAAATAATAGTAGTGGGACCCACTTATATAATAAACATTACCACCTCCGACAACTACCTACCCGTCTGTTCCTGCTCGTCCTCACACACACTTTTCATTAAACACACACACACTAAACACACATATTTTCGATGGCAGATCAACGACCAATCCCACCCGCCGGAATGACGCGGGACACCGCACATTGCCCCAGACGCCGCACGCCGCCACCAGACCGCAATCGTACCCATCGGCGACGGGGATTCCATGGTCGGAGCTTCAACCGTCCACCGGGAAGTAGGCTGGGTCAACAAGAGTCGTCGTCGACCTTCGAACAAGCTTCACGCCGATCAGCCGAAGTATCAGTGGTCGGCCTCCATCCCTCGCGGTCCGTTTCCTGCACCTTCTGCCACCGGCGAAATCTCAGCTTGCTGCAAGGATGTGAACTTCTCGGCCTTTTTTCTGTTCACCGGTAAGTTTTCCAGTGAATGTCGATGGAGTTTGTCACCGGCCAACTCGGCGGCAAAATCCCTGTGAGCTGCGGATATGGCACCATGTGGATGGGTTTATAGTTTGGGGTGTGTTTTTTAGAATTTGATTAGATGAAGGGACTTGATTGCAATTATATAAACTTTTAATATTACAATGAGGACATCGGTTAAATGAGTAATTAATAAAAATTATAACTACTATTTTAATATTTGTACTTATTGTTTATAATATATAAAAAATAATAATATTATGTTTATAAGTATATATTTTAATGTTAAATTTTTTATTCAATGTTTTATATTATTGTTTGTTGCAAATAAATTATATATACATATATATATATTTATATTTATAATGTAAAAATATTATTTTTTGTTGTGCATTCTGAAGGTCACTAATATGCATCTCGTTCATCATTATTGTGCATTATGCATTGCAGGTATTTTTTCATGTGCAAATCTAAATTAAATTCAAAGGAAATAATCAGTTTATTCTAACCGAATTAAACCTACATATTCAAAATAACTATTATTTATATTAAAAATGTTTACTATAATAATATTTTTATTTAACATTTTACATTATTTTTGGTTGTACATACATAATATATTATTTAATTTATTTAGTTATTTCATATATATGATAAAAACTTAAAGAATAATATTAATGCATTTATTAAACTTTTGAAAACTACAATTTGACCCCAAGACTTAAATTGTAATATATTAAATGTTTTAAATTTGCAATCAA
>CACSLK010021444.1:49261-60450 GCA_902706635.1 Striga hermonthica | reverse complement strand
ACGACCTTAAGTGGTCCGGAACCGAACGACCTTAATTGGTTCGGTTATTACCCTACTTGGGGTCGTTTAATTTTTTACCGGACGACCTTAAGTGGTCCGGTACCGAACGACCTCAAGTGGTTCGGTTATTATCATACTTGGGGTCGTTTAATTTTTGACCGGACGACCTTAAGTGGTTCGGTTATTACCCTACTTGGGGTCATTTAATTTTATTTTTGGACCGGACGATATTATGTTACCCAATTGTTTTTCGTGGCTCGTTTTCATTTAGTTTTATGGCCTTGCGGCCTCGTAGCTCATTGACTTAGCCGGAGTGGGAGCTCGACGGCGAGGAAATATAAATGTCATCTCGGCCGGAGTCGGAGCTCGACGGCGAGGAAATATAGATGTCATCTCGACTGGAGTCGGAGCTCAACGGCGAGAAAATATTGCTGTCGTTTCGGCCGGAGTCGGAGCTCAACGACGAGAAATATGAATGTCGGCTCGACCGGAGTCGCGGCTCTCCAGTGAGAAAATATGAACGTCGACTCAGCCGGAGGCGAAACTCTCTAGTGAGGAAATACAAACTCCATCTCAGCAAACCCCATCACAATAAACGTCATCTCAGCCGAAGTCGAACCTCTAACGGCGAGAGAATACGAACGTCATTTCAGCCAACACCATCATGATAAACGTCATCTCAGCCGGAGTCGAACCTCTAATGGCGAGAGAATACGAATGCCATTTCAACCAACGCCATCACAATAAACGTCATCTCAGCCGGAGTCGAACCTCTTACGGCGAGAGAATACGAACGCCATTTCAACCAACGCCATCACAATAAACGTCATCTCAGCCAGAGTCGAACCTCTTACGGCGAGAGAATACGAACGTCATTTCAACCAACGCCATTACAATAAACGTCATCTCAGCCGGAGTCGAACCTCTTACGGCGAGAGAATACGAACGCCATTTCAGCCAACACCATCATGATAAATGTCATCTCAGCTGGAGTCGAACCTCTAACAGCGAGAGAATATGAATGCCATTTCAACCAACGCCATCACAATAAACGTCATCTCAGCCGGAGTCGAACCTCTTATGGCGAGAGAATACGAACGCCATTTCAACCAACGCCATCACAATAAACTTCATCTCAGCCGGAGTCGAACCTCTGACGGCGAGAGAATACGAACGTCATTTCAACCAACGCCATCACAATAAACATCATCTCAGCCTGAGTCGAACCTCTTACGGCGAGAGAATAGGAACGCCATTTCAGCCAACACCATCACGATAAACGTCATCTCAGCCGGAGTCGAACCTCTAACGGCGAGAGAATACGAACGCCATTTCAACCAACGCCATCACAATAAACGTCATCTCAGCTGGAGTCGAACCTCTGACGGCGAGAGAATACGAACGTCATTTCAACCAATGCCATCACAATAAACGTCATCTCAGCCAGAGTCGAACCTCTGACGGCGAGAGAATACGAACGCCATTTCAACCAACGCCATCACAATAAACTTCATTCAGCCGGAGTCGAACCTATTTTGCTCCAATTCCTGCCGAGCTCCTTGACTTTGCGATTTTTGTTGCTTGACTCGACCTAATTCTATTTACTCTATCTATTACAAAATTATTTTGGGCCCAAATCTATTACATTCACTACTTAACATGATGGGCCCATATTCATTTCACTACCAGGCCAAAAACTTGCTTACTATATAATCCTCCTACTAGGCCCCAAAAGAAAGCCCAATTCTTTTTTGCCATAAGTACAATTTATACAAGTACCATCTCTTTTTTTTTTTTGTTTTATTCATTCTTATCCCCCCATCTTGCACGCAGAACTGTGAGGGGGAAAATAAAAATCTCGTTCACCACATAGCTCTTGGGAGTTATCAACAGTGTGGAGGCAGATGACTATGGTCGACGGCTTTGCTCCGTGGCAGGATTCAGCTTTTACGGCGAGCAACGACTTGGAGTCGCGCTTCCAAATGCAAACACGACCAACTTTGAGAAATCAGGTCATTGGACATAATTATCGGCGATGGGTGTAGCGGTTCCCGTTTTGTATCCACCGATTGTGGCGTGGCTTCTGGACTGGAGGCCTGAAATCGGCCCTTATCCGCCGTTCATGGGTTCAATTTTGATTGGCGGGCTCATTGAGATCAGCCCGCAGATGGCGGTCAACTCGGCCCGCAGATGGTGGTCGGCTCGGCTCACGGATGGTGACCGATTCGGTCTGCCGGTGGCTTTCGGTTCGGCCCGTGGGTAGGTGTCCGTTCGGCCCGTGTGTAACGCCCCGTTTGAATTAGAATTATTTGATATTATTTACTGGTTTGTTATTGCCATTACTATTGCTTATTTATATTATTATTATTATTATTATTATTATTATTATTATTATTATTATTATTAGTGAATATTTATTTGTGATTAAATGTCTAATTGTTTTAAATGCCTATTATTATTATATATACATATTGCGTATATTATAAATATAGATAATCCGGATTAATTTATTATTCGTCGCCAATCGAATCGAACTAAATTCTTGTTGTTGCTTTGTATTTTATTCCCGGCCCAATTGGGATTATTTTTCTAGCCCAATGTAATTAAATTTTGGCCCAAGTATGATTATATTTGGCCCAATGCTCTTATTATCTTTGTTTGGGCCCAAGTTCAAATCTGCTTCGATCAGATTTCTTATCTTCTCCTGCGACCGAGTCCTCCTCTCCTTTATCTGCAAAATTGAATGCTTCAGTTGCGATTTCCAGGGGATGAACGCACGTTCACCTTCCCTCTCCTCTATATACATGGAGCAGAATACTCTCATTTTTCCCCATCGTCATCTCTCTCGCATATATCGACTAGAGCTGAACGGATTTTCAAGCATTCCAATCCCTCCTCTGTAATCTCTCTCTCTCACCGAACCTGCGCGTACCGCCATTGATTCCGGCGACTCAACCATCCTCGCCGGAGTCCTTGCCTCGCAGTACACTCCCGACCACTGTCGACTTACTGTTATCAATTTCTCGCCACCGCTCGCTGGCAACAACGCTGTTCGAGGAGAGTTGTCCACGACTTGTCTGCCATTAATTCTGGCAAGAACCTCCGACAACCGTCAGTTCTAGAGTTCAATAGCCAGCCGTCGTTGGGTCCTCATTGTTTTTTCTTTCGCGAACAGCCGCACCGGGTCCTGTTCATTGGAGTTGCAGCCCGAGTCCCGTTCGAATTTTCGAAGTCCGTTCGTCTGACCCGATTTTCCGATAATTCGTACATTCCCGAAGATGGGTATCCATTCGAACCTCCTAGTTAATAGCTGTTCAAGATGTTATTAGTTCGTTTATTCTCGTTCGCGTGAAATCGTTCTATTATTCTCATGTTCGGTGAATCGTTTCTGGTGCAATTTTTACTGTTTCGTTATGTTGTTGTTTCGTGAATTTTAACGTGGATTGGAACTCTCGTTTACAATATCAATCGAGCCCTTATGTTGCTGTGATAAGTACGTTTAATTTCGGAGTCCTGTTTTGTTGCTTAGGAGTCTCGTTGTATTATTTCGAGTCTTGAATGTTTTTTCGTTTATTTGGACAAAAACCCAATTTTATAAACATTTTAAATTCTGGGATTTGTATTAAATTTGTAAATTTTGTAATTTCCCAAACTGGGTCGATGTTGGAAATGTCGTGATCGAGTACCGTGAAATTTCGTTCAGCCTGTGCGCAATTTTGCAACTTCTGTAAAATTTTCATTGCTCTGTTTTTGGTCCCAGCTAGGTTCTGCTCGCAGGTCCCTGTTTTACTTTCAGTAAATTATGATAATGTAAATCACAAGTGATGGGTCTATTCTCGGATCTGGAGTAAACCGGTGGAAAATCGCCCAGATCTGGAATGAACCGATGGAACGAGCTCAGATCTGCCTTGATGGTCTCCAAATTGATATCGAACCGCGAGAACACCTGCAAGAACTCAATGCCGGAGGGATTTCTGGCGTAGAGCCTCCGACGCTCAAGTCAGTATATGAAAAAGGGTGAAAAGAGCTGCTCTGACGGAGCAGCAGCAATGGAGGAGAATGTAGAATGAATGGGAGTTAGGGTTTTGGAGTTACCTCAGCTCCTTTATATAGAAGTAAAACATTTACCTGAAGTTCCCAAAATGCCCTGGCCGTCTTACTGGAAATGTCCAAAATACCCTGGTCGGTTCGTATTCCGTCCGCTTCCTAGTCAGCATCTAGATTCTTCCTTATTCTTAATAGCTTCCTCCTTATCCTCGACCGTTTTCCTATGATGTATTGAAGTTCATCAGATTGTCGGGGATCTTCGAACCTTGGGACTTATTCAGTCGACTCGGGTCTTATCAACTCTAGTCGACGAGGTCGTCTTCGATCGTCGGCAGACCCTGATACGCTTATCCGTCTTTCTAGGGAAATCGACTTATTCTAGTCGACTGGCAAGAGTCGACCGAGGGGTGCCTGGACTCCTGATCGAAGATATTACAGGGATTCTGCGAAGGGAGTCGAGTTTGGCTAAGTCGACTCGGTAATTTCGGAACCATTGATAGTGTAAACCGTTAGACGATAGTATGGCTATATCATCTAGTCCCCCCTAAAAATTTCTCGAAGCGATTCTGAGCTTAAGTGTAAGTTTTTACGACTGGATGTCTCATTCGAATCTTTTCACATGTCCTGTTGTCAGTCGTTGCTCTAAGTCACGCCCACTTGCTCTAAGTCGCGCCCACTTGCTATCTCGACTCCTAATGCGACTTGTCTACTCAACAAATTTCGAATTGATTAGATAAGTCTGAATCTTTTCAAATTTCAAAATTCAAAAGATAAGGTCTTTGAGCATTGATAAGATGTTTTCTCTCTCCACCGCTTCGTATTCCACGCACCATCTCAACTGTTGAATATGACTTTAATCTGAGGGTTAAGGTTTCTCCGCCTTCCTTATAAATACTTCTCCTCTTTTCTCGTCTTTACTTTTCGCACTCACATTCTCTGAACTCTCAGTTTTTCCTGGCAAATACAGCGTCTCAAGTTTTCCGGCACCCCTTTCATTTTCGAACGCTCTTCTCGGATCTTTCAGGACTTCTTCGCCGATCATCATGAGTATGAGTAAGTTTCCTTTGCCTTTTAATTTACTGTTATGTGCGATTTTTTCCTTCTTTCTCTTTTTTTTGCTTTTCTGGGCGCTTGTGCTTGGATTTTTGCATGTTCATCAGATTTTCTGGGTATTTTTATGCGAATTTCTGGCGATCGTCTTGTTAGATCTTGGATCATAGACTTTTCATTTCTTCAAGCGTTTTTATTTACTAGTCATCTTATCTAGAGAGATTGAACTCTTCTTTCTTCTGATGGAGTGATACGCCATCGACTTGGCCTTCGTATGTCAAGTCGGGTTGCTTTTTTTCTTGTTTTGTTGTCGAGTTGCTCCTCGTGCCATTCTGGTCATTTTGCTGACCCTTACTTCTTTGAGTTGAGTCACGGTCACGTTTTCCAATATCTTTTGATTGCCGTTATTTTCTTTTTTCTTTTTTAGATTCCAACCTCGACTCTGTTTCTGATCTCGTCTCCGGTTCTCTTGCTCGTGAAATCGATGACTATTCGGGTTCGGACTCTGTTCACCAAATCGATATCGGACCATGTTCTCATCAAAACATCGAGCTAGAGGGCTCTGTTGACTCCAATGCCTCATCCTTTGGTATCGATTGGGCTGTGTACAATCAGGCGTTGCTCTCGGGCACATTTTGTGAGGATCCTGAAGTTCTCCGAGTTCTTGAATCTTCCTGCCTCGACTTGACTCCTCGAGGTATTCTTCGCTATGTTCTTCTAGACATCCTCATACATGCGACAAGCCTTGTTCCTTTACTGATAACGGTTCCCTTAATCGAATCTATAACTGTAGCATGTTCTGTGGCAAAGTTCTTAATATCGTTTTCTTATGCTCCTGCAGCCAAAATCGATGGCTTCAAAGAGTACAGCGGCCTTCCCTCTGATTGGGCTTTGGTTTCTCCTAAACCCGGAGACGACTTCCGCCACCCTCCTAAGGACTGTTTTACTTTTTTCGTGGATTAAATAATGTCGGGCTTGCGTTTCCCGATTCAACCTGAGTTACTGTCATTAAGTAACCTTTTCGATGTACCAATAAATCAATTCACCCCAAATTTCATTCGAATAATGGTAGCTTTAATAGTTGTTACCCGCGTAGTTTTAGGTGATTTTCTACCCGAATTTTTTCTTTACTGCTACGGGTATCGGTTTAGCAAAGACGCCCATTGTCTGGGCCGCCGAGTAGGCGTTACCTTCTTTAACGACCTTTCTTCAAATATTACCGAATGGAAAAAGAAGTATTTCTTCATTCGACCTGCCCCTGGCCAATACCCTTTCTCGAATGAGTGGATTATCAGCAAGCCAAAGCAACGTAAACTCCCCGACTCCTCGCTGTTCGCGGATATGTTTGAAGAATTAAATAAACATGTGTGGAGCGCTCATCAGTTGACTAAAGATAGTTCCTTACTTAATCATGTTGGTATCTGTGTCGACAAAAGTGTTCCTCGTCTTAAAGATCCCTGTAAGCTCCCTTGTTTGCCGTTTTTTTTTTTCGATTTGCTTACTGATTGTTTGGCCTCGTGCTTTTATGTTATTGTCTTGGCCTACATGTATGGCTCGTGTGCTCGTTTGTATTGATCGTGTTCTCTTTTCCAATAAGAGCTTTGGCTCATTTCGAGAAGAAAAAGGCTGAGCCGACCAGCAAACCAGCCACCCGCCTTATCCCTCAAGGGTCTGAGGAAGGTTCCGATTCTGCCACTCCTACTGCGGCAGTCGAGACGACTGCTGCTAAGAAGTCTAAAGTGGTGCTCCCTTCGGCTTCCAAGCCGAGTCAAGCGACGGGCTCTCATTCTCATAAGAGACCCCGGAATCGAGAGGACACAACTTTGGTGTCTGATACTTCGAAGCGTTCGAAAGGGAAAGAGCCGGTGGTCGAGAAAGACGCGGGGCTGCCGTCCCCTGTTAGGGTGCAGCCTATCACCCTACAACAGCCTTCACGACTTTACGACAACCCCGATTCCCTTCAAATTCTCAACTACCTCAACTCGACCATTCCTGAAGATGACCAGGTTCGGACCGACAGCGACCCCTACCTTCAGGCCCGCTATGCAGCTCGGCTTATTCCTCGAGTAAGTTCAACTTCTCTCTTTTTTTTTTAGTGTTATGTCGGCTTCTCATCATTTCTTTTATTCATTCTTTTCAGCTTCTCGCCTGTATTCTAACCACTATGATCGAGGAGGCGTCTTCCCCAGGGAACAACGTCAAGGTCCTGGGGGAGAAATATGCGTCTAAGTGCCAAGAGCTTGAGGCCAAAGGGGAGGAGCTCGAGGCTGCGAACGCCATCATAGCCAAGCTCCGTTCTAAGAAGGAGGCGGCTATCCGAAACTGAGCTGCTGAGTGTCGATCTGGCTAAGGCCGTTGACGAGGCCTTGGTCGAGCGGGAAAATGGGATTCAGGAAGGTTGTTGGACTTTCTTGAAGTCTCCGACCGGCGCTGCTTTCCTGGCCCATTACCGTAAGGCCGTGGTCGAGGCCTTCTGCAGCTTGTCCGACTTCCTGGATGAGTTGGTTCCCACAGCGCTCGAGTACTTCGACTTCGCCTGCGACAAATGGGAGCAAGCTTTGGTCCAACCCGACTTTCCCGGGAAGATCGACCGGACGACAGTAAAAATGACCCTCCCCGATCCTATAGGCTTCATTGAGCTTCCTCCTGATCCTGAGTGGTGGGCTGGCCTCGAGGCCAAGGCTATTCGTGCGGCTGAGCTCACTTCTCAGCTTGAAGTCCCCCCATCTCCTTTAGTCGGCCCGACTGAATTGGTCCAGCCCAGCGGGGCTGATTATGAGGAGCCGATTGATGAAGAGATGGAGGTCGAGAGGCCAGATGGGTAGCAGGGGACAGAGTCAGCTGCCGATGAGGGTGCCGGGACAGAGCACGTAGATGGTCAGGATGGGGGTGGTGCCGAGAGGTCGACTGCTGACACCCAGGCTTGATAGTTTACATGGTTTCGCCCTTAGTTATATTGCTTTCCTTTCTTTTTTGCTTTTGCCTTCTCAACCTATTTTCTGATGTAAAGGTTGAGAAGGTTTCGGATGTAAAACTTTTCTTATTCCAATATAATGCTATCTTATTTAACTCGTCATTTGTCTGTGCGGTACTGATTAATTGATTTTCTACTGTGTTTTCAATGGTTGCGCTTGTTGTATCATGTGGGATTTTCCTAAGTGTTGTAACTCATCCTCTCCTCCCAACCCTTATTGCGAGCTGATCGAAGTCAAGCAATCATTTTTCAATAGCTTCTTAGCTGTTGAACTTCAAATTTTTCGAGTCGACTTCTCCTATCCCTTGTTGCGAGCTGATCGAAGTCGAGCAATCATTTTTCAACAGCTTCTTAGCTGTTTAACTTCACATTTTTCGAGTCGACTTCTCCCAACCCTTATTCCGAGCTGATCGAAGTCGAGCAATCATTTTTCAACAGCTTCTTAGCTGTTGAACTTGACATTTTTCGAGTCGACTTCTCCCAACCCTTATTGCGAGCTGGTCGAAGTCGAGTAATAGTTGTCCATAATTTCGCAACTTTTAAACTATCGAGTCGACTATATAGCCGCTTCGAAAAATGCGATATATTCTGGTGATTGCGCTTCAGTCGGCGTGAAGAGGGGTCGATCGTCACCTCTTCCCGTCTTTAGGATATTTGATTCTCTTTGACTGCTTGTCATGCCTTGCTATTTGGGTCGAATCTTCCTTATTGATTATCTTTTCAAGATGGATCTGACACTGACGCTCTTTTGTTTTCTTCGAGATTTTGAATTTCAAATCTTATGAGTGACGCGCGTCCTGTCAACCGCTGACTCCTCGTATTCTGTGCCTCATCACGATCGTTGGTTTCCTTATTAATCCAACGACTTGCATTTATCTTATTTTCTATAAATATGATTGAGTTTCTTTTTTACACACTTTTTGCTTCTTCCCAATTCCCTCTGCAACTCCGGCGATACTTAGAGATCCGGGCTTTTCTTCGGCGATTCCTTCCACAGTTCCAGGATCTCCATCACCTTTCAAGCCGCTATGAGTAACATGGGTAAGTGCTTTTATTATTTCTACCGTTCTATCTCTTCTTTCTTTTATTTTCTGGGTTTTTCGGGTTTTTATGAGCCTCTTGTGTTCTTCATGTTCTTCGTGTTCTTCCGCCCCTTTTCTTGAAAATTTTATGCTGGATCTTGTGTGAACACTATCCAATTTGGTTAACTGTTATTACATCAACCCTTATTGACACCCGTTTTCTTTCTTTTTATACTTTCCTTGAGTCGGCTTCATGTCATCTTGCCATCGTGTTTCCACCAAATCATATCATAGCACTTTCTCCCTTTTTCGCATTTTCGTCGGCTTAAGTGAGACGACTATGCTTTATTTGATTTTGTTTCGTCATGTCTGATCTTTGCTTTTGTTTTTTTTTGTTCTAGCTTCCAATTCCGGTTCTTCACCTGACACACTCGACAGATTGATCGATAGGGTCCTTGACCGATCTGACTCAAGTTCAGTCGAAATTACCGGTTATAAGATGGTTAACGCCTCGCCCTCTTCATCGCGTACTTCGACCCCGAAGGTCTACTGGGCCGAATATGATCAGGCCTTGTTAGACGGTGGTCTAGTAGAGGTCTCAAGGAGTCCCCAGGGAAACTCTCCCCGTCTCGACTTGATTCCTCAAGGTATTCCCCTTAGGTCATTAGATATCCTTGTATATAGCACCAGTCCTCTACCTGTGTCATTAGTTACTCCCCTCGATCCTCGAAAGGTTGTTTCAGTAGCCTGTCCTTTGGCCAAATTGGACACTTTGAACCCTTTTTCTTATGCCTCTGCGGCTCAAGTCGAGAGTTTCAGGCAGTTTAGCGGGCTTCCTTCCGATTGGGAGTTGATTACCCCGGGTCCTGACAGCGACTTCGCCTGTCCTCCAGAAGGTTGCCATGCTTTCTTTGTTGACCAAGTCATATTTGGCCTGCGCTTTCCCATCCAAGTCGAGCTTTTGGAGATAAGTGACTTGTATAGTATTCCAATAAATCAGTTTTCTCCAAATGCTCTCTGTATCATGATAGCTTTTATCGTCGTTTCTCGTATAGTTCTCCATTTTTTCTCGGCCGAATTTTTTCATTACTGCTATAGTTATCGACTTCAAAGGGGGCTCATTGCTTGATCCGCCGTCCCGCCGTTACTTTTCTTGATGACCTTTCCTCTAATGTTCCGGAGTGGAAGTCGCAATTTGTCTGTATTCGGCCTCCCATTGGTGCTTATCCTTATACAAATAATTGGATAAGTACTAAAGTTAAACAGAATAAACAGTCTCGATCTGAGAACCTCGAAAGACTCTTAGAAGAGTTGAATAGGTGTACTTATAGTGCTCGACGCATAATAAAAAACCATGAGTTAGTCAATCACGCCCGAATCGTTCTGTGTGACGATATCTCGCGCCTCGATGATCCCCGTAAGCTATTTAGCATATCTTATAATGTTGGGTTTTATTTATTATTTTTTAACCTTCACTCTTTTGTATTGTTTGGTTTCAGTTAAAGCACTCAAGCGTTTTGTATTGTTTGGTTTCAGTTAAAGCACTCAAGCGTTTTGAGGTGAAGAAGAAACCGTCCACTGGGCAGCTAGCCAGCGGATCTGCTCCTCCTCACCCTGGTGGATCTGGCTCCAAATCGACTTCTTCCGCCAAGCGGCCTAAAACTTCGGGACCTAATAGCCGCAAGAGGCCTCAAGACGCAAGAACCTCTTCTCTTCTTCCCGACGACCTTAAGCGTCGTAAAGTCGACAAGGGCAAAGAGAAGGTTGTTGAAAGGAACACTGCTTCTGCCGTTTCCTACAAGGACGTGCTGGTCAAGATGCTGTCTCGGCTCTGGAATCATCCGGAGCCACATAAGGTGGCAAAATATTTAAATTTTGTACTCCCTGAGGCCGATAAGGCCCGCGTCGAAGGGAATGATTATGAGCATTCTTGTTACGCTACGCAGTGCCTTACTCGGGTAGGTGCTTCTTGCTTGAGCCTAGTGTTCATGTTTATTTATTCTTGCACTATTTGTTTACTTCTCTCCCTCTTTCTCCTCCTTTTTTTTATAGTTCTTGGCAGCCGTTCTTCCCGGCCTCGAGGAGGGTACCAAGGC
>CACSLK010021426.1:5589-17569 GCA_902706635.1 Striga hermonthica | reverse complement strand
CCCATTTCGTAAAATAATCCACTGCCACAATCAAGAAATTACTCTGCCCAGTTCCCTGTGACATCGGCCCACCAGGTCGATTCCCCATTGGGAAAATGGTATCGGGGCACTCATCGTTATCATCGCTTTTGCCGGTTGATGAATTAACGGGCCATGTTTTTGACATTGCAAACATTTTTTCACCATCACCTTGGCATCCTCCTTCATTGTCATCCCACCCTCAAAATTTTCGCAACCAAAGCCCCCGATTTGCTATGGTCGCTTCAACATCCCTCGTGCACTTCTCTCAGCCCGTATCGACCCTCCTCTTTGGTCACACAGCGCAAATGAGGTCCAGCATACGACCACTTGTAATGAATACCTCCATGCTCAAAAAACCTCCTTACTATCTTCAACGCCCCTTCCTTCAACTCCTTTAAGATAGGGGCCTTCCAATCCTCGACCTCCTCGATCTCAACCACTTCTGCATCGACCACGCTCATCTCCAAATGCAATAAGGTCACACTTCTGCTTTTGCGATCCACTAGACTTTGAGCGATCTTTGCCAATAAATCTGCTCGACCGTTCTCCCCTCGAGGAATCTGTATCAGCTCGAATGAGCCAAAATCCTCCTTCAACCTCTTCATCTCATCCACATATTTCTGCATCCGATCATCTTTAACCTCAAAACCCTCTTGAAACTGTCCAACCACCAACTGAGAATCAAAATGCACTTGCATTTTTCGTGCTCCTCCAGCCATAGCCAACTGCAGACCTTTGATCGCCGCCTCATCATTAGACACCCTGAATCCCACCTTGGCTGCAAATTCCAGATAATCGCCTTTAGGGGAAAAAAGTACGATTACCAGTCCTTCCCCACTTCTTGCCACCGATCCATCTACGAGCAACTGCCATACTCCTCCAGATTCCTGCTCGACCTTCAATACCCTTGGATAAAATCTGCCAACACCTGTGCCTTTATAGCTCTCCTTGGCTCATACATCAATGAGTACTCACTTAGCTCGACCGCCTATTTTACTATTCGACCAGATACTGAGTGTTGGCCGAGCGTCTATCCCAGCGGCATATTCGTTCTTACGTTCACTTTATGGTTTAGGAAATAAGGCCTCAGCTTTCGAGCAGTCACGATCACCGTCAGAGCACACTTCTCGATATCTGAGTACCGCATCTCCTCTCCTTGCATCACCTTACTCACATAATAGATAGGAAATTACGCTACCCCTTCCTCTCGCAACAATACTGAACTCACCGCCCTCTCTACAATATAAATGTATAGCACTAAATTCTCTCCTTGCACCGACGTAGGCAACAGGGGAAGGTTGGCTAACACTCCCCATAACTCCTCAAACGCGCCCTGAGCCTCATCAGTCCATTGAAACTTTGCACTTTTCTTCAACGTTTTAAATAATGGGCCACTCCTCTCCGCCACTTTCGATATAAAACGACTCAGCCCCGCAATTCGACCAGCCATGATTTGCACATCCTTAACACTCGTCGGCGATTTCATCTCCATTACTGCCCGCACCTTCTACAGATTCACTTCGATACCCCTCTTGGTCACCAAGTAGCCCAAGCATTTCCCAGACTTCACCCCAAACGAGCACTTGGCTGGATTCAACTTCATCCTATAGTTCCTAAGAGTCAAGAATGTTTCATTCAAGTCTCGCACGTAATTTATATCCTCTTTACTCTTCACCAACATATCTTCCACGTATACCTCCATATTCCTCCCCAATTGTTCCTTGAATTTTTTGTCGACCAACCTTTGATACGTGGCACCAGCATTTTTCAGGCCGAACGGCATCACCACGTAACAATACGTCCCTTGACCTGTCACGAAACTTACCCTCTTCCTATCCTCTCTCGCCAGAGGAATTTGATGGTATCCCTGGGAGGCATCCATTAAGCTCAGCAACCCACAACCAGCCGTAGAGTCGACCAGGTGGTCGATCTTGGGCAGCGGGTATAAGTCCTTCGGGCATGCTTTGTTTAAATTGTAGAAATCAATCCACAATCTCTATTTACCCTCTGCCTTTGACACCATCACCATATTTGATAACCATTCCGAGAATTGGATCTCCTTATTGGGCCAAGCCCCCAGCAACTTATCGCTTCTTGCTCGATAATTCGATCCATCTATGTCCCATGGTGCCTTATCTTTTTCTTCACCGGCCTCACACTGAGGTCGATGTTCAGACGATGCTCGATTACCTCTGCACTTATTCCTGTCAACTGATCCGCTGTATAAGCGAAGATATCAGCAAACTCCCTTACCAAATTAATCAATCTCGACCTGATTGGTTCCTCCAACTCCTTCCCGATTCTAAACTACCTCTCCTCATATCCTTCGACCATCTGAATCTCCTCAACCTCCCCTCCTGGCTAGATATCTAACTTCTCCTTACCCTTCTCCAATCTCTGCCTATCCTCCTTTGACCTTGACCCACCTGGTCGACTGATCTCTTCCTCCTTCAGCTTGGTCTGCCTCCTCACCAATTGTTTGTTATTGCTCACCGTCCTCTGATAGCAACTCCTTGAGGTATGCTGATCCCCTCCGATCTCACCAATGTTTTCGCCCACCAGATATTTGATCGTCATATGGTACGTTGATACGACCGTCTGGAATGCGTTTAAGTTTGTCCTCCCCATAATAAATTGTAAGATGACTCAGCTCCCACCACTACGAACCTTACCCTTCGCATCTTCCTCGTCACTTCTGATCCCAGCGCCACCGACAAACTTACCTCATCTATCGGAATTACTTCTCCTCCATTAACACCATAAAGGGTCGTGGCCACTTGTTTCAACTTCGTGCTCAACTCCTTGTTAACCTGTGAGAAATAGTCATAAAACATTACGTCTACCGAACTCCCGGTATCAATAAACACCCTCTTCACATCGAAACCTGCCACCTCCGCTGTAATCACCAAGGCATCATTGTGTGCCAACACCACTGCTTCAGCATCCTCTACTTTAAAACTTATCACCGGCATGTGAATCGTGATTTCGACCTCCTCTCTCTTCCTCTTCACGGCTCGAGCATGTTCTTTCCTGGAATTATTCGAGTCACCATCCGTCGGCCCTCCTGAGATCATATAAATTATTACCCTCTTTACAGGTGCCTCACCTCCGTGCCCCCCTTTATCTTCATCCCCCCTCCTTTGCTTCTTTCCTCGACCATCTTGACCACCTCTTCCTCCCTGTGGCTCATCATCACCCTCCACATATCGATCGTTTCTTTCTTCCGAATTCTCTCGACATCTCTTCATTCCTTTTCCTTTCACCATATCATGATACACAAACTCTTTCAAATACCCTGCTTGAATCAACCGCTCAATCTCATCCTTCAAATGCCTGTAATTCTCCGTGGTGTAGCCATAGTCCCGGTGAAAGCAATAATAAATATCCAAACTAGGTCGAGTTGGGCCTGTAAACCTCGTGTTCAGCCACATCACATCCTCACTCGACATCTTCTGCTCCATCGCCTCGAGTACCTCTGTCATGTCCTTCTTCAAAGGTGTGAAATTGTGGTATCTCTTCCTTTCAAATAGCAATGGCCTCCCCTGCCATCTATCATTCGGCTTCACCAGCTTTGAATCTCGGCCATCACCTCTGGGCGATGTTCTCTTCGGTCCACCCAGCCTGGGCGAACCTCTCCTCGGCGACCTTCCCCTTGGTGGAATCTTTTACTTCTTTGGCTCTGGTCGAGCAGCCCCCTCCAACTTGGCAAACTCCACCTCCATCTCCTCCTGTTTAATATACTTCCTGCACTTTTTCACTACATCCTCATATGATCGAGGAGGAGTCTTTGCCAATGAAGTTCGACAAGGCCCCGCTCGAACACTCTTTATTAGCCCCTCTGCCTTCACCTCATCCGACACCGAGTGCACCTCCAAACACGTTTGATTGTATCAAGAAACATACTTTCTCAACGACTTTTTCTCTCCTTGCTTCATTGCCATCAAGGTCAAATACGTCTTCTTCTGCGCCACCGCGCTCGATTACTGGTTGGTGAGTCTGCTGGAAAGATCCTCAAAGTCTGCGATTGACCCTAGAGGTAGTTGATGAAACCAATCAAGCGCTCCTCCACGCAAGGTCGATAAAAATGCCCTACAACACACTGAATTAGAATATCCGTGTAACACAACCATATTCTCAAAAGTCCTCACATGCCTCGAGGTCAGATGACCCATCATACACCAAGTTGGTCTCCCTGAAATTATTCGGCAAAGGGGCCGCGAGAATCTCCCCCGAGAAAGGAAGCTCTCAAGTTCTCTTCTCCGGCCTCCCCTCGACCTTATCCAGCAATTGGCGCAACTGCTCCGCCATCCTCTCCATCGCACGATCCCTCACGCCTCCTCTATCACCATAGTTAGACTCATCTTCATTCTGATTTCCTACCACTCTGGTTGGCACGGTCTTTGCGTGAGACGTGTGTCTTGTGACTTGCTTCACCGTCTGCGCTGCCGTGTCCGCTACCATCCTCTGCATCTCCTCCCTGGTCATCGTCACCATCTGTTGACCGGGGATCTGAACACTCGCCTGCGGTGGCACTCCTCCTTGCACCGTCGTTCCTTCTGGTTGTACCACCACCGAGTTCTAGGGCGGCAGAGATGGCATCATTGTCGCAGCTGCTGCGCGAGCCTCCTGCGAGCCTCCTGGGCACGGCTGGAGCTCGCATCTACTTCGAGAACCACCATCGCCACTCCTACACCTTGAAGGATAGGCGTAGGAGTAACTGACGTCTGCGAAGGGCTAGAGTAACCTGGAGGAGGGCCTTGCCCCAACGGCCTGGTCATCGTCCAAGCGTCGTTGAATGTCGACTACAAATTTTTTTTAATTTCGTCCGTCATAGCTGAGCTTCAAACATAACCTTTCGAACAAATGTCCCCACTGATGGCGCCAATAATGCAAGTGTGAGCGTCCAGGCCCAGTTTAGAGTAGATCAAACCTCGCCCTCACCAGTAGATCACTGGAAACCTGCAAATAACTCTCACACCGGGGGTTGTGTCCGGAGAAGAGCCTCTGATGCTTAAGTCAGCATGTGTATGAGTATACTAGAGTTGAATAATAAAGAAATCGTGTTAAGGGAGAAAGGCTCATCCCCTTTATATAGGGGTGAGATACCTGACCTAGGGCTGCCTGAAATTGGTGAGCTGGCTACCCGAGCTGCCCGTCCGTACTCTGACACACCGCGCGCATGTCAGAGGTGGCGTTGGGAGTTGTCAGAGGTGGTTGTCGCTATCCACTAATACGTTCTCGACACCTGTTCTCTGCACATGGAGTAAATATCCTTCTGACATTCCGTTAGAGAATTTTACACGCGCCTGTGACTAGGCCGATCCATAAAGTATTAAGTCCGCGAAGTGGTCGACCTGTTGAGGTCGACTAAGCTGCTCGACTGCTTGACTGGTCGACTAATGGATTGGTCAACTATTTGACTGGTCATGTATGCTGCTTGCCCAGAGTTTGGCTCGACTTTTCTTGTTGCATAATTCCTTCGACCGGCTCGACAGACCGATTTACCTTTGCGAGTATAATATCCTATATCACCAAGTGATTCCTATTTTTATTAGGATGAAATACTAGGTATTTTGGTAAATAAGAATGATTATATGATGTGCTATTATAAATTATTTACAGTCACTATGTTGCAGTGCACTTGGTTGATGATGTCTCCGAAATGAGCTCAAGAAGGTACATTATGTTAAACCCTGCAGGTAGACGATTGTCTAATGTAATGGTTAATGATCTGAGTGGTACTAATGTTGGAAATGAACAAGAAGTTGATTAATTATTTTGTCAGTAATTTAATTAATCAACGGATGTTATATCTTAACCATAGGGAGGTAAATCAATCAATCGAATTAATATTATTTAATCATGGAGGTTCGATTTTATTGATAAAATAGGAGCTAAATGGGGAGAGCAATAATATTACTCTAGTGGGATGTTTTATTATCTAATGGAGATGGAGTTTGGATAAGCAAGGAAAATTCTCAGTGGCAGGGTCTTATAAACTGTTGATGGCAGAAAAAATCAGGGGGATGGATATGGCTGAGAGTAGCTCAACAGGTAATAAAGATAAGGAACTCAGGGAAAGAAGTTGGAAAATGAGAGTGAAAGGGAAGGTGAAGCACTTCCTATGGAAGTGCTTCACTGGAATTCTTCCAGTCAGTGTCAATCTGGCTAAGAAAGGCTTCATGGTGGATGTCATTTTCAAACAATGTGGAGAACAAGAGGAATCGATTGAGCACATATTCTTTTCTTGCAGGAAAGCTAAGAGAGTTTGGAGACAAGCTCAGGTGCAGTGGGATGGTGTTCAGCATAGTGAAGTATCATTTCGGCTGTGGTGGTGGCAGGTTCTATCTACTGACTCAACTTGTATCTCTGAAGACCGTATTCAGTTGACCACATACATATTGTGGTGGTTGTGGTGGTCGAGAAACTTGTGGTTGTTCGAAAATACTTGGATGCCCGAAGATGTGTTGCTGCGGAATGCTTGGAAGGAGTGGCAAGAGTTTGAAGGGAGTGGCAGAGCAAGTAGCTAGTTGCAGTCTTCGGTTTGAGTTGGTGTCTTTTTTCCTTTGTGTTTTTTCTTGGCCTGGGTTTCTATTTTCCTTCTTCTTCTTTTTTTTTGGTTCTGTGTTTTGTTAGTAGGTGGTTTGTTGCTAGATTTGGAGGTTTATCGGCCTTAGGGTTCAGGAGTGTGTTCTTGCCTAAGGTTCGTGGTTGGGTTCGGTTTTAGACCACTCTTTGAGTGGTTCTCTCAGTAGTTGTGTGCGGTTTTTATTTCAGACGGCTTGTTGTCCGGGTGGTTAGAACTTTGTATCTCTTTATTCGTATTTATGTGAGCTTTCTATCGCTTGGAAAAAAAAAATCCATTTAATAAGGAATTAATTTTATTCCATATTTATTATTCCATGAGGAAATGAATATTCCTACAACAATCTTGTCTAAGGTTAGGAGACTTGGGAGTCTTTTAGAACATGAAAATTAGTAGGAGAGTTCTTTCCTAGATTGGATTTGTCGTTGGAGTAGAATTAGGATTCCTTGACCTAATGGGATAAGCCCATATTTAGCACCTCCTTAAGGTCCCTAATGGAGCCCATAAATACACCATGTCCCAATCTTTTGTTCATAACTTCTTTTGGCCGATTTTTCTCCTACATGCACGAGAGAAAGAGTTTTGTTTGAGAGTTAGGGAGATTCGATTAATTGTTCCACCAAGGTTAATCAAAATAGGTGTTTTGGTAATCCGTTAGAAGGCTTTTGAGTACAATATATTCAAGCCTTTAATTTCATATTTTCCGGCCATCTCCTCCCATCGTTCGCCAGCGTCTGCCGCCGTCGACACTGCCAGAAATCGCCGCCGGAAGCCACCCTAGCCCTGCCGTGCGTGGCCACTCCCTACCGCAAGCAGTCGTGCCTATCCAGGCCCCAGTACCAGTCCCAGTGACGACGCATAGAGACTCCCGTGAGCTCCCAACGTCCACCAACTCGAGGCGCACTTCCACTGCACGGCACTCGCCCGCTATCGTGCCCAGCATGCCGCACACCAGTCCGCAAGGGCCAGGATACTTGCCGGGTACGCCCACGTGAGCCCTGACGCCAGCGCTCAGTCCGCCCCAGCCTATGAGTGCTTCCCCCACACGTACGTGACATCCAAGCACATCCCAGCGCCCGTTCGCGAGTCCCCACCAGTCGCGCGTCACGCCCAGCGCCCCACGCACCTGCCAACAACCGAGACCCATGACCAAGCCGCTGCATCTGACCCCGAGGTCCGCGCACCGTGCGACCGAGCTTCGTTGGAACTTTTGATTAGAATCGATTAAAAGCCAAATCTAACTGCCCATTAGATTGTGGTGTTCAGATGAACTACATCACCGGTATTCTACATCATCTCAGAGTCGGCAAAAATTTTTAAAGGTAATGTCCACATCCTAACTATAGATTCTGCTGCGTTAGGATTTATATCGATAAGTTCAATACTGTGCATGTTGTTTGATGTTCCTCATAGAACCCAACAACTGGTATCATAGCCCAGGTTTAATTCAACCTCATGCATAGTTTCAATTTGGACTTTGCTTGTTTACATGAATTATATGCGTACGGACGCAGTGACATAGTAGATTAGTAATTGCAATAAGTTTTTGCAGGTGATTTTGAATCCGACTATTATGGCCCGTATATATGGATTTTAATTCATGTTGAATGTATGTTGTTTTATAAGCCTCGGACATGTCGAGGAACTTTTGGGTTAGTGAATTCTTGTAATAAGTTATTAGCGCAGTGGGATACTACATAGTTTATTGCTTTTATAGAAACTCATGTACGACTCCTGCGTGGGTCATAGGATGAATTGTGTAATTGTTGTTTATATTATTCATTATTAATCCGGAGGGCGTTGACCAACCTTGACGGAGCGAGGCGATAAACACGTACACGGATGTCCTGGTGGTGATCCAATGGCGACTTTCCTGGAGACGACCAATTCAGTGGGAGTCACTGCGAAAGCGGAGTTCCAATACCTGAACTGGAAGACACACTCAACAAAGGACAAGATTGTATTTTCTGCATAACATTGGAGATTTATTAATGGCCATGATAGTTGGATTATAAGTCCTAGTTTATTATTGCTTATTAATTATGCATGTTCTTATGTGACTGCTTATGTGCAAGACGGTTTATTAGGAGCATGTTTAAAAAAATCTCGTAAATCAAAAAAATTATATTATGTGTGTAATTGGCTGAAATAAATAACATCCAAGGCCTCCATTATAGGTTTGTCAGTGAAGTGATTTAATTCGAGCCCAAATGATGTTTTATTTCACAGTTCACAAGGACGAATCTCCTTCGGGATGGTTATAGTGAGGTATTTCATAAGCGTACGGGTCACCCAAAAGTGGACGTATAATTTTGGTAGTAAACTTACGACCAATTAATGGGTTACACTTAAGGTGCAAATAATTATGATATTCCCAAATGAAACAATCATTTTTTTTCTTTTACAAGTTAATTGCCCTGGCTAAAAGATGAACTGACTATTAGTTAAGTACTGCTTGGCAGTATGTTAAGCTAATGGGATTTATCCCTCCTCTTGTGAATGTTTGAACCGTTGACATCCACACTCTGTGGCCTGCGGGGATTCGGTGCTTTGAGGTGTTGGAGAACTTATTAGAATATTGTTACATGAGATTGATATTTGATGTTTAAATTCAAAACTACTTGACTGAGTAAAGACTATGTTTGCATGATCCTAGGAATTCAAAATGTCTTTCAATCCGTTGTCCATAATTCTCAAAGTAAAACAAACTTGTTGGTCCCAATTATATTGACTGGAAAATGAACTTGGATATTGTGTTAACTGCTGAGGGGTACAAATTTTCTACTATTGAGGCATGTCCGGCCGTTTCTGCTGACAATGCACCAGACCAAGAGAAAGAAGAGTATGCTCGGTGGAAAAAGGTTGACGAGATGACAAAGTGTTACATCTTGACATCTTTGTCAAATGTACTTTAACATCAACACCCCTCTATGAACACTGCAGCAGAGATGCTCCTCAATCTCAAGGAGTTATTTGGTCATCAGTCGCGGGCTGCCCGACAAGAAGCGTTGAGGGTTCTCATGAACATGACCATGCATGAGGGCAATCTCGTAAGGGAACATGTTGTTGCTACGATGGCCCAGCTAAATGAGTTGGAGGTTCATGGAGCTTTAATTGACGAGGAAACCCAGGTCGATATATGTTGGTGTTATATACTTAAGCTTTGCTTTAGTGGATATTACACTTGTTATTTCTTGATGAATGAGAATTATGTTTGGTTAAATAAGTTCCACTTTCTGTTGTTTTGCATGTAGATAAGTGGGTCGTCATCGGGCGTACCGAAGATCACTATATCAGTTACTTGCGAAACAAGAATCATTGGTTCACAACCTAGATGGAATTGAACAACCCATAGGAACGGTTGTAGTGTCAACCGTATGGTTTGTCTTGACCGATTAGTTGCACTAGTACATTTATGTATTGAACAGGATCCCAGAGAGGGATGTTCGTTTTATACTGATCTTCGTAAACGAACTAGGCCTCAGTTAATTATTGTGTGCTCTTAACCCGTAAGATATTAAATAGGCATGTGCACATAATGGTTGTTGCTTTGATTCTTTGGGTGAGATCTAAGTCGGGTCGCCATACTTAATGAATTGGGTAATAACATTATGTGTTCGATGTGCTATTAGGATATTTACGATCACCATGTGCGTTAGTCTGATGATGTCCCCGAAGTGAGTTCATGAAGGAATATTATGCTAAACCCTGCAGGTGGATTTATTCCGGCATAATATGAATGCTATGAGCGAGCGCTAGCTTCGGTAATATAATATATTAATTAATTCTTGATTATTAGTGATCGATTTAATTATTGGACATTATATCTTAAACATGGGGAGGTAAATTGGATAATTATAATAAGGAGTCTCAAATGTAATTTGGGATAGGTGAGGGGAGTGCAATAATATTATTGTGGTGGACTTTAATATTTCTAATATATTAATTGTGGGGTTGCTCCACAGTATTAATATATTAGAAGCCCTTATCCTATTCTCCTTAGGGTCCCTAATGTAGCTCTATATATACAGCATTAGGCTCATGAAAGAAGAGAACAATCCATACAATAGGGAATTGCGTCCGCCCCCTCTCTCTCTCTCTTTTCCAAGGAGTAGTTCTATTTCTTGTGCTCCACTGATACAAGATCTAGATAGCTGTTTGAGAATACAGTAGAAGATCTTAAGGTATATACGGGATTCCAATCAAATGTATCATACATCCAAACCGGAGACCAAAACCAGCAAGTGACCATACCACGACGACCAGGACGACGAGACGAAGAGATCGCCGTCGAGATCGCCGCCAGCCGCCGCCGCACGCGCCGCCACACGCCGCCAGAAGGGAGCAGCTGCCGAGACTTACACGCGCGCGTGAGAGCGCGTGAGACCTCCATTTTCTGATCGGTCAACGCCGTTGACTTCGCCGTGACGTCAGCTTTCTGGATTGGTCAAGTTTGTTCGATCCCGAGAAGATTTGATTTGCAGTCAACTGTTCGGGCCAGCCAGATCTACATAAATTTTAAGCAGTAAGTTTTCTTCATCAAACCTTTAGATCCCGCTGCGCATAGGTTTATGTTGAATGTTTGTCTGTGAATTGTGCATATCGAGATCCTCATATGTCCCAACAATTGGTATCAGAGCTTGAGGTTAATCCGTTATGTACAAGATCCGGATTAAACTGCTTATATTGTCTATGTGTGCTCAAGCGCAGCCATACAAGATCAGGAAGTAGTTAATCCACTATTATGGCCACCCTTTTATGTGCTTGTGCTTAATTGATGGTGGGTTGTATGGTTTTAAATTTGTTTTTAAATCCTCGGGATTGTCGAGGAATTATGGATGAATGCTTGTATTAATTGCCTGGGGGTTGACCGGATAGTTTAATTAATTAGTAGAAGGCATGTACATCCACTTGTTGGATCTAGGAATCGATTTATGTAATTTTGTAAATTATATTTTTCGAATTTTGATCGACCGTTGGAGACCGGGCCTTCATAAAGATCCAAAGAGACCCGACAAAGCAAGGAAGAAACCGAAGCCGGGAGCCAAGGCAAGCCGGGAGCCAAGGCAGGCCGGCGCGGCCGCGGCTTCTACTGGTGGAGGTTTTGTGGAACTTGCAGTACAAGTCAACTGAGATTCTACTGCAGTGGGAGTTCCAGTTGGTTTAGGACAGAAATCTTAATCCAAGGAGAATAAATATTTAATTGGCCATAATAGTGGATATTTATTTATGGCATTAATTATTTATTTGTTTATTTATGCATGGAAATAATTGTTGCCTTGTGTGCATAGAATTATTTAGAATTGCATATATATATTTATATATATATATATTAAAAATCCTCATTTAAAATACTAAGTTGAGAAGGATATT
>CACSLK010021331.1:81328-95700 GCA_902706635.1 Striga hermonthica | reverse complement strand
GTTACTGGACGCGCATGATGGTGACTGGCGCTGCCAGACGCTATGTGTGTTGGCACCAAGCGCCGCTGAATGCTGTCGGGCGCTACCCTGCACCGCGACATGCAGCTGGACACATGAATGCGCACACTGGCGCTGGCTGAACGTGGCTGGGTACTGCGGTTGCTGCCGTGCGACTCTCGCGGCACTGGCTACTCGGGCGTGCTGTTGGGCACTGCCTGTGGCCGACGACACGTGGACATGCGCACTGGCGTGCGCTACTGCACGCTGCCGTGCGCTATGCTCTATGACTGCAGACTGGCTACGAGCAGAGACATGCACGACACCTGTCTGGCATACATGCACGTCGCCCGCGTAGCGTGCGTGACTGCCGGCGCGCACTACCCGCTGCGTGCGGGCGTGGCGTCCACGGCCGATCCTTATCGGCCGTCCGGCAACACCTTCCGACAACTCCCACATAATTCAACATGATTAACCATAACAGGATCAAATATACTCAATTTGCTCATAATCATGAACTTGTGCTCGATGAACTAAAGTGGCCGGTGGCATGCGCACCGTGCGCTGCCTATGGCTTTATGCCATTTTCTCGACCAAACATGAAATTATCTCGACAAACATGACTTAACTGAGTATAAAATGACATATAACGATCAAATAGACATGACTTGCTTGGGAGTTTCCGGACATAACTGAACATGGCTCGGTTAGGCATTACATGACATGCTCGCGCAATAACTTGACTTCTAATGGACCGAACTTTATACTATGGACAGAATTTACTTAAAATAAGTATATGAACATTAAAAGAAGGTCTTAATGAATTTACCTCTTCAATCGTTTGAAGAAAAATCCTAAAACTTGCGATCGTTCGGTAGCTTGCGTGCGTGTACGTGCGGTACTCTTTCTCTGTGGCTTGCCTAGATTAATACTATGATAAACTCTCTTATCTTAACTTAAGAACACTCAGCTATTCATGACCAAATTCACGGTAAAAACTCCTATAAATATTAGGAGGTGAATTTAGATACAATTAAGATGGAAAAATTCATGGCCAATGGGTACTCTCTATTCCATGCAAAGCTCTCGGCCTTCTCCAATTTTAATTGCTAGATATGGAGAATTAAATGGAATACGCTAAGTATATTGAAGTAATAATTACTTCAATCCAATCATTAGGCTATATGTAGACAATAATGACGCAAGAAGGCATGAGGTGGAACTTAAAGATTCACATGGCTTTAACTTGTGTTTTGGTGGCAAATATAGTAGCTTAATCACTAGCTAACGTGTCACCATATATGACACCACTATCACAAGGATAATTATTTGCTCAATGCTAAAATTATAACTTAAACTTTGGCAAAGACTTAAATAAAGCCATGGTCTAGGCACGACAATTAGAGTAGTGCGAACCATTGGTGCGCATAACATGAGCCTTGGTGCTATAAAAATTGGTTCAACACTCATAAACATATATTACTAAATACTTAGAAATTACTCCGGGCATAAACATGAATTTTACGGACTGAGATAATTAGTATCATTTGGCTCGGTTAATAAAATTAACCGAATACTTTCGACTTAACGTCGAACTTGAAATTTAACTTAGCTGAATAACTTGGACTTGAACATTAACATGAGTATTTTTTACAAAGGCTAGCTTATATTTAAAAAGCTAGTGTTATCCTTTATTAATAAAATTTGGGGCGTTACAATTCGACTTTTGAGTTGACTGTGTGTGCGAGAGTGTGTGAGAGAAAGAGGATGAAAGAGGAAGGAGAAAGAGAGATGGAATGACTTTTTGCCCTCAAATTTGGTACGTGGGTGTAGCAAGCTCGCTTTTCCGGTAAAAATGGGCTGCTGATGGCCCGAGGTTGCGATATAGTGTATTAAAGGTTGCAATTTAGTACAAAAAATTCTTTAGGCTGCAAACCCCAAATTCGCGTATAGTACAAATTGCAAATTATTATTTACCCTATAAAAAAAAAGTGTTGCGAGGTTCGATTGGGTTTGGTCAAACTGTTTAGGTCAACAGGGCCACTTAAGAAAATGTTCGGAAAGCATGACCCTATATCTGGTTGAATTCTCATTCAAAAGGTTTTCAGTCAACTAACGACCGGCTAGGCCAAGCCAGATCAAGAAATATAGAACAAAATGTATCAACTGCTTTATTTTTATTTATTTTTTTTTTTTGCCAAAACATCAAATTTTATATATAAAACTCAAAATGTACATCCGTATAACCAACGGGTTACAAATAAGATCCCTAGAGGGACAAGACCCCCTCCAAGAAATCTAACAGAGGACACTGCCTCAGCTCCCCTACATGACCAATCAGGCCTCCAAAACAAAAAGAAAAACAACCAGCAACAAAGAGAAAAAGAAACATAAAAACACAGAACATCAAATTAGCCCCCATTAAAGGAATCAACAATACTCCATGAACACAACTGGTCAAGTAGTGCATAAATATCTTCAACGATTACTGCAACCTCCATATCAAATGGCATCCTCGCGGTCAGCTTCTTCTTCAGCATTTTGTCCTCTATAACAAGCTTGACTTCCTGCCATCCTTTTTTGCTTCCACTAAGTAGCCAATCTCTAATCTGAATCAAGTTCTTCTCCTCTGCTCCTTTGAGTGGCTGTATAGTTGAAGACCATTCCTGCACTACCACCTCGTTGATTAAAGCTTTTCCATGAACCTGTGCTCCTCCAACTGATGATCCATTAGCACCGAGAGTAAGAGCTTGCTCCCCTACTCCTTGCAAATCAACAGAAGTGGAACTCATCTCTGACTGAGGGCTTGTTGCAGCTTCAAACTCATTCCATTCTTGATATGCTAGCATCACTAACTGTCTTTCTGAGCACCACTCCTTTTTTGAATACCCACCCATTACGGGTCTTCCATAACCACCACAGCAAATATGTGGTTAGTGAGACCCTGTTTTTGCCATTTCCTTCAACCAGCAGCTCACATATTTCTGCCCACCATTCTTTGAAAGCCACTTCTTCCCTCCACCATATACCTGCCAATTTCCATACTTTTTTAGCTCTATCACAGTAAAAAATTATGTGCTCCAATGATTCCTCCCTTTCCCCACACCCCTCACAAATGCAATCCACCTTCATCCCTCTCATACCCAAATTAACTTTAGTTCCTAAACAATTGTGGACACATCTCCACAGAAAATTCTTAATTTTATTCTTAATAGGTAATTTCCAGATGCATTTCCACATTCTTTTAACATTAATCCTACCTACACTACCCTCCTCCTGCCCAGCTATATGTTTTTCTGACTTTGAATGAAATGGTAAGCTGATTTCACTGTAAAAACTCCTTTTTTATGAGGATGCCACACCATTTTGTCATTAGCTCCACCCTTGTTGATATGGATTTTAAGAATTTGGTGGGCTATCTGAGGTTGAAATGTTTCCAGAACTAACTCCCTATCCCACTCAGCTCTATCCTTTACCATCAAATCTACCACCTTATGCAACTTATTCTTGTCATAAGCATTTCCCTCCCCTGGTTTGAATCCTGGAATATTTGGTATCCAAGGTGAATCCCATATATCCAAGGCCCTCCCGTTCACTACTGAGTACCTAGACCCCAGCTTAAGGAACTTCCTAACACTCAACCACCCTTTCCATATCCAAGAATCAGTGTCTTTTTTAGCCACTGCCATTATATTTTGGTTGTAAAAGTACTTCCCTTTAATAACTCTACTCATTAGCAGGTTTGGCCTGGAAAGCACTCTCCAGATCTGCTTTAAGATAAGAGTTGTATTCAGATCCTCAAAATCCCTAAAGCCTAGACCCCCTTCAGATTTAGCCTTAGCTAGTTTACCCCAAACCCATCCAATGAATCTTGCTACCCCCCTCCTCAGACCTACCGAACCAAAACTGAGCAATAGTTCTACATATATCATCACACACCCCTTTTGGCAGCTTATAAACAGACATTACATACATAGGCATAGCTGCCAACATTGTTTTGACAAGAACTTCTCTTCCAGCCTCACTAAGAAATTGATTTTTTCATTTAGATATTCTAGACACCACACACTCTCTCACAAAGGAAAATGTGTCTTTTTTAGACTTACCAATCCCTAGTGGAAGCCCCAGATATTTAGAGTATTTAGCCATGGCAATACAAGGAAAGAACCTACATATAACAGATTTAATGGATTCAGGAGTGTTTTTTGAGAAAAAGATACTGGATTTGGAAAAATTCACAGCTTGCCCAGAGACATCACAATAGAGCTTCAAAATATAGGCTATATGCTTTGTTTGCTCAGGATCAGCTTTACAAAAGAGCAAAGCATCACCCGCAAAAAAAAGATGAGAGATAGAAGGGGAATGCTTACTAATTTGCACCCCTGATAAATACTTAGATGTACAGGCATTAGAAATAAGATTGGACAAAAAATCAGAAGCAATTATAAACAAATAAGGGGAAAGAGGACAGCCTTGCCTAATTCCTCTTGAAGGAATAACCTGACCAGAAATTTTCCCCCCAATATTAAATGAGAAGGAAGAGGAGCTGATGCAGGAATATATCCATCTCAAAAAGGTCTCACTAAACCCCATACACCTACACACCTTAATCAAAAAGTCCCATTCTAACCTATCATAAGCCTTCTCCATATCTAGTTTAAGAGCCATGAAGCAAGCCTTACCTTTGTACCTAGTATTTAGGAAATGGATGCATTCATTGGCAATGATGCAATTATCTAATATTTGTCTACCAGGTACAAAGGCAGCTTGGGACTGAGAGATACAGCAATGGAGAACTTCTTTAAGTCTATTGGCAAGGATTTTAGCAATAAGTCTATAGGTGATGGTACAAAGGCTTATAGGTCTATACTGGGTAATCATTTTAGGATCTTTAATCTTTGGGATAAATGTGATAACTGTATGATTAGTGGCCTTAGGAATACAGGCTGAATCAAAAAAATTAGATATAGCTAAACACAAATCAGTCTTAATAATATCCCAAGAATGCTGAAAAAATAAAGGGGAGAAGTCATCTATACCTGGAGCTTTGTTGGGATCCATGGCCCACAATGCTTGCTTGATTTCCTCTTCAGTCACTGACTTAGTGAGTTGCTGATTCATTTCCACAGTTATAGATTTAGGAATGCCCTGAAATACTTCTTCATTCCATGCTGGAGATTCAGATTTCAGCAATCTACCAAAAAAGTCTTCCACCTCACTCACTACCTCTGCACTGTTGCTACAAGGCACTCCAGATCTACAAATCAAATGCTCT
Organism: Striga hermonthica; assembly: GCA_902706635.1. Classification (NCBI taxonomy): domain Eukaryota; kingdom Viridiplantae; phylum Streptophyta; class Magnoliopsida; order Lamiales; family Orobanchaceae; genus Striga; species Striga hermonthica. The sequence continues at coordinate 90,428 of CACSLK010021331.1, read as the reverse complement.
AAACTGTTCATTTGCCTCCTCTGCTTCACACATGCCTGGAAATATCGCGTGTTCCTATCTCCTTCCCTCAGCCATCTAACCCTTGACTTTTGCTTCCAAAATAATTCTTCCTCCTGATATGCTTGATGAAGTTTAGCTCTACACTCATGCCATGCTCCCCAGTCTCTCCAACCCCCTTGCTTTCCCATTTCCTCTAACCTGTCATTGCATTCTTTGATTAAACCTCCAGAATTTGACTTCTGTCTCGCAGACCAACCCAACAATCTATTCTTAACATTCCTCAGCTTCTTCTATAACTTATACAATGCTGGCCCAGATGTTTCCACCTTCCAGGCATCAGAAACACATCCCTGAAATCCTTCCTGCCTAGTCCACCTATTATCAAACATGAATCTGCCTCTCCTGACCACCTTAGAGTTAAATAGATCCAAGATCAAGAGGTTATGATCAGAGGACATCAGAGGAATATTAAAAACCTGGGCATTAGAGAATTTCAGAAATAATTCAGGAGAGAGGCATATCCTATCAAGCTTCTCCTCTACAAAATCCACCCCCTCCTAAGATTAGACCAAGTGAATTTGGGGCCAATCACTGGACATTCTACCACACCAAGATTATACAGAAAGCTCCTAAAATCTCTGTAGCTCCCCTCACCTCTCACCAATCCCCCTCTCTTATCCTCATTACAAGTTATAGCATTAAAATCCCCCCAATAAACCACAAGTCCCCCCACCTAAGTTGATGTCTATTAAGCATCTCCCATTGATATTGCCTCTCCCCAGGGTTAACACTAGCATATACAAACACCCCCCACATCTGAATAGAACCACCCTCCAAAGAAAACTTAACTTCTAAACTGAACATATTATTAACAATTTCTAAGACTGACACTTTAGAAGACCAACACAAAAGCAGCCCACCCTTAGACCCCACTAGGTCAACACAAAACCATCTAGAATCAAAAGGCAAATTATTACAAACAGTTTTAATAAAGGCTTTTTTCTTTTTAGTTTCACATAAAAACAAAAAATCTGGGAGGTAGGATTTTATCTTATCCTTCAACTGGGAAATTATAGAGGGTCCTCCCAAATCTCTACAATTCCACACTATAACTTTCATTTGAAAACTTGGGACCATTTATGGCTGGTTTCCTCCACCAATTGATTATTGTTTATTTCAAATTTTTCTTTTTTCTTTTTAGACTCAGACTCATTGTCATCCCCTTCTATTCTAAGAATCTGATCCCCTTTCCTCTTAAGAGGAGGAGAGTTATGTTCCTCTTGGGAACTCAAGCTTGCCCCATTATTCACCATCTGGCCTTTACCCTCAGCTTTCCTAGTTCTAGTAATTCTTGTGAAAGTCTTTTGGTTCTTAGGACCTCCTACTTGGATAGTACCAGATTGAACCATCACTTCCACAAGATTACCAGAGCCTTGAACTAAACCCTTTGGAGCATCAACCTCCATATGCATACCAAAGGCAGAACCTTCTTCAGAAGGATTACCTTGGTTTAAAGGATCCTTAGATCCCCCTTCCCCAATAACTGAGGGTATGCCTATATCACTCCTGCCCACTTTCTCACTACTCACTTTAAGTTTATCACTCTCTGACAACCTAGCTGGAATAATTTCCCCCACCCTACTTGGCTCACTCCCTACTAATCCTGTCTGAGGCAATTAGTTGTTACTAGACAAGGGGGTAGGAATACTAGAGCTAGAAGGTTTCTTCTCTCTCCCATCCCCCATACCTCCCCCCATAGCTCTCAGCCAATCCCCATACTGCCCAGTTTTAATAACCTTCCTTCTGACATCCTCTTTTTTGACTTCACACTGCCTTTCATTATGCCCAATTATGCCACAGTAAAAGCAAAAACCCAGTAAGTTCTCATACTTAAACTCTATCCAATGCTCTTCCTGACCTAACTTAATCCTAGTGCCTCTTGGCAAGGGTTCAGATACTCTAACTGCCGCTAGGATCTTTATGATACGCCCATTATTGGATCCTGCTCCTGGAGCCACCACATCTATAACATCATCAAACATCCTGCCCACTTTCATACCTGTTTCTGCAGATAGCCAGTGTAGGGGCAAGTTGTGAATTTGCACCCATAGATCGGCCGTCAGTTCTTCATCTTTAAATTCTATTTCCCCTTTCTTCCATTCCTTGAGGAGCAGATATTGCCCATCGAACGTCCATGCCTTGTCCTTCTGAACTCTTGATTTTTCCTCCTCGCTTTGGAAAAGAAATTGAAATAGATTGGGACCCAAGATTTTGATTGAGAACTGTTGAGTTGTTTTCCACACAATAGCCATGGTTGAACGCAGACCCCCGATGCTCGCCCTTTTTTCACCAATAATCTTGCCAATTAAACTGAGCGAGCACTCTTGTATCCCAGGCTCAATATCGATGTTGGCTATCTCGACCCCTAGCCTTTCTTTGTCCGATAGCTCAAACTTTCGCAGTTTATCAAGAACTTCCTGCTCCATAGCTAATGGAAATGAATCAGAACTCAAATAAGCCTCCTGAGCAATCTGAGCAAGCACTGCAGTCCTGGAACCCACTGTGGCTCTTATCGGTACAGATGCGCATAAAAGAGATGCACCCTGAAAATAAATCGCAAAGAACTTTAGCTAATAGAGAAAAACCAAAAAAAGAGAAACCGAAAGGAAAGAAGAGAGGAGAAAATTAGGAAAGGAGAAAGTTGGAGACTAGATCTAAGGACAGAATAGAAGATTCCACACACGATGGAAAGAAAACCCTAGAAGAAGGGATGGGGGCTCCCACACGAGATGGAACTAGGTATCAACTGCTTTAATCAAGTTGGAAAGTATAATATAAATTTAATTTATAACACCCACATAATTTATTCAACATAAAATATAATAAATGCTGGATTAACTATATCTGCTAAACATCTACCATTTAAGTAAACAAAAGAGTAGAGTTGTTCAATTATTGTCAATAGCCTTTGATTTAACAAAAAGAAAAAGAAAAGATCTCTCCCAATGTATAATTTACCATCTTAAACGAGATGGGTTTTACAAAATGGAAACGGAGTAACAGTATGCAACTATAAAACTCAGTCAATAATCTCATGAGCTTTCATCAAGTTTATAATTTAATAGGTTGAGGCTGCATTGCTTTCTGCACGATCTCATTTTGCTCTTTGATGTGGACTTGGTAAAATCCAGTAGCGGTGGCTGCAGATGGGCCGCGGCCCACGTACTTGACTTCATCCACAGTGCCTCTATCCAGAGCTTCCATGGCAGTTCCAAGACGAGGCACAATGTAGCTGTATGCACCCATGTTCATTGGCTCTTCCTGGCACCACACAATCTCCGCATCTGAAAGAATCAAATCACATCAAGATTATATGAGCTTTACATCAGAGTAAAAATTGTGCTTCATTTTTAATACGTACTTGGATATCTCTTCAGTTCACGTTGGGCGAGGTCATAGGGGAAGGGACAAAGCTGTTCCACCCTACAAATTGCAATGTCCTTTCCGCCAATCTTTTTCCGCTCTTCGTCAAGCTCATAATAAACCTAGCAGAAATAACACAAAACACCAAATTATATGAGCAAATAAAATCTTTTACTGCAATAACAATATAACTAACTAATTCAGGTATTAGAAAACACTCGTTCAAATAAATATTATATATCAATAATACCTTTCCAGAGCAAAGAATCAGACGTCTGATACCCTCTTCAAGATCTGAGTGGTAATTTTGGTCCTTTATCAGGCGTTTAAACCTGGTTCCTTGTTTGTCGAAACCTGGGTGGCCTTCAACATCATCGAACTCGGACAAATTAGATTTGCAATCCTTATGGCGGAGTAAATTCTTTGGCGACATCACAATCAGAGGTTTACGGAATTCCCTGTGTATCTGTGACATAAATAGTCATATGAGAAAATAGACTTATGCAGCAACAAGCTTTACAGAATTGGATGTGCTTACCTGGCGCCGTAAAACATGGAAGTAATTTGCTGGCGTAGTAACATTAACCACCTGCCAGTTGCATTCCTGAATCTGTTTCCTGAGGGTTGGGTCCATCTCAGGGATAACATAGGGATTATCATCACTCATCTGCAATACAATATCAACAGTAAAACTTACAGTGGTGGGCTGAAAAAAGAATAAAAGCAAAAGTCAAAGAGGCAGTCGTGTCAGTTTGTAAGAAGCCGACAAATGTAACGACGACAGGGATACCAATTTTCATACAATCATCAGTAGAATTAAGCAACATATTCAGCTGGTATATTTAACGAGTTCGAAGTAGAAATTCCCTCAGAAAGAGGGCAGAAGAACACAACATGAAGAATCCAACCCATGCCTCTTACTTACACATTCATCCCTGTCCCAAGGTCAAGAAACGAAAAGGAAATAAAAAATAAGAGAGAGAGAGAGAGAGAGGGAGAGAGAGAGAGAGAGAGAGAGCACTATGAATCTGCTTAATATTATCTCATCAGAAAAGCTTAACAAAATTTGAGGCCCTAAGAGTGAATAGAAGACTGCACCTTAAGATAGGAAAAGATTGTCTCAAGTCCAATATCATGTTCAAGAAAATTACCTCTACTTAAATAGACTTAGTTGGACTCCCTAAATCTTAATCTATAGCACATTATGAAGACAACATACCAGAAAAATACAAAGCAAAAAGCACCCACAGAAAGATATTATTACACGCAAGCTTCAAAAGAAACTAAAAGGTGGAACAAAGGTTCAAATTTGATAGCAGCATTGGGTGCAAGAGAAAAGAATACTGCATAGTACAAACTCCAACCAAATAAGCTTCAGCTAAATAGAGAAAAGAGGTTCAACACCTGAAGAAAGCGCTCCAAACGAGCACTTGAGTGCTCTGGACCTTGCCCATCGTATCCATGAGGCAGAAGGACTACTAAGCCAGTTTGACGCAACCATTTGGCCTCTCCACTGCTGAGGAATTGGTCAAACATCACCTGAGCTCCATTGGAAAAATCGCCAAATTGGGCTTCCCACAGTACCAGAGAATTGGGGTTTTCCATTGAATAACCTAATTCAAATCCCAATACTCCAAACTCTGACAGAGAACTGGATAGGACCCAAAAGTATTAACAAAAACGTATTCATGGTCAAATTTCTCAAAGTAAAGCGAAGAAAAGAACTGAAATAACCCTCTGAAATATCATAGGTATAGAATAAGGAAAGATGATCAGACAAACCTGTTGCTCACAGTAAACATCTCTTCGTCTTGGTTCATCATAACGTGATCTAAAGGGCAGTATCTTTCCCCAGTTTCCTGATCATGAATAACAGAATGTCTATGGCTGAAAGTACCTCGCTCAACATCCTGCCCACTCAACCTGACATGATTTCCCTCCACAAGCAATGTAGCGAAAGCAAGGGCTTCACCGACTGCCCAGTCAATACCTTCCCCAGTCTCAATCATTTTTGATCGGTCTTCAAAAATCCTCTTTACTGCTCTATGAGGTTTGAAATTTTCTGGAAGACTTGTGATGGCCTTGCCGACATTCTTCAGTATTTCTGGTTTCACCCTAGAGAACATAATATTTATGCTCTAGTATTCAACAGGCATTAAAAATTGGATATTATGAACTCATAAAAATGATTATTACCCAGTATTACGGATACGTGAAAGCTGTTCAGGAGACTTGAAACCAGCCCAGTAGGCTGAGAGCCAGTCCCTTCTTTGAGTTACATGGTCTTTGCTAGCCACAAACTCCTCATTTAGTATTTTAGTGACTTTGCTATTTATCCGATCAATGTCTTCCTTTGACACCTGACCAGACTCTAGAAGTTTCTTCTGGTAAATCTCAAGTGCTGAAGGATGATTCCTTATAACCTACAAAAACCAGTCTTCAAAGTTAGCCAGCATGTTTCGGAATGATTTTTAATTTAGATAACACCGACTGGAGAAAAAAAAAATGGTAAAGTATGATAAACAGATGATGAGTATAACATTATAGAGAAGAGGGAGACTTGATGAACATGCCTTATACATTTTCGGTTGCGTGAAGGATGGCTCGTCAATCTCATTGTGCCCAAAACGACGATAGCATACGATATCGACCACAACATCAGTATGGAACGTCTGACGCCACTCAGCAGCGAGTTCACAGGCATGAACAACAGCCTCCACATCATCACCATTCACGTGGAAAATAGGGGCACTCAGAGCTTTGGCAACATCAGTACAATACTGAGAAGACCTTCCTGATTGTGGGTCAGTGGTGAAAGCCACTTGATTGTTCACAACAATGTGAATGGTCCCACCAGTAGTGTAATTTGGCAGAGCACTAAGATGCAAGGTCTCGTAGACAACACCTTGACCGGCAAAACTACCATCACCATGAATCAAAATACCCATGTTTTTTGTCCGGTCGGTGTCATTAGAATAATACTGTTTTGCTCTAGTTTTTCCAACAACAACGGGGTCCACTGCTTCCAAGTGGCTGGGATTTGCAACCAAGGACAAGTGTATTCTCTTACCTCCCCTCGTCGGTCTATCGTAAGAAGTTCCCAGATGATACTTGACATCACCAGTTCCAGTGTAAAGGCCGACTTCATCCACAGGTTTTGTACCACCACTGAACTCACTGAAGATCTGCCTCAGAGGCTTCCGGACAACATTACCAAGAACATTCAGCCTACCTCTGTGCGACATCCCAATGACAATGCTCTCGACCCCAAGATCAGCTGACCTGTCAAACATCTCCTTCATTCCAGGAATCAATGTCTCGCAACCTTCCAGCCCAAACCTTTTAGCTGCAGTCCACTTGGCTGCCAAGAAGTTCTCAAATTGGGTGCTCCAAATAAGCCGGTCAAGGATCACCTCACGCCTCTCTCGATTGTATTGAGTCGGTGTAGGAGTCTCAATTTTATCTCTCAACCAGTTACACTTTTCGCGATCAGCAATATGCATGTACTCATAGCCAATATTTCCACAGTAAGCTTGTTCCAGTCTCGTCAATATTGCCCTCAAGGTCTGCACTGGACGGTTTTCAGACAGGAACCCAGCCATTCTCCAAACACCGACAAAGAACTCCCTATCAAGGTCAGCTTCCGAAAATCCATAAAGTGCTGGATCCAGATCATCAGGAATGGACCTCTTCTCCAGACCTAGAGGATCTATCGTGGCCTTCATGTGGCCATAAACCTGATAAGCTCTCACAAGCAACAAAAGACGCATGCTCTCTTGAATTGTTTGACCAGAAATACCGGGAGATGTGGTTGCCTGGCCAACAAAGTTTCTGAAAAAATTGTCCCATGATTCATCCACACTATTGGGATCTTGCTCCCAGGCTCTCTGTAGCTCCTCAAGATATACGCTGCTTGTTCCATCTAAGAAACTGTCAGTCAGCCTGGAGAGTGGAACCGGATGCGGAACGGAGGCCGATTGAGCTTTTGACCTGAAAACAGTGGTGTGAAAGTATCTACTCTGTGCAGAAGCCACTCGCGCTTGCCCGACATTAGATCTATTCTGTAAGAGAGTTCGTCTAAGAGCAAGCTTAGACAAATTAGACCCGGCTCTAAACCACGACATGCCCACCAACCAAATCAGAGAACTATTAGCGCTATAGATTAAACACCAACGCTTTTAGTACCAAATAGCACCCCCTGAGTTGGTGTTTCGTCCAGAAAGTAACCTAACCAACTAAAAGCATAGAATATTAGATCATTAAAATACAACAGAACAATTTTTAGGACAGTTTAAGGTAACAGAGCATTCACTGCCATAGTAACCGAGAAAAATTAACCAACACAAATTTGTTTCACATAATGCCCATAATGATAAATGGAACAAACATTTTTATCATACCTTCGCAATAATCCCGCTCCGTCAAAATAAGATTTGATGAAATAAAACCAGCGATGTATAAACAAATAATTCTAGTCTAAGACGTCCAAAGGAGAGAAAGTACAAAGAGAAAAGAAGAATAACACCGAATGGCGGAAGAAAATCATGAAGCCAAGCAACACAAATTACGCATAAATATTCGCTCAAGAGATTCTTATGACAAAAGATCAATCGATTGCCTGCAATCTGATACCTGGGAGAAAGGCGGATGCCAGTGAGTCGTGAGTAAACCTAAATCTGGACGACCTAAATCTAATCTAACATATTGTGGTTTCTCTTTTCATTTTGGAATTTATTATTTAAATCAAAAAAAAAAAAAATTAACTCGACAAAAATAAAAATAAAAAAAAGGGTATACGTTTTCAATTGTAAAACGTATTCTCAGAATACATTTCTAAAGGAAAACGTATTATCATGTCACGTTCTATAACGAAATAAATTTTTAAACATGATTAACTTAATTAAATCGCAATTAAAAAAATTAATGTAAAATAAAACGTACTTTCATAATACGTTTTATAAGAAACGTATTTTCAAAAAACGCTTTAAATACAAAAACGTATTTTAAATATACGTTTTTTTTAAATAAATTTTATATACTATAAATTAAAAAAAAAATAGTAAAATTTATGAATTTTTTTTTTAATTGAAAACGTATTTTCAGAATACGGTTTCCGTACCGTATTCTGAAAATACGTTTTCAGTTAAAAAAAATAAAAAATACTCCCAGGCTCACACGACATAACCACACGGGTCGTGTAACGTCACACGACCCGTGTCACATGACACATGACCCGTGTGAAAAAGTCGTAGCTAAAAAAAATTCTCTTGAAGCCACACGACTCGTGTCACCTACTCACACGAGTCGTGTGACCCATCTGCAGCTCGATTTTGTCATTTTTCGGTCCTTTAACACTTTTGTATGCATATTCCAAACAACCAACAATTTTACTGTACAGAAACAGCAATTTTACAACAGAAATAAAATAGAACACCTGTTTGTCGAAATCAATTCCACAACCAAATATTCAACAACCAAATATTCAACCAAAATATATCAATTCCACAAATAAAATTGAAGCACAATAATTTATTCAAAATACCAATATGTTTTAATTTAATTACACAAAAAGTCAAGAAAAAAAATGTCCATAAATTTCCTAATAGTTGCTAGGAGTGAATTGATCCGGAGGTCTGCGCTCCCGGGAGCCCTTCCGACGCTGGTACGTCTGTAAAGA
>CACSLK010021331.1:12762-54801 GCA_902706635.1 Striga hermonthica | reverse complement strand
GCCCCGCGCTGTGTGCGCGGGCACGAGCGTAACTGGCCCTGTTAAACGCTACCGCGCGCAGCAGCAGGCGATTGACACACGAACACGTGCGCTGGCGTGCGCGGTGAACTGTTGGCGTGCACTGGGCACTGCCAGCGGACTGCAATTGCGGGTAGACTGTGTGCGACGCCTCGCAGGCATGCGCGCACGCTGTCTGTCCGAGCTGGCTGACTGCCGGTGCGCTGCTGCCGCTGTGTTCGGTCAGCGCAGCCACGACCGGCCCTTGCCGGACGTCCGGCGATTTCTCTCGACCGTTTTAACATGCAACAACATGAACTATCATGACATGATCCAATCTGCTGAATATGCTCAAAAATCATGAATTTGCTCGACCGATAGTAACTTGAGACTAATTCATGAGCTTGACTTAAACAAAACTGATCTTCGAACGCTCGGATAAATTATGCAAACTCTCGTGTTAGCTCGGATGTTGCGCCTCCGTGCGTGCGGTGGCTCTCCGCGTGCTTGCGACTAAGCGTACTCTCACTAAGGGGAACTCACACTTATTTAGTACTAGTTTAGGAGTATATAATGGCTGAATTTCTCTCTAACACCTACTATATATATGATAACTGAAAGATGGAGAGGTGGAGATCTTGATGGCTTCTTAATCTTGTGCCACATGTAATTAGTGGAGGCTTAAGGTGCTTAGTCATGAAATAAAGAAATTAGTCATCACTTGACCTCCTAAAATGAGGCCACCTCATGCTAAGAAAAATGAAGAAGTTTCCCTTGAATATTGATAAAATGCACACGGCATTTTAGTTAAAAAAAATACCCAAAATGCTACGGCATTTTAATACTTGAGCATGATTAACCTTAATTAAGCACAATTAATATGCTTAATTATTTAACTAAGCATGATACTTAATTACCAAAATTATTCCGAACGCAAACGTGACTTCGAAAATAATTTCGGATAATCTCGACTGAAATAATTAATTCCGAAAAATAATAATCGATAATATTATTATATCGGAACTAAACGCATAACTAATACTAATAACATGACGGGATATGATATTACACAGCTCCCATCGAAGGCTACATGTTCCACATGCATACTTTGATCATACTACAAGTAAAACAATAATAACAATATTAACATCTACAACATAGCCAATTTTTCAAAACCCACCTGGTACTGCAGAGGACGACGCTGAATGCACGCACAAACAAGGGCCAGCACTCGACTCCTCTTAATCTACAAATTAGGGTTTAATTATTTTAATTGGTTTTGATTGAGGTTGATTAAGCCACACAAATAAGTGGAACACACAAAGCACACAATTAAATCGAGCACGCACGCATAGCAGATTAGGGCACAATAATCAATCAAAACAATTAGATAAAAGCACATAATCTACTAACTTGTGAAACTAACATAATTAGCATGATGTCATCATCAACTCAACAAGGACAAGCTATAACAAGAACTCCAAAAATCATGCTCTCATTTCAACTTGGCCTAAATCTGACTTTAACTAATAAACTAAGTCACCAAATATTCATAATAAACAACACATAAGAACATGATAGGCTCAACAAATAAAGCATTCACTCACGGATAAAAAACTATACATACACATGCATTCAGGCATTCCTCTTAATTCCATCTTATCTCAAAATTTACACAGCAAAAGTTTTATAACTGAAATTAGGCTCTGGATCAATAAACATGTGGTACTATGCACAACAACTTAAAAAACAATCACACGCAAATAAGATCAAATTCTTACATATCATAAGGCTTTTAAAGCTAAAATAAGCACTCTAATAACCAATCATGTTCTAGCTTTAAAATAACCTAAAGCTATACATGTGAACTATATCATCATTCTGCCAAAAATTTGCATATGTAACAAGCCTCATTTTCTTACTCATTTTTCACAAAGTTAAGCATGCTATCTGTTAACTTTTAACAACTGATTCGAAAGAATAGTTTCAGTCATAAGAACAAGGAAAAGTCTCTGCCACATACGCTGAACGAAAGCAGGGCATAGATTCACTCAACGTAGGCATTAATTTCAACTGAACTAAAACACATACAACCACCTATACTCAGCCATTTAAAGGCAGAAGAGGCTCAGCTACTAGGCAAAACATAAGGCTCAAAGAAACACATAACATGCCTCAAACAACTCAGCCGAATCGGGTACAATTACAGCACATAAGGGGTGCGAAGTTATTCAGCTTGACTGGAAGGGCCACTGCCGGGACTCCGGCTACTACAAACAACTGCAAAAGCATCTGAACAAAGGGCTGCTGCTCACAGAAAAGGACGACCTTGAAGACCGCTTTTGTTTCTCGTTTTCACTCGCACCAAGAAAAGAAAACACCGGCTGACCGATATGTGTTTGGCGTTGCCGGCGGCGGTGGACTGGTCGAAGTCGCCAGCGGGAATCGAACACGTAGTACCTGCCACTGCAACCCATTGCTTGCCTCTTGTCCGGCTTGAAGGCCCGTGGACGACGTATATCCTCGTCGTTCGCTCCTCGTTGTCTGAGGGTCAAGGGCTGAGATGAAATTTCTCGGTGATGTTCGATTTGGCGTTCGATGGTGGTCGGGTGTCGCGAATTCCAGCCTCGCGGCAGCTCAACAGCAGTTGGTCGGGGCTCGTCGTAGGTTAGATCGCAGCTCGGCGTCTGGGAAAAGCTCCACCGCCGCTGCTCAAGGTTCGAATTTGTGGTAGCGTGCTTCGGTAAATTACCAGTCAAAGAGAGAAGGGCGATTTTCTCCTTCTGCTTTGAACTTGCGTGAGAGAGAGCAAGATGGTTGATAGCTGCGGGGAGATGATCGTGAAAAAGAGGGAGAAATTAGGGTAAATGTAATAGTTTGCTTGGGCTAACAAAATGGGCTAATTTGGACTTAGTTTGGGCCGAAATATCATATCTCAAATTGGCTGGAAATAAATTCGAAATGGGCCAAATTAAATAGCACAAAGGGTCCGAAAAGTTATATTCAAAAGGTCGAAATAATATAATTCCAAGGATCGGGCAAAATACCAAAGAAACGGATCCAAACGGATCGAAAAGGGCTTTACGTGATTAAGCCGAAAATTGCCGCATGAATTTAAAATTCTACTCAAATAAATCATAATAATTCTAATACATATAAAAAAATAAATAAACACATAATAATCACATATATAAAGCTACATAGCAGTCAAATAAATAAGCAGATAAAAGAGATGAGCAGTTAATAAGTTAACATGCAAATAAATAGAGCAAAGGCAAATAATTAATATAAGTAAATAATTAATAACGTAAAAATCCATAAATTCTAATAAACGAACAGGGCATTACATTCTATCCTCCTTAAAAGATTTCCGTCCTCGGAAATACTAAGAACACGCATCCAAAGGGAAAAAACGACCGACCCAACGGGAATTGCCAATCATGAGATCCGGGTATCCCCTCCGAAACTTGACTCTGCTCGCATGAGTCCTGTCGCCCTATACTCGACAGGCATACACTCACATACATGACCCAATTCGACTCGCCTTATGCTCATATGTTTACCTGATTGCATGGGAGGGTGATCAATCCTGCCCGAGCTCAGGCGCACATTCTCTTGCAAGGACCCAGTTCGGCTTCGCCTATACCTATGAGTATCAACAATTAATTTCATACCTAACAACACACAATACCTCAATAGGTCATTCGGTGTATTGCCAGCGTACTCCGTCTACCTCGCCAACATGGTGGACCCGTGACGCCAAGTTTCAGTCTCGTGTCTGAGTCATACTAATAACTTGTTCACGATTTTATCAAGGACCGAGTGTCTCCATCAGAGACTCTGAAACGGTATACAGCACACCCAGATGTTCATACCCACACGATATTGACTCCACGAGTCGAACGCAGCCCTTATGTGCAAACATAAGGATTGACTAATAACAATACGGCATTCCCAATTTGCCCACTCGAGAAACTCTAGAATAAGGCATAGGGACTCATTACTACACTCCTCAATCCGAAATCATCGATTAAGGATTTACACACATTTAGTGGGACTTGGAGCTCTCGGTTCAATGTTCGGACGAAGGGGTTCAAAAGATAACCAAGTATTCCAGCATGAAACGGTTTCAGCAGTTCAGGAAAAACTTCGATGTTTGGCCGTTCACGCTGGCTTGAGGAGTTCGTGCGTACGGTGATGGCTGCTGCAGTTTACATGCGAGTCAACGGTCAGCCGCGCGCAAGCCTCTCGTCTCTCAGCATGGTCGTGCGTGCTCGGCCTCCACTTCGCGTGACTACACCAGCCAGGGTCGGCTTTCGGTTCAAGGTTTCACAAGAAGGTTTCAATCTCAGATCACCAAAAGAAATGGTTTTTACTAACTAACGAGATTTTTGGGCCCAATATATATATTTCAGTCGTTTCACAATTTCAAAGGTTTCAAAAGTCTCAAATATCGCAAGGGCACGTTCGAGTTCCAAGTCCACTTCCTTCACTAATCAAAACAAAACAATAACCCTTGAACAACCTACGCTATGGGGGTCGGGAAAAACTTTTCAAAAGAAATGAGGATCAGTTCCTCAGCTAGGAACAATCCCAATCCCAGTGGTCATTACCGATTAATGAACGTTTAGGTCATTAGACTCTTCCGACTAACACTGTCGGTCGTCACGTCAGCTCGATTCAAGCAGCTAACCGGGCTGGCAGTCTTAAATGAGCTACTAAAGCTACAATGAATGAACATCAAAAGTGAAGGTGGCTCTGCACTCCACGATGTGTTTGTTACGGACTCGACTATCCTCTTTAAAAGATTTATGCTTAACCTTTTAAGGTAGAAGAAAACATTCCTTGACATGCGTCATTCACTCCATCTGAAGTTCCACGCCAGAAAGAAGAGTTCACGCGGAATTCTCAAGGTACAAAAATTGAATAACATATAGAAGCCTCAAGTACAATACAAAATCACTTGCCATACAAATAGGGAATATGCAAAGGTTGCAAAAAGTCTACAAGAAGACAAGAATTCAATAATGAAACAAGACTGTCCCGCATCCATGAATCCACGATTCACGGCCTCCGTCATCAGTTCAAGCTATTCCCGGATATCCACGACGAATTCAAGAAAAACAACCAACGCATAGAACGAGTATACGAATCAATATATACCCGACCAAAGGATTTTCAAATCCCACCAATGAAAAGAATGAACGAATTTAAACGGGGAAAGATTCAGTCATTGTATCGAAATTCTCAACCAATACTTCTAAAGGAAGAACATAACTCTATACCAATAGAGTTCAAGTTCATACAACTAAGTCCACCAATCGTCTAGAGTTCAAGAATGTTTGAAAGCAGGAGGATAAATTCCTAAGCCGATTTCACTTCAATAATCAATATTCAAACAATGCACAATAATCTCAAAATCTTTCAGCTAGTCATACCTGATCTGGCGTGGCACGACGAGAGCGAGTGGTCATAACTTAAGGTCAAAGCACATAATCTCATAATTCACATTAACCAGTCTACAGAAACGCAGACTGGCTATGATACCAAGCTGTAACACCCCACTTTTATTTAACGAAATCAAAATAAATTTTTCAAAATTTATTTCGAAATACTTGGCGGCGCTACTAATTGAAAAACTATTTTCCATAACATCATAAACATAACTTCCAAACGGGCTCATAAATTGAATCAACACCCAAACCGATTTCAACAATAACATTAATCTCCCAAAAACTGGGTTTTCACAAATGCATAAATACTAGGGAGTACACTCCCTATCAATAATCTGGTAATCATCATAAATCCAGAAATGCAGTAAACAATACTAAGCAGTTCATAGCAGCGGAAATAAAACCAATAACATGACCACCACTCGCCTCCTCTGTCGTGCCCGCAGTACTAACCTGCATCCATGAAGAGCATGTGGGGATGAGCACAAAAGGAAACACTAGTGCTCCACTATGCAGTAAATATTAATCATAAATAAAACAAGTATGGTCACAGCATGTATACGTAATTAATTAGTTATCCCAACCTCCTATCCCATGTTCGTTCTCATGTGCACACCTATATCAATATATCAAAAGCCACGGCCCTCGGCCTTCTGGTCTTACAACGATTTTGCAGCCAGTAGGAGTCTCCCCCGAAGGCCGGCCTCGCCATCGGACTTACATCGGGGTACTTATCGCTGATCGAGCACAACCCTGGTCTCAAGCGACGCGTCCTTCACAAGCACATAAAGAGGAGATTACCCCCATTGTGGTCGTTCTATAGTTACGGGAATAACCATTCGATGGCCGTTACAGCTCCCATCGAAGGCTACATGTTCCACATGCATACTTTGATCATACTACAAGTAAAACAATAATAACAATATTAAAATTTACAGCATAGCCAATTTTCCAAAACCCAACTGGTACTGCAGAGGACGACGCTGAATGCACGCACAAACAAGGGCAAGCACTCGACTCCTCTTAATCTACAAATTAGGGTATAATTATTTTTATTTGTTTTGATTGAGATTAATTAAGCCACACAAATAAGTGGAACACACAAAGCACACAATTAAATCGCGCACGGCACGCATAGCAGATCAGGGTACAATAATCAATCAAAACAATTAGATAAAAGCACATAATCTACTAACTTTTGAAACTAACATAATTAGCATGATGTCATCAACTCAACAAGGACAAGCTATAACAAGAACTCCAAAAATCATGCTCTCATTTCAACTTGGCCTAAATCTGACTTTAACTAATAGACTAAGTCACCAAATATTCATAATAAACAACACATAAGAACACGATAGGCTTAACAAATAAAGCATTCACTCATGGATAAACAACTATACATACACATGCATTCAGGCCTTCTTCTTAATTCCATCTTATCTCAAAATTTACACAGCAAAAGTTCTGAAATTAGGCTCTGGATCAATAAACATGTGGTACTATGCACAACAACTTCAAAAACAATCACACACAAATGAGATCAAATTCATACATATCATAAGGCTTTTAAAGCTAAAATAAACACTCTAATGACCAATCATGTTCTAGCTTTAAAATAACCTAAAGCTATACATGTGAACTATATCATCATTCTGCCAAAATTTTGCATATGAAATAAGCCTCATTTTCTTACTCATTTTTCACTAAGTTAATCATGCTATCTGTTAACTTTTAACAACTGATTCGAAAGCATAGTTTCAGTCATAAGAACAAGGAAAAGTCTCTACCATATACGCTGAACGAAAGCAGGGCAAAGATTCACTCAACATAGGCATGAATTTCAACTGAACTAAAACACATACAACCACCTATACTCAGCCATTTAAAGGCCGAAGAGACTCAGCTACTAGGCAAAACATAAGGCTCAAAGAAACACATAACATGCCTCAAACAACTCAGCTGAACCGGGTATAATTACAGCACATCATTCAAGCACATAACCAAATATTTTCGGCCAAAACAGAGGAATGGGGCTTTAACCGAATACCTTTCTCGAGTCTTAATAATCAAAGCTAAAACGGAGGCTCGGTCTAAACGAAGCAAAAGCTCTCGGCATAGCTCACTCCTCTTGCTGCTATACCACGCAAACCCGGGGCTGCTCGCTTAAAAGGAAGTAGATTTGCCGCTGATTCGAGGTCTCTGGCTGCTCAATTAAAGCCCGGAACATTTGCCGCAACTCTCGCAAGGGCCCAAAAGGTGCCGCTGCTCGGAAAAAGAACTTGGCGGGGAGTGTTGCTGCTGTTCGGGCCTGAACGAGGGCCGACAGCTGATTCAAAAATAGAAGAATGGGGTGCGAAGTTATTCGGCTTGACTGGAGGGATGCCGCTTCCGGGACTCCGGCTACTAAAAACGACTGCAAATGCATCTGAACAAAGGGCTGTTGATCACAGAAAAGGACGGCCTCGAAGATCACTTTTGTTTCTCGTTTTCACTCGCACCAAGAAAAGAAAACGCCGGCTGACAGATATGTGTTTGGCGTTGCCGGCGTTGGTGGACTGCTCGAAGTCGCCAGCGAGAATCGAACGCATAGGACCTGCCACTGCAACCCACATCTTGCCTCTTGCCCGGCCTGAAGGCCCGTTGACGGCGCATATCCTCGCCGTTCGCTCCTCGTTGTCTAAGGGTCAAGGGCTGAGATGAAATTTCTCGGCGATGTTCGATTTGGCCTTTGATGGTGGTCGGTTGTCGCGAATTCCAACCTCGCGGCAACTCAACAGTAGTTGGTCGGGGCTCGTCGTAGGTTAGATCGCAGCTTGGCGTCTGGGAAAAGCTCCGCTGTCGCTGCTCAAGGTTCAAAGTTGTGGTGGCGTGCTTCGGTAAATTGCCGGTAAAAGAGAGAAGGGCGAGTTTCTCCTTCTGCTTTGAACTTGCGTGAGAGAGAGCAAGATGGTTGATAGCTGCGGGGAGATGATCATGGAAAAGAGGGAGAAATTAGGGTAAATGGAGTAGTTTGCTTGGGCTAACAAAATGGGCTAATTTGGACTTAGTTTGGGCCGAAATATCATATCTCAAATTGGCTGGAAATAAATTCGAAATGGGCCAAATTAAATAGCACAAAGGGTACGAATAATTATATTCAAAAGGTTGAAATAATATAGTTCCAAGGCTCGGGCAAAATACCAAGAAACGGATCCAAACGAATCGAAAAGGGCTTTATGCGATTAAGCCAAAAATTGCCGAATGAATTTAGAATTATACTCAAATAAATCATAATAATTCTAATACATATAAAAAAAAATAAATAAAAACATAATAATCACATATATAAAGCTACATAACAGTCAAATAAATAAGCAGATAAAAGAGATGAGCATTTAATAAGTTAACAGGCAAATAAATAGAGCAAAGGCAAATAATTAATATAAATATATAATTAATAACATAAAAATCCATAAATTCTTATAAACGAACGGGGCGTTACAACTTCCTTGCAGATATCTGATCAGAAGGTTGTTGTATGTCCATAAGAGGTTTGCGATAGGGCCGTATAGGAAGATAGATCTGGATTCTATGCATACTCTATTTATGGTGTTGAATCTTTATGCGAGATAGACTTATGCGATATTGGTGAGCATAGTGGTTTTGCTCACCCCCATTGTTGTTTTGTCCTCTTGTTTCCTCTTCCTACCTTTAGGTTGAGCAATATTGGCGGCGACAACGAGAGACGAGCAAGTGGTGGTCATTGGATCGTCATGTCTTTGCTTCCACATTATCTATTTATGATGGATTGTTATTATGGATTATGATGCTTCCGCTTAAACGTTTCGAACATGTTGATGGGATTATTGAAATCTCTTGACTTTGGTTTTGAAAAAACTTATTATAACTTGGTTTGATTATCTTGTTGTAGGAGATGCATGTGTAGGTTCTTGTGATTGGTTTTTTTAATTGTTAGTTTTGTTTTATAGTTAAGTCGCGCCCGTTTAAGTTCAAGGTTTTAATCTAGAATTTTGCAAAAAATGTACTCTGATTTTTATAAATAAATTCGTAAACTCTTTAAAATAAAACGGGGCGTTACAGTATTGTATCAGAGCTAGTCTGCGTTTCTGTAGACTATCTCTAGTGTTTGTGTATAATGACCATTGACCACTCGCTTCCGTCTCGACGCGCCAACTCGAGGTATGAGTTTATTGTTTTAATTATATTATTGGGGCTTAGGACTATCCACCTTTATTAAATTTAAAATCTAGGGTTTGATTGATGAACTCTAGAAAGGTATTATGGTGTTAAACTCTTCGGGTTATTCAATGTAGAATCATGGCTTGACGCAGTACCCACAACAACAGGTAGCCATCTCCGTATCCGTCCCCGCCTCCATCGCCTCGTTAGTAGGCTCCTCCAGACCCAGACTGGGATTTTTTTAGGCTTAACTTTCAGTTTTAGGGTATGCATGCGCCTACCTTCACGGGGACCGAGAGCCACACTACCGTGCTGGAGTGGATGAAGGAACTCAACAAGATCTTCGCGGTGCTTCCACTCTCTCAGGCACAACGCGTCTCTCTGGCTGGCTTTCCGATGAAGATGGACGCTTCAGATTGGTGGATTGACTATTGGTCCTTGAGGCCAGCAGCGGAGCGCAATGCTCTCACCTGGGAGAGTATGAAGGATATCGTTCGAGACAAATTCCTTCCCCAGAATTTCCATGATCGCATGGAGCAGGAGTTTTGGCACCTCCAGCAAGGGAATGCTAGTGTGGATGAGTACACGTGCAATTTCACTCGTATGAGTATCTTTGCTGGCGAAATAGTGAATACTGATGCCAAAAAAGCTCGCAAGTACCTAAAGGGGCTGAATCAGCGAATCCGCGAGCTTGTAGGGAGCCATGGAGCAATGCCTTATGCGGATACCGTTCTATGAGCTCAGGAGATTGAGAGTTGTCTGATTCCGATAGATCCAGTCCCTCCTATTATCACGCTTCTCAGACTGCACCACCGCTCATCATTCAACCACCTGTCATTCCTCAGATTTTCTATCAGTATCCTGCCCCTTTCACTTCAGCTCCACCGTCCTCTAGCTCTGGCAAGATGAAGAACGACCATCAGAACCGCAAGAAGCGAAAGCGCCCAACCATGGCCCGCGCCACCCTCAGCAGCATCAGCCTATGGCGCAGAATGCCCACCCCCTCCGTCAGATTCCAGCAGGACCGTCGCCTTGTCGAGCATGCGGACGAGTCCACGAGGCCAACATGTGTCGGGCTGCAGACATGACTTGTTTCATTTGCCAGCGGAAGGGCCATTTCTCCCATGTCTGCCCAGAACCTAGGAGGCCACCGCAGCATCAGCAGCAGCCGCAGCAACAGCGAGCTCAAGCCTGAGTCTATACATTGACCCAGGCAGAGACAGCCAACAATGCAGGTACAATGTCTGGCATGCCATCTTTATCGAATGAACCTATATATGCTTTATGTGATACCGGGGCCACACATTCCTTCATCTCTCGTCAATGCTTGGAGTCACTGGGAATCCATAGTGTTAGTAGAGTTGATGCTCTCGAGGTTTGTCTGGCTTCGGGAAAGACGATCTCTACCGACACGATGGTACAGGGACTTGAAATTTCAATCGGAGGCCGAACGTTGGAGGAAGATACTTTTATCATCGACATGCGGGATTTCAACGTCATCCTCGGTATGGACTGGCTTACCCAGTATCGTGCCGACATTCGATGCTCAGAGACGGAGGTCATGCTTTACCCAATCGATGGAGAGTCGATCGTGTTTTACGGCGCCAAGTCGAGGACCTTGCCCAAGGTCATTTCTTCCCTGAAGTCCATGAAGGGAATAGCGAAGGGTAATTGACAGGCTACCTAGTTAGCATGATCGGAGAAGGGGAAGAGAAGAAGGCATCACCTGGGGACGTATCAATTGTATGTGAGTATCCCGATGTTTTCCCCGACCAATTGCCAGGTGGGCTGCCCAACCGACAAGTTGAATTCACCATAGACTTGCTGCCCGGAGGCGGACCCGTCTCAAAGGCCCATTACCGAATGGCACCGAAGGAGTTGCAAGAACTCAAGACGCAAATCCAAGAGCTGCTAAACCTTGGTTTCATCCGACCGAGTGTTTCACCCTGGGGAGCGCCCGTGCTATTTGTAAAGAAGAAGGATGGTTCGATGCGCATGTGCATTGATTACCGAGAGTTGAACAATTTGACAGTTTGATCAGTTGAGAGGAGCCAGTGTCTTCTCCAAGATCGATTTGCGGTCTGGTTATCATCAGTTGAAGATCAAGGAGTCTGATGTCTCGAAGACCACTTTCCGGACTAGGTATGGCCATTACGAGTTTGTGGTGATGCCGTTCGGGTTGAGTAATGCCTCTGCGGTGTTCATGGACTTGATGAACCGTGTTTTCCATCCGTACCTAGACCGCTTCGTTATCGTCTTCATCGATGACATCTTGGTGTATTCCCGTGGCATAGAGGAGCATAAAGAGCATTTGAGGATAGTGCTAGAGACCCTTCGTCGGGAGAAGCTCTACGCGAAGTTCTCGAAGTGTGAGTTTTGGCTGGATAGGGTGGCTTTCTTAGGCCACATTGTCACGGCCTGTGGAATCGAGGTAGACCCAGGAAAGTTGTTGGGTTCTGTTAGGAACGTCAAACAACATGCATAGTATTGAATTTATCGAAATAAATCCTAACGCAACGGAATCTATAGTTAGGATATGGATGTTTACCTTTTAAAATTTTTGCCGACTCTGAGACGATGTAGAGTACCGTTGATGAAGTTCGCTTGAACACCACAACCTAATGGGTGGATAGGTTTGGCCTTTAGTCGAATCTAATCGACACGTCAAACAGACCTCGATCGAACAGCACGCGGGTCTCGGCGTCGGGTTGCAGCCGGCAGCTCGCGGGCACTGGTCGCATGTGGCAGCAAACGCGCGACGGGCGCTGGGCTTGACGTGCGGGTTGCTGGGCTATGCGGACAGATGCTGGAAGCGAGCGTGTCTGCGCGTCGGGCGTTGGGAGGGACGCGCGGGATGCATGTGAACGCGGACTGGCGCGGTGACGATGGAACGGATTTTTGTCTATACGGGTTGTGAATAAACGCGCACTCAGGGCCTTCGTTTACTCACGATAGGTGTATCTAACAGACGCACTATCGGCCTTCTCCTAGACACTGTGACTTCAAGACGCTCTAATGGCCTTCTCTTCAACACTGTATGTAAACACGCACTAAGGCCTTGCTTAACACACGTTAGAACATAAGTTCCCCTCTCTAAATTGACTCATCAATTCAATACTTCATTCCATGACCTTTTAATTAAGAAGAGTACATGGGGTACTTATAGGTGCATAAAATAAATCTAAGCCTAATAGATCTAGATTTTCTAATTAAATAATTAAAAGCAATAAGGTAATTAAAAGCAAACTCCGTACCACATCAAGGTCGAGGAGAAAATTCCTGAGCCAGACAGCTTCTTTCGCTGCCTCTGAGGCTGCTACATACTCAACCTTCATGGTTGAGTCCGCCATGCATTTCTGCTTGACACTCCTCCACACTATGGCTCCTCCTCCTAAAGTAAACACAAACCCTGAGGTTGACTTGCTTTCGTCCCGATCTGCCTGGAAGTCAGAATCGGTGTAACCCAACAGAAGCAATTCATCTACCTGGTAAATCAACATGTACTCCTTAGTCCTACATAGGTACTTAAGTATATGCTTTACCGCAGACCAATGTTCCGGTCCTGGATTACTCTGATATCTTGCTACCATGCCCACGGCATAACAAATATCAGGTCACGTGTACAACATAGCATACATGAGGCTTCATACTGCCGATGCATAAGGAACTGCCTTTATGTCCTCTATCTCTTGAGGCGTCTTCGGGGACATCCTCTTAGATAGAGGTATTCCGTGCTGAAAGGGTAAATCCCCTTTCTTGGAATCCTGCATGTTGAAATGCTTTAGACAGTGTCTATGTATGTGGATTGGGATAGGCACAACTTTCTCTTCTCTCGGTCGCGAATGACCTTGATTCCGAGAACATGTCCTACTTCACCCAAATCCTTCATATCAAACTTCTTGGATAACCATACCTTTACGTCTGACAACATCTTCACAGTGTTTCCAATGAGAAGAATATCATCCACGTACAGCACTAGAAACACCACCGCGTTTCTATCACTTTTCTTGTACACACAGTGCTCATCCGGACATTGGGTAAATCCATACGATTGGACAACCTCGTCAAAACGGATGTTCCAAGACCTCGAAGCCTGCTTTAGCCCATAAATGGACCTCTTCAGCTTGCAGACCAGATGCTCGTGGCCCTTTGCAATGAATCCTTCTGGTTGCTGCATATAGATGTCCTCGTCCAAATTCCCGTTACGGAAAGCAGTCTTAACATCCATTTGCCAAATCTCATAATCCATATGAGCGGCCACAGCCAAGAGAATCTTGATGGATTTGAGCATGGCTACCGGCGAAAAGGTTTCCTCATAATCGATTCCTTCTTTCTGAGTGTACCCTTTCGCAACAAGCCTAGCTTTGAAGGTCTCAACCTTCCCATCTGCTCCTTTCTTTCTCTTATAGACCCACTTGCATCCAATGACGCAAACGCCACTGAGTGGCTCTACAAGATCCCAGACCTAATTAGTGTCCATTGAGTCTATTTTAGATTTCATCGCCTTTTGCCAAGACTCTGCATCCCGATCTTGGAGTGCCTCATTGTATGTCCATGGGTCGGATTCAAAAACGTCCGGGACAGCCTCAGAAGACTCTCACAGACCCATGAACCGTTTGGGCTGCCGGAAAACCCTCCCACTACGACGAGGTACTATCTGCTCAGGTGCATCATCAGCGATACGTGTTGCAGTACTATGTGGTGTAACATCTAGCGCACTCTGTATTGAAGTACTCACTCTTTTTAACTCCTCAAGAACATGTCTACTACTAGGCTTATGATCTAAGACATAGTCTTCTTCCAAGAACCTAGCATTCGTGCTAACGATTACTTTCTGGTCCTTGGGACTATAAAATAGACCACCTTTCGTTTCCTTAGGATATCCCACAAACAACCTTACTTCTGATCTCGGTTCCAACTTATCAGTATCGGTTCTCAGCACATGTGCTGGACTACCCCAAATCCTGAGATTCCTTAGAGTAGGCGTATGCCCAGACCACAACTCCAATGGTGTAGACGGTACTGACTTAGAAGGTACTCTATTCAGAATGTATACCACTGTTTCTAGGGCATATCCCCAAAACGAATCTGGTAATGTACTATAACTCATCATTGCCCTAACCATTTCCATAAGAGTCTTGTTCCTCCGTTCTGCTACGCCATTCTGCTGAGGCGTGCCAGGCGCAGTCAGCTGGGACGTAATCCCATTATCCGTCAAGTAGTTCCTAAATTCATTCGAGAGATATTCGCCACCACGATTGGATCGTAATGACTTAATACTTTTTCCTAACTGCTTCTCCAAAACTGCCTTATACTCCAAGAACTTCTCAAAGCATTCAGACTTGCGGTGTAGAAGGAAAATGTACCCATATCTAGAGTAATCATCGATAAACGTAACGAAGTACTCGCAACCACCTCCCGCTTGAACACTCATAGGACCACATATATCGGAATGAACTAGCCCTAACACATCTTCGGCTCTATGCCCCTTTGAACTAAAAACCCTCTTAGTCATTTTACCTTCCAGGCAAGACTCACAAGTTGGAAAAGCCTCAACCTCTAATGACCCCAAGGGCCCGTCTGCTACCAACCTTTGAATTCTCCTAAGATTAATTGACCAAGTCTTAGATGCCAAAGATATGTTTCATTCATTATAGAAGGTTCCTTCCTCTTATTTAGATTAGATGATGAATTAAGTAATTGTTTCTGTTGCAGTGGAGATGACTTAGATTCTAGAATGTATAGATTGTCAACTACTGAACCAGATAATATGAACTTTTTTCCAAAACGAATAACAACTTTATTATCAAACGTAGCGAAAAAACCGTTCATAAACAACTTAGAAACTGAAATCAAAATCTTTCTAAAAGAAGGAACATAAAGACAATCTTTCAAAACTAGAAACCTATCTAAGCTTAAATCTAAATAGACGTCTCCCACTACAACTGCTGACGCTCTACTAGCATCGCCCAAGTAGATGGTAAATTCTCCTTCCCTAAGTCGCTTGGTTTCCTGGAACCCCTGCAATGAATTGCAGACATGATCAGTGGCCCCTGTATCTACACACCAGGTACTGGTAGATAACACCGCTAAACATGTTTCAACGACTAAAGCAAAAGGTGCACCTTTATCGGACTTCTTGGGGAAAGGGCAGTTCGCCTTCCAGTGTCCTTTCTGCTGGAAATTGTGGCACTTGCCTTTTGGCTTCTTCGCTTTTTGTCGAGGTTGCACGTCACTCATGACCGCCTTGCCATTTCCAGCGGACTTCTTCCTCTTCTTGCCCTTAAAAGCCTTAGAAGTGGAAGATTCTCCCCGCTGGGCCACCATATCTTGGTTCTTCTGACGAAACAGGCCCTCTGTGGACTGAAGTTCAGAGACAAGTTCCGAAAGAGTCATCAACATCTTATTCATGTTGTAATTCAACCGGAATTGCTCGAAGCTCTTCGACAAAGACTGGAGCACTATATTGACCTGCGTTTCCCCGTCAATAAAAGCCCCAAGAACCTCCAGTTCATTCAGATGGGCCATCATAGCAAGAACATGTTCCCTTATGGGAGTGCCCTCGCGCATGGTCATGTTCAACAGAACCCTCATGGCTTCTTGTCGGGCAGCCCGCGACTGATGACCAAATAACTCCTTGAGATTGAGAAGCATCTCTGCTGCAGTGTTCGTAGACTGATGTTGATGTTGAAGTACAATTGACAAAGATTCCAAGATGTAACACTTCGCCATCTCGTCAGCCTTTTTCCACCGAGCATACTCCTCTTTCTCCTGGTGCATTGTCGGCAGGCACAGCCAGACAAGCCTCAACAGTAGCAAATTTGTACCCTTCAGCAGTTAACACAATATCCAAGTTCCTTTTCCAGTCAATATAATTGGGAACAACAAGTTTGTTTTCTTTGAGAATTACAGACAACGGATTGAAAGACATTTTGAACTCTTGGGATCATGCAAACATAGTCTTTACTCAGTCAAGTAGTTTTGAATTTATACATCAAATGTAACACCCCACTTTGATTTTACAGAAATTCCAGACTTTCCAAAAATCAGTACAAATTTTTCGAGATCATTTTCAAAATTTAATGGGTGTTAAACAACATTTTTCATAACTCAAGTCTTATCTGGGCCCACGGGGATTCATTACCCGGTTTTCACAAATGGTTTTCATTAACCAAAACATATCATACGAGACTTAATACTCAACATGAGTAATCAACCACATCATCATACCCAATAATCAAGGGTTCCACAAGTTTTCCAAAAACAAACAAGTCATAAGTTTTGGAAAAAAGGTTTAAGCAAGTCTCAACATAAAGGTTCATAAAGTTTTATTTATTCAAACGGAAGCAATAAATGCATGACCGACCCACTCGCCTCTTCTCGTCACCCAGCTCCTGCTTAACCTGCATCGGTGAAGAGCAGGTGGGGATGAGCACAAGATGAAAAGCGTGCTCACCACTATGCACATATATCATCAATAATAATGTAAAGGAGGTATGGTTAAAGTATGAACATAAATCAATTATTCTGTCACGTCTCATAATCACATCACAACATATTACCCACTTATACACATCTTTCATTAGCCAAGGAAAGGGGATTCATTACCTTAACTCATGGGGGTACGTGCCATACGACAAGAAAACGGCCTTTCATTAGGTCTTACGGAGACTTACCTCGCAATGTAACCGTATTACATCGACGGGGACAACCGTATCGACGGCCGAAATCGGCTCACGCCGATAGGCTACATGGTTCACATACATACTTAAATCATACCAACTCAACATCAAACTAAACACATACGGCATAGCAAATTTTAGATTAAAACCCACCTGGATAGCTCGGTAGAAAATTGCACACAAGAGCAAGTACGTAGGATGAGGCTCGACTCCTCAAATACCTGCATTTAAGCGAGATAATTTATCAATAATTTATCTCACTACTCAAATTTTACATAAAACCCATACTTAATAAAAAATAAGTCTTAAGGGTTTTAATCGGATTGTTCGTGGACTTGGAACTCTCTCATTTCTGCAAAATAAGACTCTGAGGGTAAAATTTGGAGTCTTGAGACTTGAAAATATTTTCTCAAATTTTCTCATATTGAAAATATTTTTAGAATTTAAAACGGTACGAAAAACGAGTTCCGGGACTCAAAAACTGGCTTTTGGGCCGCGCTGGAAAAACTAGCCCACGGACACTGCTGACGGGCTGTTCTAATTGGGCCGAACTTGGCTTGGCCCAAAGCAGTGAGGCTGCTGGCCCAGGGCTGGAATTTGGGCTGCTCGCGGGCTAGGATTGGGTCGCTCGCTAGCCAGCAGTTGAGAGAGGAAAACGGGCCGATCGCGGGCCGAGTGCGGGCTTTACAGCCCGCGCTGCTGCTCTACTGGTTGGATAAAAAAAAAAAAAAAAACAATGACTGCGGGTCTCAAGGGTCGAACCCAGGACCTCATACACATCTTTCAGCTTGGTAACCACTGCGCCAAGCTACTGGTTACATTTTTAATTAAAAACTTAAGTTTGAAAAATAAAAAAAAAAAAAAAAAACCTGGGACCTGAAATAATAGAACAGAGCTGCTGCGAGCAGACTGACAGAAACCAACGGGGTCGAGAATATAAAGCGTCTACGAAAATAACACTTTTACAAGGCTTCGAAAAACATTAAAAGCCAGTTTTAAAGGATCGAAAGTCGAAACGACAATACGTGGTTCGAAAACAAACGAATCACACAATAACGGCGACAAGGCTCGAAACAATAAAACGAGACTCCGAAACACGACAAATTTCATCACAGCGGCAACGAGACTCAATTAATACTATAAACGAGAGTTCCAAATCACACGATAGTCAACACGAATCTCAATACGACGGACAAAACAAACTGAAAACAATCCGACTAATCCCCGAACAAGGGTTTAACGAGAATGAATTAATCCGACGAATAAACACGAGATGAATACAATCAGCGAATAACTCGAATACGCAGGAATAATCTGAAAAGGTTCGAAGGAATTTACCCGTCTTCGGTAATCTACGAGAATTCAGAAAAACGGGTCGAACGAACGGAATGAATGGAGGCTCGACGGAACTCAAACTCTGAACACGGGGCTAAGGGGACTTCTCACGAACAGCGATCCAATGGATTGGACGCCGGGGTTATTCGCCGGAAGTGGAAGGTTCCGCCGGATTCAATGGTGGACGTCGTCTGCTATGGTGTCCTGCTACTCGGAGATGGGTGGCGACTAGATTTCCTTATGGTCGACGGCGATCACAGCTTCTGAGAAATTCTTCAACGGAAGACGACTACTCGGAGATGGAAGTTTCGTCGGGAATTACAGGTACTGATTTTTATCTTTTTTTTAAAAAAAAAAGATGCGAGAGAGAGAGATTGGAGATATGGTTTGAATGATTCGAGAGCTCCTCTGCCGAGATATAAGAACGATCCGGGATGACGAACGTGCGAGGGGATTTTTTTTGCAAGAAAGTCACAACTGGCGAGGACCCTTTCTCCCATCACGTGCGGAAACAAAGAGGAAGAAAGAAGCTGGATACTTAGCCTTATTGGGCCACAAATAATCATACTTGGACCAAAATTAATACAAGTGAGTTTGGGCCAAGACAATATATTTAAAGGGCCAAGAGAATTATTAAATTGGGCTAGAAAAACCTTTAACTCAAATAATTTGGGCCAACATAAAGGCATAGCAATTGGGCTGGAATTTAATCATCCGAGTGAACCGAAAATAAATATACGCGATAACCAAGAATTTTCGCTCGATTCGATTTAATAGAATATGGCTCGAAATAAATAAATAAAACCGGATTATTTATATTTATAATACACACAATATTAATAATAATAATAATAGACAATTAAAACAATTAGACATTTAATGACAATAATAATAATATGATAATAATAATAATAATAATAATAATAATATTAATAATAATAATAATAATCCCAATTATTCATAGATAAACGGGGCATTACAATCTACCCACCTTACAATGAATTCCGTCCTCGGAATTCGAAAACTAAAACAACCAGAATACAAGGGGAATATCAACACAAAGTGTTCGGTACTCCCTCCGAATCTCGGTTTCCCTCTCCCAAGTCGACACGCCCTCGACTCGACTACCACTACTGAACTTTGACGAGTACTCCTCCCGGTCTTTCACTGATGGACCATCGATCCCAACAGGTCACCGGTAACTCCCTACAGGTAGGGTTCTGCCTATCACGCAGCTCGTCAACTCACACATACCTCGAGATCACGCACACATTCCCTCCAGCATAAGGCTAAAACGTGTTTGATAGGACAGACAATCGGCACTTATACTCAAACCTGGTACATTCAGAACACATGATTCTGTTTGATACCGATGACAAGGCCTCACCCATCGCCGACATGAGTAACACCTCGTATGCGGCTTCGGGAGTAAAGACAAGATACTCGATAATGATTTCTTCCCACAGAGTCGGTCTCCAGACGAGACTCAAGGCTCCGCCCCCACATTACTACGGAAACTACTATCTCGCCATCTCGAGATAATCTTGTATGTGGCATGTGAGACTAATCGACAAACCTCATACACCGGGGATTGTTGATAAAAGAATTCACACAACGACACGAAAGATCAACATACACTTTGACCAAAAACCTGGTTCAAAGACCCCTAAAAGGACAAGGTCGAACTGGGTTTAATACACTGTCACCCGAGAGGTGACACACACGCTGGTGCTGCATATACGGGGCGCTGGGACGCGTGCATGTACCCACTCGGATACCAGCTACAAGGTCAAAGTTTGGACGTACACACTGACCTGGGGAGTTTGGCGTTCGGTGATGGCGACGGCAACTTTCGTGCGAGTCAACGGTCGGCCACTGCAGTTGGCCTCACATCTCTCAGCATGGGCGCGCGGGCTCGGCCACCACTTCGCGTGGATACACCCAGTCAGGTTCGGCACTCGGTTCGAGGTGTATTCCAGAAATTTTAATTTCTGGGTTGCACAATTCCTAAGTACTCAGATAGGACAAAGGGTTGACAACAAAATTTTCCCCAAAAGGGATCGAACATTGGCATCACTACCAAGAACGATCCTAACTTGGTGGCCAACGCCGATCAATAGAATGGTTAGCTCACTTGACTCTTTCGACCAACAATGTCGGCCGTCATGACAGCTTTTACTCAGGTAGCTAATCGTGTCGGTAGTCCTAAACGAGTTCAACCACATACACTACCTATAATTCCCACACTTCGAGATCTTAGCGCAAAGCTTTTCTCGCAAGTGTTTCCAGTCGACACTGATATAACAACAAACAAGTTAATTCCTATAAAGCACATAGGCATGCATATTGAAGGTAACACTTATTTTCGAAAACATAACTCATGTTTACCGAAATTACACAGTACAACATCCTGTTATCAGATATATAACTTGCAACATACCCATCATATAAGCATGATTTAAGACAAATATAGATCCTAAGACATGCGGCTATAATTCTCATTCAAATCACACAAGCATACAAGGTCGTTCGATCATATATTTTTCAGCAAACATTTAAATCATGATTGCAATTCAAAGCAGGAAATAGTCACGTAGGGTACATATACATGAACATTGACGAAAAGCTAATTTTGAAATTCACAACTCAATTTGGAAATCTAAGCATGAACTTGCACCAATTTCCAGCATGCGTGATGAATTTAAAATGCATGTAGCTTTTAGTCTAGATATCGTATCATGATGAAACCACTTGAAAAATATCCCTAACTCAGGCCTCTATCACTTTCATGAAGAGCACTCAGGCATATAAAATCATTGAAATGCACATAATACAGCACACATACAAAAGATAGGTGCGGAGGATAAATGAAGACATACTGTAACATCCCGCTTTTCCTTAAATATTAGAGTGCGATTTTTGCAAATTCTTTTCTATAATTATTCTTCTATTTTCCTTACTGTTTTCCCCTCAATTAGTATGCTGAAGTTTGGCTTATTTTATGTGTGAAATGCGTGGGGAAAACTCACCCGTTCGGTTATTTAAAGGGAAGACAAGTTCGTTGGGAAAACTTGGGTCAAAGAGGTGAAGGATGACTGTTTTCCCTTTAAAGACATGTGTCCCAACCGTGGCTGAGGTGTTGGGCATTTGGCTTAGTCACCGGTCGACGTGGCGTGCATGCACGGGCTTAGTCATCGCCCGTGCGTTCGTGCGCTGCCGTGTGTGCAAGCAAGTAGGTGAGTCACCACACCACTTCCACACCAAGGCTCATCCGTGGAAATTTCCACACGGCTACTTGAAAGCCTAAGACTTTGATTACTTAAGTGTTGATCACGGTACTTAAGGGATCATGACCGGTAATGATGCGCGCGCACTACGCACGCACGGGAACGTGCATCGCACGCGTGGTCATGCACGGAGTAACATATGACATGCGTGAGGGAGGCCTATGACCTAGGCAAGTTAAACACAATTAACACTAATTAAACATGACTATCCGTAAGCATGATAACATTTAATTAATCATCATTGACATTTAATTAATCAGCATGATAACATTTAATTAATCATCATTGACATTTAATTAATCATGATTAACCTTAAGCTAATCGTGATTAATTGGCTAAACATGGATTAAGTTAATTAAGCAAGGCCTAATGACGATTGTTTAAGCATAAACTAATGATGGACGGTGTACCAAGTGTGAACGCATCGCTGTATAGGAACGACGGCGTTCATATATGGTACTCTTAACCGAATGTACTATTTTTCGGTTATAACTTGACCTCGGAACTTGATTCGAATATTATCTTAACTTAAACTCACTAATCTCAAACTCGTTTATTATATAAACGAATTGGAATTAAATGTAAAAACTCATTCGGTTACTGAAATAATTAAACCGAATATTAAGTCGACTAAAAGTGGAACTTAAAACTGAAACTCAATAACTGGCTCAAAACTTATCTTTGACGATTTATCGAATATTCTCAAATTCGATTACTACGTCAATACTGGATTAATTAATCCCGACTCACTGATGTCTATTTATTAAATAAACAGGAGATTAATTATTATCATTGACTCGGTTAATAAATAAAATTAACCGGATACATTTTCGACTTAACATCGAACTTGAAACTTAACTAGCTGAATAACTTTGACCTGAACATGAACATGAACATTTATTAACAAATGCTAGCTTATATTTCAAAGCTAGTATCTTTCCTTTATTAATAAAATTCGGGGCGTTACAATCCACCCTCCTTAAAATATTTCCGTCCTCGGAAATACTAAAACTGGAATGTACAAGCTTAACATAAATCTTATACTTACCCATGACATGACTTGAGAATTCAGCATTTTTAATACTGAATAATACTAAATGGGTCGAATAACTTACTCGCTAAGAGATTCTTTCTCAATAACTTTTTGTAACAATAGAACAAACATGAATGACAAATTAATGATTCGTTTAACACCTAGGCAATACAGTTACGAACAAGCGTAGCTCGAACAATCACTTTCCCGGTAATTGCATTTCGAACCAAAACGAATATCCCGACTCCCTAACTTCTTTATTCTTGTTTGATTTACGTTGTTACTTTGCTATTTCAATTTTCTTTGTTTGATTTTAGTAGCTGATAATTAAAAACCAAAAACCAATCTTGGAATTAGAATGTTTAAGAATTTTATTTTTTCATTTGTGCTTGAATAAACGTGCATAATAATCCAGCTAACCTTTTTCGAGAGACACGGCCCGGTGTTTGAATTTTTTATTTAATACCGGCAAAATAATATCTACAACAGTACGTCCTCGGTGGTGGGGCCTGCACGCTCTCATACTAATTCCTCTAACCGTCCTGATCCTAAGGTAATCATGTGGGATTGTACGTCATCAGTGGCGGAGCCCGTACACTTTATATGAATTCCTCTAATCATTTAATGGAAGTTCGTTCGGGTAATTTCCTACAATTTATCTAAGTTGTGTCACCCGTGGGGGAACCCACACTTCGATTAACTGATTTACCAACAAACCAGAAATGGAGGCCTTAGTACATTAAAATTAGCTTTAGTTTTAAATATCATTCTCAAACTTAGTATAATTTTTAATTGAGGATCTTTTGTGCACATGAGCCGCCGAGGGCCGAGGGTCTTTTGACCACAGTTCAGAAAGAAGAGAAAAGAAAAGAAAAGATTTCAGTTTCAGCTCTTATATATTGATGCCATGATATCGTTATTATTGATGCTGACTTATTCAGTAATGGTCTTTGCAGAGCATAGTGGTTTGCTCACGCCCTATTTTGTTTTTCTCAGCTGACGGGGTTCAGCGTGCCTAGTGAGCTGAGCAGATGTGGCTAATGTGGTCATGAGCCCTAGACTTGATCTGAACTGAAGAATCATCAATTCACAATTAAGTGAATTGTTAGATACTGCTGACTGAAAATGGACACTTTTCTGACACAAAGTGTTGTTCTGATTATACATGATCTTAAAATATAATTCTTGAGCGTATTGGTCATTATCTCCTGGCTGATTGCTGATCTTCAGTCTGAACGTTGGTTGTGGAAAACCCCAGTAGTTGGTACACACTGAAAATTCCAGAGATACGCACATGTACAATTGAGGATAACTAGCAATATCGGCAACTACCTTTCGTGAACATCTACTCGATAACGCGGCACATCGTTCGCGGCACATTGCAATGCAACACACCTGCTCCTCACCAAGTGAGTGCGGCACACCTGCATGCAGCACCTGGCAAACATTGCACTTGCGACGTCGACGTAGTCTGTATAACTGGTCATATCTGTATCTCAAGCTAGTACCCTCAATGTACTATAATACTAACTCTCCGTGATCTCCCAGTGTACTGTGACTCAGGCATGGCATTCTTCTTTTCTTGCGTCATGCATGCTTGAATGGAAAGCTCCGGTTTGTCGCCACGACATTCTCTGTTGTTGTTGATTAGCTCTTCTCCGTTCTACCTGCAAATCATTACCTTCCCTGAGGTTAAACTAACCTCAAGAAAAGTTTACTGACAAATAATCTATCTTGCGATTTCTCAAATATTCTGAATTTGGGAATCGCGGCATTGGATATACTTGTAAGGAAACTTATAAGTCTTGTATTATTAGACAGACCATCTTGAACTTTGACATGACTAGCCTCAACATTTACATAACTAGATAACCATGACTTGGCTTTTACATGACTAGTTAACCTTTACTTGAACTCTGAAAGTTATCCCGAGACACTTAAATGGTTGTCTCGGAATTGGAACATGGCATTTACTGACTTACTGTGGCTTGATAAGGTACGACTTCAAGTTTCCAGGTAAATTTGGGCTAATAGTCTGTATTGCAGACCTCCATATTTAACCCAGCTAAACAACTATTATATGTCGACCTTAACTTATGAACATTGACCTTAAATCGTGATCATTGACTCATGATTATGTACTATATAGGGCTGCTCCAGCATCAACTGGTCCCGCATGTACTGAATAAATAACTGATCTTGAACTTTGCCAACTAAACTCAGAGTATCTAACTGGTAAGATACCCGACTTAACTGAATCTAAAGGTTGTCATTTCCTGAAACTATACTACTCCGGTCCCAGCTTCAAGACTCCATGGTATACCCGACTTAATGGCTCTTATTTCAAGCCTCCATGGTAACCCAGAATATTGACTCTTATACATTTGAAACCGTTACTTCTGGTATTATTTTGAAATTCAACAACCTATAGCGTCAGAATTTGAACTCTGAACTGGGTCTTACTGGTCTAACTTTGGAAACTGGAATCTTTTCCCTGATCTGGATCAAGGAATTTCTCTCTGGAATGTGCCAACTGGTTGGCAAAATGGCAATTTCTGGTAGAAAATATTTGAGAAACATGTCTGATAAGATTTGTACTACTTAATGGCTCACAAATCTCTTGACGAGTCACTAAATCAACCCGTGAAACTAGGGTCATATGTCTGGTACCCTCTACTGAGCATAGACTTAAGCATTCGTTTAGATATATATAAACTGTAACTCAACACTTACCTGGTAGTCGGCGAGGCGTGAGCGTGGCGTGGTCGGGTTTTCTGAAAACTTTCTGACTTACTGAAGTATTCAGATACACAAAAACGTGCTCTGATACCATTTGTAACATCCCGCTTTTCCTTAAATATCAGAGTGCGATTTTTGCAAATTCTTTTCTATAATTATTCTTCTATTTTTCCTTACTGTTTTCCCCTTAAATAGTATGCTGAAGTTTGGCTTATTTTATGTGTGAAATGCGTGGGGAAAACTCACCCGTTCGGTTATTTAAAGGGAAGACAAGTTCGTTGGGAAAACTTGGGTCAAAGAGGTGAAGGATGACGGTTTTCCCTTTAAAGACATGTGTCCCAACCGTGCCTGAGGTGTTGGGCATTTGGCTTAGTCACCGGTGGACGTGGCGTGCATGCACGAGCTTAGTCATCGCCCATGCGTTCGTGCGCTGCCGTGTGTGCAAGCAAGTAGGTGAGTCACCACACCACTTGCACACCAAGGCTCATCCGTGGAAATTTCCACACGGCTACTTGAAAGCTTAAGACTTTGGTTACTTAAGTGTTGATCACGGTACCTAAGGGATCATGACCAGTAATGATGCAGGCGCACTACGTACGCACAGTAATGTGCATGAGCACAATGCGTCGTGGAAATTTCCACACGGCTACTTGAAAGCTTAAGACTTTGGTTACTTAAGTGTTGATCACGGTACTGAAGGGATCATGACCGGTAATGATGCGCGCGCACTACGTACGCACGGGAACGTGCATGAGCACAATGCGCGCGCACTACGCACGCACGGGAACGTGCATCGCACGCGTGCTCATGCACGGAGTAACATATGACATGCGTGAGGGAGGCCTATGACCTAGGCAAGTTAAACACAATTAACACTAATTAAATAAGATTATCCTTAAGTATGATAATATTCAACTAATAATCATTAACATTTAATTAATCATGAATAACCTTAAGCTAATCGTGATTAATTAGCTAAACATGGATTAAGTTAATTAAGTAAGGCCTAATGACGATTGTTTAAGCATAAACTAATGATGGACGGTGTACCAAGTGTGAACGCGTCGCTGTATAGGAACGACGATGTTCATATATGGTACTCTTAACCGAATGTACTCTTTTTTGGTTATAACTTGACCTCAGAACGATTCGAATATTATCTTAACTTAAACTCATTAATCTCAAACTCGTTTATTATATAAACGAATTGGAATTAAATGTAAAAACTCATTCGGTTACTGAAATAATTAAACCGAATATTAAGTCGACTACAAGTCGAACTTAAAACTGGAACTCAATAACTGGCTCAAAACTTATCTTTGACGATTTATCGAATATTCTCAAATTCAATTACTACGTCAATACTGGAATAATTAATCCCGAATCACTGATGTCTATTTATTAAATAAACAGACTGAGATTAATTATTATCATTGACTCGGTTAATAAATAAAATTAACCGGATACATTTTCGACTTAACATCGAACTTGAAACTTAACTAGCTGAATAACTTAGACCTGAACATGAACATGAACATTTATTAACAAAGGCTAGCGTATATTTCAAAGCTAGTATCTTTCCTTTATTAATAAAATTCGGGGTGTTACACATACAGCTTGACAGGTTCTCAGTGTATGCACAATAACCGAAGCTACAAACATTATATTACTGAAATTTAAAATCTCCAAGATAGCTAACTTAATTATCTACAACTTTCATGTTGATCACTTAAGCCAAAAAATAAAAAATAAAAAATAATAACTTTAAAACATTTAGGTCAAGAAATCTGCCAATGAAACTATTTATAAATTTGCAGCAGTTCACTAAAACAACGATATCTCATGTTATAGCACTCTAAATCAAACAAACTCAAAATTTACAGAAACTACACTAGAAAAGCTACAAGTTCCAAGAAGAGCATTTTTAAGAATAATCACGTTAAAGGCCCCATTTCAGAACATACATTTCAGTCATATACACTGCCACTATTTCAAAAATTCTGGTCATAACCCCATCTTTAAAAATTTATATAAAATCAATCAGAACTCCAATTAACATGATTTTAACTCCCAGAGAAATCTTTTAATATGTACTACAAGTTTCATGTTGATTATATTTTCACATAGTCACAATAAGATTGTCAAAAACAACCCAACATCATGATATTCACGCGATGTCGGAGCAATCCACTTGTCCTATGGGCGATGTCGTCGTCATTCATCCATGCATTGGTCTTCAGGACTTACGCTCGATCCAACGTATGAGATTTATCAACCATCATCCCTCTCGAGGCTTAGCCACTCTCAAGAGTTACGATGGTGATACGCATTACATTCTCATAAACTATGGAGGGTCGATTAGTAAGGCATTCGTGGCATCTAAATGACACTCCCGGTCCTCAACGACTGAGGTTCTAATTCCCCGAGTGATCTCATACACTAGAGATTCACTCAGTACTTAACCTTTCTCTTTCGAGATGGGTCACGAATAGTCCTACTCTAAGGAAACTGAACGAACCTTATGGCGAGAAAATGCTATAAAAAACACTTATCTCAATAATAATATACTGAAACTCACAACTAGGAACCTCTAGAGTCCGAATTTAACTCTATATCACTAGAGTTCAATGTCAAACACTAGAGTTCACATAACTTAAGATGGATAGATTTCCTAAGCCCCAAAACAACATATATATCACTTCATGAGTAGTCTCATTGATACTCATGCAAAACCTCATAAGTAGTTTCATTGCTACTCGTGCAAAACATCACAAGTAGTTTCATTGCTACTCGCGCAAAATCACAATTCACATTATAAGTATTTTCATTGATACTTATATAAAACATACCTTACGCAACGCGGAGTGACGGAGACGAGGGGTCATATAACAAGGTCTAAACACATACTCACATATAAACCAGTCTACATAAACGCAGACTGGCTCTGATACCAAACTGTAACACCCCACTTTGATTTTACAAAAATTTCGGACTTTCCAAAAATCAGTACAAATTTTTCGAGATCATTTTCGAAATTTAATGGGTGTTAAACAACATTTTTCATAACCCAAGTCTTATCTGGGCCCACGGGGATTCATTACCCGGTTTTCACAAATGGTTTTCATTAACAAAAACATATCATACGAGACTTAATACTCAACATGAATAATCAACCACATCATCATACCCAATAATCAAGGGTTCCACAAGTTTTCCAAAAACAAACAAGTCACAAGTTTTGGAAAAATGTTTAAGCAAGTCTCAACATAAAGGTTCATAAAGTTTTATTTATTCAAACGGAAGCAATAAATGCATGACCGACCCACTCGCCTCTTCTCATCACCCAACTCCTGCTTAACCTGCATCGGTGAAGAGCAGGTGGGGATGAGTACAAGATGAAAAGCGTGCTCACCACTATGCACATATATCATCAATAATAATGTAAAGGAGGTATGGTTAAAGTATTAACATAAATCAATTATTCTGTCACGTCTCCTAATCACATCACAACATATTACCCACATGTACACATCTTTCATTAGCCAAAGAAAGGGGATTCATTACCCTAACTCATGGGGGTACGTGCCATACGATAAGACATGGCCTTTCATTAGGTCTTACGGAGACTTACCTCGCAATGTAACCGTATTACATCGACGGGGACAACCGTACCGACGGCCGAAATCGGCTCACGCTGATAGGCTACATGGTTCACATACGTATTTAAATCATACCAACACATCAAACTAAACACATACGGCATAGCAAATTTTAGATTAAAACTCACCTGGATAGCTCGGTAGAAAATTGCACACAAGAGCAAGTACGTAGGATGAGGCTCGAATCCTCAAATACCTGCATTTAAGCGAGATAATTTATTAATAATTTATCTCACTACTCAAATTTAACATAAAATCCATACTTAATAAAAATTAAGTCTTAAGGGTTTTAATCGGATTTTTCGTGGACATGGAACTCTCTCATTTTTGAGAAATAAGACTCGGAGGGTAAAATTTGGAGTCTCGGGACTTGAAAATATTTTCTCAAATTTTCTCATATTGAAAATATTTTTAGAATTTAAAACGGTAGGAAAAACGGGTTCCGAAACTCAAAAATTGGCTTTTGGGCCGCGCTGGAAAAACTAACCCACGGACACTGATGACGGGTCGTTCTAATTGGGCCGAACTTGGCTTGGCCCAAAGCAGGGTGGCTGCTGGCCCAGGGCTGGAATTCGGGCTGCTCGCGGGCCAAGATCGGGCCGCTCGCTAGCCAGCAGTTGAGAGAGGAAAACGGGCCGATCGTGGGCCGAGTGCGAGCTTTACAGCCTGCGCTGCTGCTCTACTGGTTGGATACAAAAAAAAAAAAACAATGATTGCGGGTCTCAAGGGTCGAACTCAAGACCTCATACACATCTTTCAGCTTGGTAACCACTGCGCCAAGATATTGGTCGCATTTTTAATTAAAAACTTAAGTTTGAAAAATAAAAAAAAAAAACCTGGGACCTGAAATAATAGAACAGAGCTGCTGCGAGCAGACTGACAGAAACCAACCGGGTCGAGAATATAAAGCGTCTACGAAAATAACACTTTTACAAGGTTTCGAAAAACATTAAAAGCCGGTTTTAAAGGATCGAAAGTCGAAACGACAATACGTGGTTCGAAAACAAACGAATAACACAATAACAGCGATAAGGCTCGAAACAATAAAACGAGACTCTGAAACACGACAAATTTCATCACAGCGGCAACGAGACACAATTAATACTATAAACGAGAGTTCCAAATCACACGATAGTCAACACGAATCTCAATACGACGGACAAAACAAACCGAAAGCAATCCGACTAATCCCCGAACAAGGGTTTAACGAGAATGAATTAATCCGATGAATAAACACGAGATAAATATAATCAGCGAATAACTCGAATACGCAGGAATAATCTGAAAAGGTTCGAAGGAATTTACCCGTCTTCGAGAATCTACGAGAATTCGGAAAAACGGGTCGAACGAACGGAATTAACGGAGGCTCGACGGAACTCAAACTCTGAACACGGGGCTAAGGGGACGTCTCACGAAGAGCGATCCAATGGATTGGACGCCGGGGTTATTCGGCGGAATTGGAAGGTTTCGCCGAATTCAATGGCGGACGTCGTCTGCTATGGTGTCCTGCTACTCGGAGATGGGTGGCGACTGGATTTCCTTATGGTCGACGGCGATCACAGCTTCTGAGAAATTTTTCAACGGAAGACGACTACTCGGAGATGGAAGTTCCATCGGGAATTGCAGTACTGATATTTATCTTATTTATTTATTTTTTTATTATTTTTTTAACAGATGCGAGAGAGAGAGATTAGAGAATATGGTTTGAATGATTCGAGAGCTCCTCTGCCGAGATATAAGAACGATCCGGGATGACGAACGTGCGAGGGGATTTTTTTACAAGAAAGTCGCAACTGGCGAGGTCCCTTTCTCCCATCACGTGCGGAAACAAAGAGGAAGAAAGAAGCTGGATACTTAACCTTATTGGGCCACAAATAATCATACTTGGGCCAAAATTAATACAAGTGAGTTTGGACCAAGGCAATATAATTAAAGGGCCAAGAGAATTATTAAATTGGGCTAGGAAAAGCTTTAACTCAAATAATTTGGGCCAACATAAAGGCATAGCAATTGGGCTGGAATTTAATCATCCGAGTGGACAGAAAATAAATATACGCGATAACCAATAATTTTCGCTCGATTGGTACTAAGTTTACTACCAAAATTATACGTCCACCTTTGGGTGACCCGTACACCTTTGAAATAGCTCACTATAACCATCCTGAAGGAGATTCGTCCTGGTGAACTGTGAAATAAAACGTCATTTGGGCTCGAATTAAATCACTTCACTGACAAACCTATAATGGAGGTCTTGGATGTAATTTATTTCAACCCATTACACACTTAATATAATTTTTATTTTATGGGATTTTCTAAAACATGTTTGTATTTGCATATAAGCTATCACATAAAACATGCATGATTAATGAGCAATAATAAACTAGGAACTATAATCCAACTATCATGGCCATTAATCGATCTCCAATCTTACGGAGAAAACACAGTCTTGTCTTTGTTGAGTGTGTCCTCCGTTTCTATAACACCCCACTTTGATTTTAAAGAAATTCCGGACTTTCTAAAAATCAGAACAAATTT
Organism: Striga hermonthica; assembly: GCA_902706635.1. Lineage (NCBI taxonomy): Eukaryota > Viridiplantae > Streptophyta > Magnoliopsida > Lamiales > Orobanchaceae > Striga > Striga hermonthica. Next base: position 22,899 of record CACSLK010021331.1, on the reverse strand, counting down.
TTCGAATTCATTTTCGAAATCAAGGGCATAACCAACACATTTTACTTAGTCCAAGTCTTATCAGGACCCACGGGGATTCATAAACCCGATTTCCACAAGGTTTTCATTAACCTGATTCACACTTCAATATAATATCCAATATGAACAATTGTAACCTCATGAATCAAACACCATGATTATTCATGTTTCAAAAAGGGTTTTCCAAGATATTCCCAAACCTCAAAACATAACATAGTTCGAAAACAGTTCTCACATGTCCAAAACATAGAAAGGTTCATAACAACCATATTATTAAAGCGGAAGCAAAACGAAACAATAAGTAGACCACCACTCGTCCTTTGTCCCGTCACCCGGCCACTGCTTAACCTGCATCCGTGAAGAGTAGGTGGGAATGAGCACAAATGATAAAGTAGTGCTCACTACTATGCACATAATAACATGTAAAGATGGTATGGTCGCAGTATGAATATAAATCAATCATCATCATGTCTCATCTCCTAATAATCACAATAATAACTCACTCATGTGCACATCTATCATTAACCGCAGAAAGGGGATGCATAAACCCTAACGACGAGAGTGCGTGCCACTGTAACGGACACGGCCTTTCATTAGGTCTTAAGGAGACTTGCCTCGCAAGGGCAACCATACCGTAACTCGACGGGGACAACCGTACCGATGGCCGTAACAGCTCACATCGGTAGGCCACATGGTTCACATTCATACATTGGTCATACCAACTAAATAATTAACAACACATATGGCATAGACAATTTTATAAGTAAACCCACCTGGATACCGAGATATAGCCAAACACAGGGTTGAAGAAATAATGGCAAAAGTTCGGCTCGATGAACCTATAACAATTATAATAGTCTATTAACTGACTATCCACTACAAGACAACACATAAAGCACATATACTTAGCCGAAATCATATCGACTAAGTGACTCGTGGAATCCTTGACCGAGTTAAGTACTTTGGAGTGACTTCTAGACCTGAACATAACTCATACACTTCATGTAATTCACATAAGTCGTGCCAACATCAACAAAATTCTACCCGAACCTAAACAATGGATTACATAGCATTTAGACTCTAAAATGAAAACAAAATTAATAACGGGAGTTAAGCTCATCCAATCAACCTGAAACTTTACCACATCAAAGAGCATACAAAAACACATAGATTCACTAAGTTTAAGCCCTTAATTCATCCGGGAGCATTTTTAAATAATTAAATCAACAATAGTGTCAAAATCCGACGTTAACAGTTCATGTAGCCATACTTTGAATTTTAATCTAAAATTTTGACAAAACACAAAGTAGTAAAAAATAACATACTCCTCAAAGTTTCATCTCAAAAATCCAAGTGTACGATTTTTGATCAATTTTATAAAATTATGACCAGAAGCCGATTTAATTTATTAAAATAGCTTCTGATGGAGTTTCGACTTGAAAATTTTACACGACTTACAACATCATCATAGGACATCACATATAAAATTTCACAGCATTCGGGCAATCACACGATTTATCATGAATTAATTACTATTCGGAAGCATGCTCGGTTTAGAAAATTCATAACTCATGATATACATATCGAAACGACCTCAAACCGAAACCAATAAATCAAGGACAACTCCAAGTACCTATAACTCTAGGATTTCCACGAAAAATTACCACTCGAAACTCAGTTCGATAACGACCAAAGTGACGACAATCACTTTGATATCCAAAACGCATATAATTTATCATAATTCATACAAACACATATCCAAGGCACGTAATTAACTCATAATTCACACGTTCAGCACATTATATAACACAATATTACAATACAAGAAATCAAAACGAGATAGGGTTCGAGCCTAAGTACCATTCTCGGGAACGTTCGAAAAACGAGACGAAAGCAACGAACGAAAGAATCAAAACGGGGCTGAAACGGCTTGACGAATGCACCAACGGGGCTCAACGGCAAAGCTTCGGCTCACCGACGGGTGGTGCCCTGTGATCAGCGGGGCCAGGCAGCAATAAACAGGTCCCAACGACGACGTTCGACACTCCGACAGGACTCGTCGGGAGTACACGGCGGCGCCCGGCGGCTCGTGGTGGAGCTGTACGGCTTGCTGGTCATCCTTGCTGGTTCACGCGAGCAACAGGATGCGCTGGATGCAACGATCGCGAGCCGAGTGAAACACGAACGAGGTGAACGGTGGTCTGGTTCTGCTACGAAGGTCCGCTGGACAGTGATCGTGGCGGCAGAGGAACACCGGACTGCTTGTGGTGGTGGTCCTAGTGGCCGGAGGTTTCGAACTCGGGGCTCCTGACAGAGAGTGGTTCTCGCTGGTGGATGACCTGTGCGACTGGTTCGGATCTCACCGGGAGAAAGTGTCACCGGGAGCAGAGCGCGGAGAGGATAATCTGCCGGTGGTCTCGGGGTGTACGAACGGAACCGGAATAATAGGTTCACGCGAGGGCAGCGGTGGAGCAGGGCTCGCCGGTAGAATAGTGGGTTCACGGATGATGATGATGGTGTGCGGGAGGGAAAACAAGAGAAGAAGGTTCCTCTTCTTTCCTGCTGGTGCTTGATCGCGAGGGAGATGATGGTCGGCGATGGTGGTGGCGAACGATTTGAAAGAGCAGATAGACGAGAGGGTAGGTTATGTGAGATGAGGATTTGCGATTCGATTTTGGCTCGACATAGGCGTGTCATAGGTTTTAAGTAGGCTAGGATCTGTCTTTTAATTGGACCAAAAATTTAATAGCTTAAAGGGCCGATAACAAAAGCTAAACAACCACAATAAAAAGAAAGGTCGATGAGCGCACGACCCCGTTTTCTCTGAGGTTCAACAATTAATAAAATGTTCGGTTCAATCGCGCGACGCCCGGAAATTAAAATAAATCAAAAAGACAATATATATTTGTACACAATACACACATAATCATTCATTGATAATAGACAATTAATAACAGTTAGACAATTAATAGCAATTAAATAATTTACAAGAACAATAATAATAATAATAATAATAATAATAATAATAATAATAATCCCAATTATTTATAAAGAAATGGGGCATTACAGTCTACCCACCTTACAAAGAATTTCGTCCTCGGAATTCGAAAACAAACAACTAGAAGGTAAAAGAGTACTAAAGCGAACATCAAAATATGAGGGGCGGGTACTCCCTCCGAACCTCGGTCTCCCTCTGCCAAGTCGTCTCGCCCTTGACTTAACTACAACCACTGGACATTGACGAGTACCCCTCCCGGTTATTTCCTAATGGAACCTCGGTCCCAACAAGTCACCGGTACTTCATACAGGTAGGGTTCTGCCTATCACGTAGCTCGTCACAATTCACATATACCTCGAGATCACACACATTCCCTCCATCACGAGGCTAGAACGTGTCATGCATCCTCGCAAGTCCCGGTGGTGGAGTCAACCATCAGACTAAGCTATTGACTTGGTCGAGACATCATGATAGGACAAACTATCATCACTTATACTCAAACCTGGTACATTCAAAACACATGATTCTGTTTGATACCGATGACAAGGCCTCACACATTGCCGACACGAATAGCACCTCATGTGCGGCTTCGGGAGTAATGAAAAGATACTCGATAACGATTTTCTTTTCACGAAGTCGGTCTCCAGTCGAGACTCAAGGCTCCGCCACACATTGATACGGAACTGCTATCTCGCCATCTCGTGATAATATCGTATGTGGCATGGGAGACTAATCGACAAACCTCATACACCGGGGATTGTTGATTTGAGAATTCACACAACAACTCGAAAGATCAACATACACTTTGACCAAAAATCTGGTTCAAAGACCCCTAAAAGGACAAGGTCGAACTGGGTTTAATACACTGTCACCCGAGAGGTGACACACACGCTGGCGCTGCATATGCGGGGCGCTGGGACGCGTGCATGTACCCACTCAGATACCAGCTACAAGGTCAAAGTTTGGCCGTACACACTGACCTGGGGAGTTTGGCGTTCGGTGATGGCGGCGGCAACTCTCGTGCCAGTCAACGGTCGGCCACTGCAAATGGCCTCACGTCTCTCAGCACGGGCGTGCGGGCTCGGCCACCACTTCGCGTGGCTACACCCAGTCAGATTCGACACTTGGTTCGAGGTGCATTCCAGAAATTTTAATTTCTGGGTTGCACAATTCCTAAGTACTCAGATAGGACAAAGGGTTTGACAACAATTTCCCCAAAAGGGATCGAACATTGGCATCACTGCCAGGAATAATCCTAACTCGGCGGTCAACGCCGAACAACAGAATGGTTAGCTTGTTTGACTCTTCTGACCAACAATGTCGGCCGTCACGACAGCTTTTACTCAGGTAGCTAATCGTGCCGTCAGTCCTCAACGAGTCTAATCCACATACACAGCCTATAGCTTTCACACTTCGAGGTCTAGCGTAAAGCTTCTCTCGCAAGTGTTTCCAGCTAAAGTTATAATACTAATCAGATTAAGTCACATAGGGCACATATACATGAAAATTGACGAAAAGCTAATTTTGAAATTCACAACTCAATTTGGAAACCTAAACATGAACTTGCACCAATTTCCAACATGCGTGATGAATTTAAAATGCATGTAGCTTTCAGTTTACATATCGTATCATGATGAAACCACTTAGAAAATATCCCTAACTCAGGCCTCTATCACATTCATGAAGAACACTCAGACAGATAAAATTATTTAAATGCACATAGTACAGCAAACATACAAAACATAGGTGCAGTGGATAAATGAAGGCACACAGCTTGACAGGTTCTTAGTGTATGCACAATAACCGAAGCTACAAACATTATATTACTGAAATTCAAAATCTCAAAGATAGATAACTCAATTATTTATAACTTTCATGTTGATCACTTAAGCCAAAAATAATTTTAAAATCGAGTTTAAGCATAAAATATTTAGGTCAAGAAATCTGCCAACGAAACTATTTATAAATTACATCAGGTCACTAAATCAGGAATATCTCATGCCACAAAACTCCGAATCATGCAAACTCAAAACTTGTAGAAACTATATTTGAATTGCTACAAGTTCTAAGAAGAGAATCTTTACAAAAATCAAGTTAAGAGCCTCATTTCAGAGCATACATTTCAATCGTAAACACATCCACTGTTTTAAAAATTCTGGGCATACTCCAATTTTAGAAAAAAATCATATAAAATCAACTAAAACACCAAATTGCAAGATTTCAACTACCAGAGAAAGCTTATAACATGTACTACTAGTTTCATGTTGATCATATTTTCACATATTCACATTAACATTGTCAAAAACAGCCCAACATTATGATTCACAATTCTGCCCGAAATTTCAAAAACTGCTCGCAGCTACAACTTAAAAAATTCATAATAAATTCAATTCAACTCCGAATCATGAAATTTTAAAATTCACAGAAACCTAACTCAAAGGACAAAACAATTTATGAAGAACACTTAACTAGAAAACAACTTTTAGGCCATGATAATCTGAGCACAAACAGAGGCTATAACGAGAAGTTCTCATACGATTTTCAGCACAAAACATACTTTCATTTACATAGCATCAAGGGTCACATGTAATCACAATATACGACTCATGTACGCGCATATATAATAAAAGAGAGCCAGTCCTAACATGATTTTTAACACAAATTCACATAAACTCATACGATCACCACATAACACGTTTTAAAGAATCCCAATCGTCCAATAATCGTCAAGTTCAATCATATAGGCATGCTTTTCATAACAGCAATTTTTACATCTCGAGTCATATAGAGCCACAACATCATGCTTAAGTTCAAATTCATACCTTTTCCAACTGCGGCCTCGCAGCCAACGCGTAGGATATTCACGCGATGTCGGAGCAATCCCCTCGTCCTATGGGCGACCTCGTCGTCTTTCATCCATGCATCAGTCTTCAGGACTTACGCTCTATCTAACATACGAGAATTATCAACTATCGTCCCTCTCGAGGCTAGCCACTCTCAAGAGTTACGACGATGATACCCATTAAATCTCCTAAACTATGGGGGTCGATTAGTAACGCATTAGCGGCATCTAAACGACACTTCAGGTCCTCGACGACTGAGGTTCAAATTCCCTGAGTGAACTCATACACTATAGATTCACTCGGTACTTAATCTTTCCCTTTCGAGATGGGTCACGAATGGTCCTACTCTAAGGACACTAAACGAATCTTATAGCGAGAAAATGCTATAAACAACACTTATCTCAATAATAATATACTGTAACTCACAACTAGGAACCTATAGAGTCCGAACTTAACTCTATATCACTAGAGTTCAATGTCAAACACTAGAGTTCATATAACCTAAGGTGGATAGATTTCCTAAGCCCCAAAATAAGATATATATCACTTCATGAGTAGTCTCATTACTACTCATGCAAAACCTTACAAGTAGTTTCATTGCTACTCGTGCAAAGCATCACAAGTAGTTTCATTGCTACTCGTGCAAAACCTCACAAGTAGTTTCATTGCCACTCGTGCAAAATCACAATTCACATTATAAGTATTTTCATTGATACTTGTATAAACATACCTTAAACAACGCGGAGTGACGGAGTCGAGTGGTCATATTACAAGGTCTAAACACATACTCACATATAAACAAGTCTACAGAAACGCAGACTGGCTCTGATACCAAACTGTAACACCCCACTTTGAGTTTAAAGAAATTCCGGACTTTCTAAAAATCAGAACAAATTTTTCGAATTCATTTTCGAAATCAAGGGCATTAACCAACACATTTTACTTAGTCCAAGTCTTATCTGGACCCACAGGGATTCATAAACCCGATTTTCACAAGGTTTTCATTAACCTGATTCACACTTCAACATAATATCCAATATGAACAATTGTAACCTCATAAATCATACACCATGATTATTCAAGTTTCAAAAAGGGTTTTCCAAGATATTCCCAAACCTCAAAACATAACATAGTTCGAAAACAGTTCTCACATGTCCAAAACATAGAAATGTTCATAACAACCATATTATTAAAGCGGAAGCAAAACGAAACAATAAGTAGACCACCACTCGTCCTTTGTCCCGTCACCCGGCCAGTGCTTAACCTGCATCCGAGAAGAGCAGGTGGGAATGAGCACAAATGATAAAGTAGTGCTCACTACTATGCACATAATAACATGTAAAGATGGTATGGTCGCAGTATGAATATAAATCAATCATCATCATATCTCATCTCCTAATAATCACAACAATAACTCACTCATGTGCACATCTATCATTAGCTGCGGAAAGGGGATGTATAAACCCTAACGACAGGAGTGCGTGCCAATGTAATGGACACGGCCTTTCATTAAATCTTAAGGAGACTTTCCTCGCAAGGGCAAACGTACCGTAACTCGACGGGTACAACCGTACCGACGGTCGTAACAGCTCACATCGGTAGGCCACATGGTTCACATTCATACATTGGTCATACCAACTAAACAATAAACAACATGTATGGCATATACAATTTTATAAGTAAACCCACCTGGATACCGAGATATAGCCCAACACAGGGTTGAAGGAATAATGGCAAAAGTTCAGCTCGATGAACCTACAACAATTATAATAGTCTATCAACTGACTATCCATTACAAGACAACACACAAAGCACATATACTTAGCCGAAATCATATCGACTAAGTGACTCGTGGAATCCTTGACCGAGTTAAGTACTATGGAGTGGCTTCTAGACCTGAACATAACTCATACACTTCATGTAATTCACATAAGTTATGCCAACATCAACAAAATTCTACCCGAACCTAAACAATGGATTACCGAGCGTTTAGACTCTAAAATGAACAAAATATAGTAATGGGAGTTAGGCTCAGCCAATCAACCTGAAACTTTACCACATCAAAGAGCATTAAAACACACATAGATTCACCAAGTTTCAGCCCTTAATTCATCCGGGAGCAATTTTAAATAATTAAATCAACAATAGTGTCAAAATCCGACGTTAACAGTTCATGTAACCACACTTTGAATTTTAATCTGAAATTTTGACACAACACAAAATAGCACAAAATAACATACTTCTCAAAGTTTCAGCTAAAAAATCCAAGTGTACGATTTTGAATGAATTCTATAAAATTCTGACCAGAAGTCGATTTAATTTATTAAAATAGCTACAGATAGAGTTTCGACTTGAAAATTTTACACGACTTACAAAATCATCACCTGACAACACATATAAAATTTCACGGCATTCGGGCAATCACACGATTTATCATGAATTAATTACAATTCAGAAGCATGCTCGGTTTAGAAAATTCATAACTCATGATATACATATCGAAACGACCTCAAACCAAAACCAATAAATCAAGGACAACTCCAAGTACCTATAACTCCAGGATTTCCACGAAAAAATACCAGTCAAAACTCAGTTCAATAACGACCAAAATGACGACAATCACTTTGATATCTAAAACGCATATAAATCATCATAATTCATACAAACACATATCTAAGGCACATAATTAACTCGTAATTCACACGTTCAGCACATTATATAACACAATATTACAATACACGAAATCAAAACGAGACGGGGTTCGAGCCTAGGTACCGTTCTCGGGAACGTTCGAAAAATGGGACGAAAGCAACGAACGAAAGAATTAAAACGGGGCTGAAACGACTTCACGAATGCACCAACGGGGATCGACGGCAAAGCTTCGGCTCACCGACGGGTGGTGCCCAGTGAACAGCGGGGCCGGGCATCAAGAAACGGGTCCCAACGGCGACGTTCGGCACTCCGACGGGACTCGTCGAGAGTACACGGCGGCGCCCGGCGGCTCGTGGTGGAGCTGTGCGGCTTGCTGGTCGTCCTTGCTGGTTCACGCGAGCAACAAGATGCGCTGGATGCAACGACGCGAGCCGAGTGACACACGAACGAGGTGAACGGTGGTCTGGTTCTGCTACGAAGGTCCGCTGGACGGTGATCGTGGCGGCAGAGGAACACCGGACTGCTCGTGGTGGTGGTCCTAGTAGCCGGAGGTTTCGAACCTGGGGCTCCCGACAGAGAGTGGTTCTCGCCAGTGGAGGACCTACGCGACTGGTTCGGATCTCGCCGGGAGAAAGTGTCGCCGGGAGTAGAGCGCGGAGAGGATAATCTGCCGGTGGTCTCAGGGTGTACGAACGGAACCGGAGTAACAGGTTCACGCGAGGGCAGCGGTGGAGCAGGGCGCGCCGGTAGAACAGCGGGTTCACGGATGATGATGGTGCGCGGGAAGGAAAACATGAGAAGAAGGTTCCTCTTCTTTCCTGCTGGTGCTTGATCGCGAGAGAGATGATGGTCGGCGATGGTGGTGGCGAACGATTCGGAAGAGCAGATAGACGAGAGGGTAGGTTATGTGAGATGAGGGTTTGCGATTCGATTTCTTCTCGACATAGGCGTGTCATAGGTTTTAAGTAGGCTGGGATTTGTATTTTAATTGGGCCAAAAAAATTAATAGCTTAAAGGGCCGAAAACAAAAGCTAAACAACCACAATAAAAAGAAAGGTCGATGAGCGCACGACCCCGTTTTCTCTGAGGTTCAACAATTAATAAAACGCTCGGTTCGATCGCGCGACGCCCGGAAATTAAAATAAATTATATATTTGTACACAATACACACAAGAATCATTCATTGATAATAGACAATTAATAACAGTTAAGCAATTAATAGCAATTAAATAATTTACAAGAATAATAATAATAATAATAATAATAATAATAATAATATTTTTAATAATAATAATAATAATAATAATAATAATAATAATAATAATAATAATAATTATAATAATAATAATAATAATAATGCCATAATAATAATCCCAATTATTTATAAAGAAATGGGGCATTACAGTTTTAGGTATTGGAATTCCCCTTTCGCAGTGACTCCCACTGAATTGGTTGTCTCCGGGAAAGTCGCCATTGGGTCATCACCATGGCATCTGTGTACGTGTTTATTGCCTCTCTCCGGGAAAGTCGCCATTGGGTCATCACCATGGCATCTGTGTACGTGTTTATTGCCTCACCCCGTCAAGGTTGGTCCACGCCCGCCGGATCAATAACGAATAATATAAG